>CAUYUJ010022485.1:0-77500 GCA_963575745.1 Prorocentrum cordatum
CATGATGTCAGTCCACGGCGCCAACGCTTGGAGCGTTGGGTCATGGGTGAATCGAGGATGGTCGTAGAGTCGCAGGGCGTCTTTGATGTCCTCTGTAGTCACGCCATTGTTACCAATCGCAAAGCCGTTCTGGTACAGGGAGGTGAGGATGCTCGTCGGCGGCACGGGGACCGCTGGGTCGCGCTGGATGGTGCTGCGTAAGTTGCGCGTCGGTGGCCTGAGGGCTGGGTGGGGCGTACCAGGGCCTGGAGGCGCCTGGGGCCTGGCGGGTGATGCGTATCGTGCTCGCCGTCGTGGTGGTTGGGTGTCCATGTCGGAAGAGGAACCACGAGCATCTGCATGTCGGAAGATGGACCACGGGCTGTCGAGGGTGCGCTCACGTGTTTCACTTGCCTCGGCGTCGGTGGCCTGAGCTGTGGCGTCTTCGTGAGTCGGCGGGTTGCCAGAGGCCGCGCCGCTTGTGGGGCCATCTCGCGGGGACGGGCTGGTCGACCGTGGTGTGACAGACGAGGCTCGCGATACCGCGGCAGTGACTTCAACAATGGCGGCGGTGGTGGCGGTGGTGACATCGGCGGCTGCGGCGGCAACTGCAGCAGCATAGTGTTCCTGTAGCAGCGGGTGTCGAAGAGAGTGCACGTGCTGGCTCTCGGGTTCGTCGGGATGCGTGCGCGGCATTGTGTGTGTGGCCTCATCGCGCGGCCTCCTGCTCGGTTGGCAACAGCGGAGGCACCACTGGGCCGTGTGTGAGTCCAGGGCGCGCGCACAGATGCGGGCTCCTACGTGTCCGACGGCTCCTTGAGCGAGAAGTTTGGCGCCGACCAGGAGAAGACCGCAAACCACTCCGCCTGCGGCAATAGCTCCGAGTTTGCCGCTGGCCCATTTCAGGGCACCCCCGAGGCCAGACCCGACTGCGCTGGCTCCGCCCGAGACGATGTCTCTGAGTTTGGCACTGGTCCACTTGAGAATACCCCACAAGGCGGGCGTGGCGTTGTATGCCGTTGTGCGTCGGGGCGTATTGGACACGGATGGGCCTGGTGCCGCAGCTTCACGGCGTCGTCGCTGCCGGTAGCTGGGGTCTCGGCTCGGTGTCGGCAGGTACCCGTCGATCTGGTCCTTGTACGGCATGGCTACCACGATGGCATACGTGGCCACGAAGAGGCAGATGAGACAGCACAGCGTCGGGAGGCCGCTGCGCTGTGCGGGGCCTCGTAGGAGCCGCTGGCGTCAGGGCTCGCGTCCTCGATGGGATCATTGTCGATGCCAGCCTGCCAGTGGTCGACGGCGCTGGAGTTGGAGTCAGTCGCGTTAGCTCGGCAGACAAGGGTGCGGGTCGGGGTCCTGCCACCTGAGGTCTGAAGACGCCCAGATCCAGCCAATGCTGCAGCGGGGCTGAAGCCGCCACTGCGCGGGCTGGTGAGAGCTGGCAATGCAGTGGAATGGCTTGTCTCGTCGGCGGTGGTGGCGCCTTCGGCGTCGCTGAGCTGTGCGCTGGGGTCGGCCTGGGCCGAGTTGATGGGCGCACTGCTGTGCGACAGGGGGCGCCCTGTGTAGGGTTCGCTGTCACGGTCGCGCTGGGCCGTGTCACCTGGCGGTGTCGTGCCGTCGAGGTCCTGGGTTTCCGTGTCGTGGATGGAGTCGTTCTGGCTATCGTCCGACACGTGGAACGAGTCCAGGGATATGTTGCTGATATCGCTTGCAGCGGTGTGCTGGAGCAGAAGCGGTTCGGCGTCGGCCGCGGCTTGGTCACACGTGGCGTTCTGGGCGAGGGGGCCAGCTGGCGGTGGTAGGTTTAGCGGTTCCATCGGTGCCGCGGCGAGCTCCGCCTCGACAAGCGGCTGCAGGTCTTGCGGGTGGTGCAGGATCGCATCCGCGAGATACGCCAGGGCGTCTTGGTCGGGCGGAGGGAGGCCTCTTGGCAGCAAGGCGTGGGCCCGTGAGAGGTATGGCGGCAGTGGTGCCGCGAAAGCCTCAAGGCCGACGAGCTGGGCACGAGCGCCCTGGTATTCCAGAAGGAGGCCAAAGTAGCGGGTGTGGTACTCGTGGCTGCCCTGGACACGAGTGAGGTTGCGGTTGGTGCGCTGTCTGTCGGGGCCCGCTCTGTGCCAGATGTCCTCGCACGTGTCGAACGCGGTGCGTTGGCGCAGGGCGTCGTTTTTCTCCTCGGAGTCCTCCTGGAAAAAGTGGTCGTACTGTGGCAGATGGAGCGTTGCCAGGATGTACGGGACGCAGTCCTCGAGCCATGCCCAGAACACGTCCTGGTGGTCCTCACCTGGTGCCCACGCCGCGGCGCACGGTATGAGCCGTGCTCGGATGTTCATCAGGTGCCAGAAAGCGGGGTCCTCCTCGGGTTCACCCCTGGCGCACAGAGGGGTAGTGGGACTCGTGGGGCTGAAGCGGGGCACGACAGCGGGGCTGAAGCCGCCACTGCGTGCCTGGGCCTTGCCAGCGGCCCTGTCGAGGATATGCTGCACGACGGTCGAGGACAAGCTGAGAACAGGGTACCATCGAGGATATGCTGCACGACAGTCGACCGCAAGCGTCATGTTGAGTGATGGTAGCCCTCGTAGCTGAACTTGCATGCGGTGCGCGGCGTGGCCGGAGGACGCAGGAGTCATCTCAGCTGCGGCAACATCGGTGGTCGACTGCGATGCATGTGTCGTAGTTGACGAGGGCGTGCTCGTAGGAGACATGCTGGTACTCGTCGTAGACGTCGTAGTAGCCGTCGAAGTCCCAGGGGGCAGCGCGTGGGGCGGGGCCCCTGGTGCTGCTCAGGCCAGGCGCTCGCGGGGGCGCCCAGCGGCCTGGTGCCGCACGGACCAGCGGCGGCGGTGCTGTTCACGATCGGGTCCAAAATGGCGCTGTGATCGTATTTGTAGATGCTGTCATCGTAAAGGTAGAAGAGCGTCCCACGCTCCGCATGTCGCAGGAAAGCCTCTCCTCCGTGCCGGGGCGCACCGCCTGAAGACGGGTGTGCTCCAGCCAGCGAGGGGAGGGCCAGGCCGCAGGCAAGGCGCCACATGATGGCGAGGCCTGGCGGGCGGCGCGAGCGATGAGCCGAAAGCTGCGTGGCAGCACACGTCCTCAAATACCCCTGAATGCTCATGTACATTGCTACAATCCCGCCCCCTGCAAGACTACGGGTGTCCCTACACCAGATAGCTTGCGCGTGCTGCTGCCAAAACAGACATGAGGTAACAAGAAAGAGATACGACGCGAAGAGGGGAGCGGTGCCTCTGAAGGCGCTTCCTCGGAGGGCTGAGGCGGGCTCTCTGAGGCACCTTCAATGCGGGTCCTGGGTGGCCCGACCCTTTTCCTTGCCTTTGTCGGCCCCTGGGGGCCCCGTCCCTGGGGTGGCCTGGCCTGGCTGGTCGGTCGCACTGCAGGCTGCCGCGGGCTCGGCGGCCGCTGCGGCTTCCTCCTTCTTAGCTTCCAGAGTGGCCGCTTGTGGCAGGTGGATGGTGCCTCCCGTGAGGTGCCCGAGGAGGGTCTGGATGTCGCCGCGCAGTGCAGCGGCGTCGGCGGTTGCTGTCTGTTGCTGGGTGACGACGGTGGCAAGCCCCCGTTCCAGCCCTGAAACGTGCTCCGTGAGTGTGGCCTGGGAGGAGAGAACGCCCGCAAGCTGCATCTGCATGTTATCCACCGTGGTGGCTAGTAGCTCGTGCTGCTGTTCCATGTGCTGGATGCGGGTCGTGGCAGCATCGGGCGGTTTAGAGGTCGATGCGAAGCGCTCGCCGAAGGTGTTGAGTTCGTGGGAGGCCACGCTGTATTCATCACCTGATGAGAGGATCTCGACGTCGACGACGTCACCTGGTACTTCGGCGGCTGTGGCAGCGTCGCCTTCGGTGTGGCCCCCAACTTCTGCCGCCGCCGTGCCAAGCCAGGGGTCGTGGCCACCTGGTCCTGGGGCGGCCGTCGGTTCAGCGGCTCCGTCCGTGCCGTGCGGGGGCGCAGAGGAACAAACCAAAAAAAAAGAAAAATAAAAAAACAAAACAAAAACAAAAAAAAGATCGAACAACGATAAAAAAAAAAAAAAACAAAAAAAGAAAAGAAAACAAAATGATACCACAAAAAAAAGAAACGGCGAACAAAAAAAACGACGGAAAAAGAACGCCAAAAAAACAGAAAAAACGAAAAACAAAAATAGACAAAGCTGCGGCCTGGGGCGCAGGGTGGCCTTGCGTGCTGCGTGGCGTCACGTTTCCCGCTGGAGGAGCGGTGGCGCTTGGCTGAAGGCTCCTCCTTGGGGGTCAGGAGCGGTGCGACGCCCTTGCCTTTGGGCGTGGCAGTCATGAGGTCGTGGAGGTAGGGGCTCTGGGCCGCTCTGGTGAGGAGTGTGCCCGTGGCGGGGCTAAAGCCGCCACCACCGGCTGGCGGCGTCACAGGCTCTGTGATGGTGGTAGGCGTGACGATGGTAACGTTGTCCCGCTTCGGCGCCACCTCAGCCAGCGGGGCCTCGGTGATGCTCCACGGGATGGGGCACCCCGCGACCTGCACCGTATAGGTGAGTGGGGGCCGATGGGCGCGCACTAAGGCAAACTGGGCCGCAGTGGCTGGGTCCCAGGCGGCGTGGTAGACCTCGCAGTCCCATTTGACGGACGGGCCCGTGAGAGTCTTGGCGAGCTGGGTCAGCGTGGCGTGGCGTGCCGCAATGCCAGTGATGCGGTAGCGCGTCTTGGCGAGGGTAGCCTCGCAGCCGCGGATGCTGACAGCAGCGGCCTTGGCGACGTCGGAACCCCGCGGAACACGGATCCCCAGCAGGCCTGACTTGCCGTGCCTGACGACTCCCAGGGCCTTGAACTCCACCGACTTCTGGAACGCGTCTGCCATCGTGATGGGCTGGTCTTCAGGGAACCAAACGGTCTGATACTTGTCGGCGGTGGGCTCGTCTGCACCTACGTTGCTGAGGTCGTAGGTGGCACCGAGTTGCCCTGATCCCGCCAGTGCCTTGTCGACCGCTTGGAGACTGACGCCGAAGGTGGCAGCCAGGGACCTCTTTCCGACGCCCGATCCAAACCTGCCTAGGCTTTTGCAGGGTTCGAGGATGGTGACGGCTTTAAAGTTGCCGTGGAAGAGGGCCTTGAAGGTGTCCTGGAGCTGGCTATCGAGCTCCTGGCGGCGAGCGTCTTTCTTGGACTCCTTGTGCTTTTGGCGCGCCTTGTCCTGTGGAGCGGAGTCGCCTCGAAAAGGGCCCTTGGCGCGTGGACCCCCGTTCACGGGGGCACCTCCCGAGAACTGGTCCTCGAAGGCCTGGTGCATGGAGGGGACTGCGGCAATGGCCTCGGTCTCGTGTATGGTCGCCCGAATCCAGCAGACGTGGTCGGCGGGGTCGATGGTGGCGACGGCAACCTTTTCCGTGCAGGCGACCTCCTTGGTGCCCAGCTGGTACACGATCACGGGGACGTGCGTGTGGACCACTTTGGGCGCCTTGGGGTGGCGCTTCAGGACGGGAACGGCGAGCTCGGTACCGACGTAGTTGTCGTTTTTCGGGCCCATGACAGCAATCGCGAGCTGACCCGTGGCTCGCTTGCCCTGCCCGAGGTGGTGCTGCAGCAGCCGTTCACCACTCTCGTAGTCGTGGAGGCTGATGCTGGGCTTGTACGTCTTGCCGTCGTCAGGCGAGGTGGGTTCTGCAAGGACAGGGACCTTCCAAAAGGCAGGGTCCAAGGCGATGAATTGGGTGTCCGCAGCCTGAAGACGTGCGGAGCCCGCTGGTGGATGCGATGTGTCACCGCCAGTGCGCTTAGGCTTGCTGCGCTGGTGGTGATCGAGCGTGTAGCTAATCTGGTTGGCGGCGCACATGCGGATAAGGGCGCTGCCAAGCTTCTTCGTGTTGGACTTGTGCATGTCGTGCATTGCCTGGAACTCGTCCGCGTTCAGTTCGGCTAGCCCGTTATAGGCGGCCGTGGGGCGGTCAGACCCCGCTTGCCTGAACGCTGCGATGCAGTCCTGCTTGCGTTGAAGGAGGGACCCTTCAGCAGCAGGGCGCGTGGGGCGGGAGCTCGGAGGCTGCTTTGAAGAGTGACGGCGCTCCGGCTTCTTGGGGGCCATGGCTGCGGGCACTCTGGTGCGGAGAGGTGACGCGAATCAGTAGGGTCCTGCTGGGACCCCTCCGGTCTCGCGAGGCCTGGGAGTCTGACTCCGAGGCGGGGCGCTTCGCGTCGCGGCTGCGGTCTGAGTGCAGGGCACTCTCGAGCCGAGACTAGGAGAGGAGAGAGAGAGAGAGAGAGAGAGAGAGAGAGAGAGAGAGAGAGGGAGAGAGAGAGAGAGGGAGAAGGTGAGAAGGTCAGAGAAGACGAAACGGAGGCATAGGTTAGCGCATGCCGCGCAGAAGTCCTCCAGCCTCAGCATCGCGAGCTTCCTGGAGCCTGCGGAGAGGTAGCGCAGCGTCGGCAGCATGACGGGCTCCACCGACGCGCGGGCGCTGCCGGCGCTGGCGTACGTCAAAAACACCTTGTCGCAGAAGGCCTGCAATGTGGCGCGTGCACCTCCGAGCGGCTGCGCACGGGCGGTGAGGCGCGCAAAGGGTGCGAGAGGCTGGCGGGGGGGGGGGGGGGGGCGCAAATTTCCGACAAGACGGGGCTACGGAATGGCCGCCAGTGTTGCGCGCGAGGCGCGAAGGGGGAATGGGAAGGGGCTGGGAGACGACGAGGGCCAGGGGGCGGGCAGGGTGGTGCGAGAGTGAGTTGACACGAGAAGGCCAGGCGCGGGGGGGGGGAACGCGTCCGCGGGGCTAGGAGTCAGGAGAAGACTGGACGTAGGGCAAAGGTGCGAAGGTGGAAACGGGGCGACGGAGGAGGGAGGGGTGGACGGGATAGAAGGGGAAGGGCGGGGGGGCGGAACGTCGGGAGCGGGGCGGTGAAGGGGGGGAGGAAGGGCGGGGAGCGGTGGATGGGATGGTGACATGCGGCAACTATTGCAAACAAACAAAAAGCACCAGTCTTCCACTCTGTATGCCATCCAGCGAACGGCTCGGCCAACTTCAGGAACGCGGGCGCCTCCCGGGACGGCGCGGGCGCCTGCTTCCTGCCGCCGCCGAGGGACTTCGAACGCCAATGCTCCAGGAGGCCAGCCGTGCCCTTCTCGGCGACCGACGCGAGGATCTCGCCCGCGCCCTGCGCTCGGACGGAGGGGGGGGGGGGGCGCGGTGGGATGGGAGGGGGAGAGAGGTGGAGGGCAAGCTAGGTGCGCTCGCGTCATATCTGACGTCCCACCCCCCCCCCATCCCTTACCATGGCGCTGATTTTCTCTATCCGCGGACGCGTGTCGTAGCGGACCTGTGGCTCCGCGCGCGCGTGCGTAACTAGTGGGTGGTGGTGCGCGTGCGTGCGTGCGTGCGTGTGGGCAGTGTCACCGGGGGATTGTGGTGGTGGTGGTGGTGGTGGTGGTGGTGGTGGTGGTGGTGGTGGTGGTGGTGGTGGTGGTGGTGGGTGGTGGTGGTGGTGGTGGGTTGGTGGTGGTGGTGGTGGTGGTGGTGGTGGTGGTGGTGGTGGTGGTGGTGGTGGTGCGGCGTGGTGGTGGCGGGCGGATGGGCGCGCGAGAAAGAGGCCCGCGCTGGGGCGAGAACGCCATCCTGAACGACGGAGGCCAAACACCGATCCGAAAATGAGGCCCACGCTGAGCGGGAGCACGATTCGGAACGATTCGGGAGCAGAAATGAGGCCGGCGCCTCAGCGAGAGCAGCATTTTAGAAAAAAAACACAAGCGAAAACCCAACTCCGGGGAATCCTGTGTGTAAAAAAAAACAGTACGCGGGGGGGTGCCGAATATCTTCCGGACGCCATCAGGGGAAGTGGGAGAGTATTTTCATATTGCGTAATTGTGGAGGTGCAGGGGCGAGGGGGGGGGGGGGGGGAGAGTGCGAGAGCTACGCCGATGTCGAATACTTGCTCCGCCCCCGCAATGGGACAACGGCGATGGGCACCTGCCATGTGCCAAGGACGCTCCCCGACACCCAGGCGACGTGGTGCTGGTCGGACTGGCCGTGCGAGCGTATGCGTGCGTGCGTACGCCCGTGCACGTTACTACTACATGTTTATATGTACGCACACCTACAGTCATTCATGCAAATATGCATATGCGTGCACACGGGGAACACACTTGCGCATGAATATACCAGGTATGTACAAGCCCTACAACGGTATACACTTTTTGCAAGTATGTATACTCAGACCATGTTTTTTGGGGAAGCCGCAGGGCGGGCAGGTCAAGACGCGAGTCCCATCCAGTACACAATGCAGGGCGGACGGGATAAGGACGTCCTTCACGAAGAAAGGCGCGCCCGCTTCAACGCCGTCGCCTGCCTGCGAGAGGGGCCCCCCCGTGATCTTCAGGGAGCGCGAGAAGGTGGCGCTGAAGAAGTCGTGGCCGAGTGGCGCCTTCATGTCGGCCTTGGAGGCCCGCCGATGGAGATCCTTGACGAAGGTCTTGAGCTTCGCCTCGCCGTCCTTCTTCTTCTTCTTCTGCTCCCTGGCAGCGCGCCCCGACCTCTCCGTGCCCACGGCCTTCGCCAACGATGAAAGCATGGTCTTGAAGCCCTTGACGCCCTCGGAGAGCGCGTCATCATGCCTGGCGATGACCTTCTCTAGCTTGGTAACGCCCTTCTGCTTGGATACCGAGATAGGTGGCAAGTCGGCAAGCATTCGTGGCCAGCGCCAGGAGGGCTCGGAGGAGGAGGGGGGGAGGGGGGAGGCGGAGGAGGGGGGGGGGAAGAGGAGGAGGACGAGGAGGAGGAGGAGGAAGAAGAGGAGGGGGAAGCGGGAAAGGAGGAGTCGGATGAGAATGAGGAAGGGCAGGGAGGGCGGGAACAAGCGAGGAGGGAGATGAGGACGACGTTGATGAGGGCTCGGAGGAGGGAGGGGGGGAGTTGGAAACCAAGCGGAAATGTTGGTCCTTCAACGCGCAGGGGCCATGATGAGGGGCTCCCCCTGCAACTCCACGATGTACCAGGTCTGGTTGTACCTCTACGCGCGCGCGAAAGCGCTCGCACAAACTGGCAACAATCGGGACTCTACCCTTGGGGATCCTAGGGGTGTGAGGGGCGCGTTTCGGCGAGCGGGGCACGTGCCGTCGGGGTCCACCCAGGCGAGGGGCAAGTGCTTGCACCGCGCGGCGCAACCTGCCGCGGTGAGGTCCTCGCGGCACCATGGGCCCTGCGCTCGCGGCCCCCCATTGCCGCCGAGCCTGACAGGGAACCCTTTCCACCAATGTGGCGGGCGGCACCTCCCCGCCGCGGCGTCGGCCGCGGCGGGGAGGGGCCAAAATGGAGGGGGGGGCCCACCCGCGCCCTCGACAACAACGGCGCGGGGGGGAGGGCACCACGGACGAGCCTCCGCGGCGCAGGGAACTAGCCCAGGCGCGAATGGCAACGCATCGGGGCGCGGGGGCCCAGGCGGGGCCGCGGGAAGGCGCCAGTGGGCGTGCCACGCGGCTGCCATTGCGCTTGAGCCGCCAAGTACAGCGACACGGACGGGAGAGAAAACGAGGCGAGTGGGAGAAAGGTTGACGAAGAACGGCGAGGGGAAGCGGGGAGGGGAAATTAGGGGGGCAGACGTAGCGAGAGGAGGAGAAGAGGAGCATGCGAACCAGAGGAGGATGACGAGGAGGAGGATGAGGAGGAGGAGGAGACGGGGCAGCAGACGAAGCGAGAGAATGAGAGCACACGAAACATAATGCTGCAGTTAAGGCCCCGACAATACAATACAATACAACACGCGAAACAGAAGGAGGAGGAGGGCAGCGGAAGGATGGGCCACTGGATCCTCCCTGGACCCCAACAGCCCTCGAACACTGTAGCCTCCGCGCCTCGCCATCAGCCCTCGAACCTTGCAACCCCCGCGCCTCGACCATCGACGCACATCGACAATCGTTCCCTCGACCCGTTGACCCCGTCGGCCCCTCGGCCCCTGGGCACCGCCGACCCCGCCCCCCGTCGGTCGGCCCAGTTGCGCGGAGTCGAGGGGTCGAGGGGCGCGGTGCTGGCGGGGCCGAGAAGCCGCATGGGGCGCGGGGTCGAGGGGCAAGTGGGGGACTGGCGGAGGTGACAGACGAGCGGGTGGCAACATATAGGCAGCACAAGAAACGCAGACCGCACGCGCCATCTCGCTCAGCTGCACCTGCATGGCCTCCACCGACCGCATGGAGGCGTGGCCCGTTGGGAGGTTGCGCTTCTTGTAGTCTTTGCACCACTGGAAGTACTGCACCAAGGACTTCGAGGTGACGCGATCCTCCCTGCCCCGCGGCACGGAGGGAGGAGGGGGGAGGCGAGGGAGATTCGGGCATGGGGCATGGGGGCGGGGGCGCGAGGGGGCAGGAGGTGGCGGGGGACGAGGCAATGCAGGATGGTGAGTACGAAGGGGGAGGCAGGGGGTGCGGCACGCAAGCAGTAGCCGCAGCTGTGGTAGTAGCAGTGGTTGGAGGAGGAGGGGAGAAGCATTAGTGATAACAGCTACCACGTAGTAGTCGTAGTAGTAGAAGTAGTAACAGCCGCAGCCGTAGCCGTAGCCGTAGTAGTAAAAGTAGTAGTAGTAGTAGCAGCAGTAGTAGTAGTAGTAGTAGTAGTAGTAGTCGTATGAGCAGTATGATTATGTGTGGTAATAGTAATACTAGTAGTAATCGCAGTAGTAGCGGTACAATAATAGTGGTAGTGATAGTAATCAAGGTAATATTAAAACTAGTCGTATTACCAGTGGCCGAGGTCGCAGTAGTGATACTAGTAGGAGCGGTAGTAGTAGGAATAGCAGCAGTAGTAGTAGTAGTAGTAGTAGCTGCAGTAATCGTCATAGTAGTAGTAGTAGTAGAAGTAGTAGTAGTAGTAGTAGTAGTAGTAGTAGTAGAAATTATACACGTAGGTAGTAGTAGTCGTAGTCGTAATCGTAATCGTAGTCGTACTCGTAGTAGTAGTAATAGTAATAGTAGTAGTAGTAGTAGTAGTAGTAGTAGTAGTAGTAGAAGAAGTAGTAGTAGTAGTAGTAGTAGTAGCAGTAGTAGTAGTAGTCGTGGTAGTAGTAGTAGATGTACATGCGCGTGCAACACCCACCCCCTGACGTCCTTCACAGGCTCGCCCCTGCCGACGCGCCCGATTGCAAGTGCGACCACGTCCTTGTCGGACACCGCGCCCATGACCTCGCCCAAGGATGGCCAGGGGCCGTCCTCAGCCTCGCCGTGGAAGACTGCCTGGTTCACGCAGCCCTTGCTCACCACGTTGTTGGCCAACATGGCGATGGACGACGTGGTAATCTCGGGCTCCGCTTCCGTGAGGGCGCGGCCGGCCTGCTCGCTGAGGCTCTCCCAGTCTGTCGTGCATCTGGTCAACTTCCTCTGGAACTTCGCAACGATCTGGGCGGCCTCGTCCGAGAAACTCTTGCCGCCTTTCCGACGGGACCTGGCAGCGCCCTTGCGGCAGTCGCTGTCGCTGCAATCCGAGCCGAGAGATCCATCGCCCACGTCGGAATCACCAGAAATCATGACATCGCCCTGCCTCGTGCGCTTCGAGCCAGTGCCAGTGCCAGACTTGCTCTTCCAGTCGTCGTCCTCCTGGCCGCGCTTCCTGCCGCTCTCGCCGCCGCCTGCCTTGGCGCGCTTGCCTCCCGCGGGCGTTGCGCGCTCAGTGGGCTGCCCGAGGCTCCGAGACCTGCTCCTCTCGCCGTCGCCATCGCCCATCTCGCTCGGAGGCCTCCGCCTACTCTGCAGGAAGGTGCTGGCGCCGACCGCCGCCCTCGAGCTGAGGCCGCCCGTCGTGGCCTTCATGAGGTCGCTCTCCCGCGCGTCCGTGTCGTCGAGCTCGGCCTCGTACCTCAGCAGGTCGGCCTCCTTCGGGTTGCGCACGTCCTATCTGCGCGCTCGAGCTTGTTGCCCACCCGCGACTGGTCGTGCCAACGCACGAAGTCCTCCACCGCCACGAGCACACGAATGGACCCATCAGGGCCGTTGAAATCCGTCTCCTTGTCCGAGCCTGGCTCTGTATCGCGGGTCCGCCTCCCGAGGGCCTGCGGCCGATGAGCCCTCTGCAACGACCATCATCGTCAGCAGCAGCAACCTCAGGTTGCTGCTGCTGCTGATTATGATTTTGAGGTTGCTGCAGAGGGCTCATCGTCACCAGCAATCCGAATCCGAAGAGAAGGAGGAGGGGGGGATGTCGTTCTAGATCTCCCGAGCAGCCCGAGCAAGGAGCGGCGCCAGGCAACGACGGGCGACCGCCCGACCGCCCCTCGGCGCCAGGGAGGGGTAGGCGACCGCGGAAAAGTCCCACTTCCGACGGGGGTGGGTGGGTGGCGGAGACTCGGGGCGGAACCTGCGCAGAATGTCATCGGGAACTCTGCCGCAATCGCTGCGAAGAGGAGAGGGTGGCGGGGGCGGAGGAGGAGGAGGAGGAAAGGAGGGGGAGGGGGGGGGGCGGAAGAGGGGGAGAAGGGCGACCAGGATGGCGCCCCCTTCAGAGGGGGCGGGCGATGAGCTCGGCGAGGGGCGAGGGGGAGGACCGCGGGGCAGGAGCGGGCAATGGCGACAACCACAGGGGCGGTGCGGCCGACGACGGCAGCAACTGCAATCGCAAGCCTCATCGCGGGTGATGCCGAACTCCCCCATCTGATATTTCAAGAACTTGAACTGGTGCATGTAGATGCCCTTCTGGCCGCGCTGGCTGACCTCCCCACGCATCGTTGCCCCGATGTGCATACACCCACTCGTGACCCCCCCTGCGTTCAGACATGCATCCCCGCATGCGCGCACATACCGACATATACGCTTACGTGCCTACATATGTAGGCATGCCTACATATATGCATGCACGCATACAACGCATGCACATACACATACTTACTTACATGCATCTATGCATGCATATATGTATGCATGTATATACATACAAATCATTATATGCATGTATGCACACATGCATCCATAATTAGCCGCATGCAACAATGCAGGTATACATAGTATACGCATGCGTACGTACACGTGTACACACATATACATACATATAACCATGCATACACACATGCATACATACACATATACATACATACAAAGATACATACATACATGCATGCATACATGTATACATACAAACAACCATACATACATACATACACATCTACATACATACATACATACATACATACATACATACACACGTACGTACGTACGGACATCACTATACATATACATACTTAAACACACACATACATACGTACGTACGGACGTACATACATACATGCATACACACATACCTACATGCACGCGTACACCTACACATACTAACATGCATACACGCATGTCTATACGCTAGACTAGATGGGTGGATTGCACATGCGTGTGCAAGCGCGTACAGACCTGTAGCTGGGCACCTCCATGCACATGCACACGCATGCGTGCAATGGCACCCGCGTCCCCGCCCACCTGCATCTTCTCGTAGACGCGGCTGAATCTGCACACGTCGAAGCTGCCACGACAACGGCCGCGACCTCTGGCCCCCCCTCCCCGACGGCGAGCAGGAGGGGGACAATGCAAGGCAAGGGGGGCGCAGGCCTTCCGCCCCTTCCTCTCGTGGCTCCGTCCGCCTCCTTATCATCCTTATTACGTTGTTCCCTCTTGGACCCGCCGCCGCCTCCTCAACCCCCGCCCGCGTACCCCCCCCCCCCCTCCCCCCACGCAGCCGCCATCATCGCCCCCGCTGGCCACCCCCCTGGGGCCCGGGGCCCGGGGAGGCAAAGCTGAGAAGACAAGATGGGCGCCATCTCATCGCAACGATGCCGCGAGCAAACAGAACATGCAAGAACTTATGTAGCGCCACACAGAGAACCCCCCAATGGATGACGCCACCCCGTCGGGCCGCGCACGTGGCGATGCAAGACTTGAAGTGGGCAATCCACTTGTCCCCGCCCTTCTTCCTCAGCCCCTGGAACTCGCCCAGCGACTTCGGGCCCTGGCGCTTGGCGTCCTCCCACGCCGCCTTGATGGGGGACGTGCGCGGCCTGCAGAAACGCCCCCTGTCGAGGCTGACCTTCTCACAGCCAGGGAAACTGCGCGGCTTGAACCGCCGCTTGGGCAACCCCCCCCCGCTTCCTCGGCGACGGCGGCCGATGCTGGAGCGATGGCGCGTTCCGCTCCGACCGATCGCGGGACCGACCGCGGGCGTCGCGGCCTCCGCCGCCTGCTGGGCCGTCGGCGACCGAAGCGGTCGGCGAAGCGAGGGGGAGGTGATCGCCACATTCGTCTTCAACCATCAAGAACATGCTATCGGGCGACGCCATCGCAAGACTAGACCCACGGCCGCTCCGAGGCCCAAGCTCCCCCACCTGGCCCAGGGAACGCTTCGATCCTTCAAACAGGCTGCGACGCTGATCCCATGCGCTTCGCGCCAGGGCACGGGGGCGCCAGGGCATGGGGGCGACCTGAACTACGCGCAGGAGCAGCGGGCTTTCGTGACCATCGCGAGACTCGACATGAATTCAAACCGATGAATATAGAAACCCTTCCCGACTCGATCGCGACGCTTATTCCAGCGAGCTGGTCGGGCGACGGGATTCAAACTCACCTTGAACTGCCGCCTTCGGCCGCTTTCAACCTTGAACCCCGCTGCGTTCAACAATGAACAGCGTCGTTCAGCCTTGAACTCCATCGCAACCATATGGTCCATATCCACACTGGCATGCGTCCGTTGTGGCACGATTGCAAAAAATGAATAGGACCCGCATCGTCACGTAGACCAGCTTGGTCACCAACTCGTGCAATAACTGAATAAAATGTCGGTTGGGGCCAAACCGACATTTGATTCAGCTACTGCACGGCCTCAGCCCAACCGCTGGTTTATTAAACCAACGAATTGCGTGTGGTACGCAATTCGTGCACGTGGTCTTTGTAATTGGCCGCGCACAATTCGTCGTCCTCCTCCTCCTCCCCCCCAAGCGTGAGTCCTCCAAACTCCTTGTCGTGCACATCCTCCTCCTGTTCCTCTTCCTCCTCCTTCTACTCCTCCGTCTCTTCCTCCTCCTGTTCCTCTTCCTCCTCCTTTTCCTCGTCTTCTTCCTCCTCGTCCTCCTCTTCCTTCTTCCCCTCCTTCTCCTACTCTCCCGTTTTCCCGCTGCAGCGGAAGCGGGAGTCTCGAGAACGACGCCGCCGCTCAGGAAACCACCGCGTCCTGGCCGGCTGGCAGGGGCGGAAGGGGGGGGGCGGAGAGGGCGCGGACAGCGGGCGGGGAAGGGGAACGGGGCGCGGGGGGAACGGGAGGTGGGCAAAAAGATTGGGAGGCTTGGAAAAGAGAAGGGAGGTGGATGGGGGGAAGAGGACGGCGCGGTGAAAAGAGGTGACGAATTGGGGGGCGAGGCCTTCCTCCTCCACCGCCCCCGCGCCCTCCACCACTACTACTACTACTACTACTACTACTACTACTAACTACTACACCCCCACTACTACTACTACTATTACTACTACTACTACTACTACTACTGCTGCTGCGCTGCTGCTACTACTACTACTTCTGATACTACTACTACTACTACCACTGCTACTACTGCTGCTGCCACAGGCTGCTGCTACTACTACGACTACTACTACTACTACGGCTACTACTACGACTGCTACTACTGCTACTACTGCTACTACTACTACTACTACTACTACTACTACTACTACTACTACTACTACTACTACTACTACGACTACTACTTGCAACATTGCTGTCACTGGCACTTCCACCTCACAGCATTAACGACAAAGGCACGTAACCTCTGCTGCGCGCTCTGCGGTTGGAAGTCCACAAAAGGGGGCAGCGCTGCTCGCTGACGCGCCAAACTCGCACTAATGGTGCTCGCTACGACGGACCGCGCGCGCCGCGCATGGAAAGCGTTCGACGCAAACATCGCTGCCCTCGTTTGCCGCGGTTTTTTTTTACACGCCCGCCGCGCATGGAAAATGTTCAACGACACACAAGAGGAAATACACCTACTGAAAAAGGAAACATGCACGAACGACAAGAGATAAACAGGTGCAGGGGGACAGAGACAGAAAGAGAGTGAGAGAGGGAAGAAATTAAAGACCGAGAGACGCGGAATACCAAGAGAGAGAGGAGAGAGAAGATAGAGAGAGAGAGGATAGATGAGAGAGAAGAAGAGAGAGAGCAGAGAGAGAGATAGAGAGGGAGAGAGAGAATAGATAGAGAGAGAGCGAGGAACAGAGAAAAAAAAAAAAAAAAAAAAAAAAAAAAAAAAAAAAAAACAAAAAAAAAAAAAAAAAAAAAAAAAAAAAAAAAACGAGAGAGGGGGAGAGAGAGAAGAGAAGAGAGAGAGAGAGAGAGAGGAGGGAACAGAGGAGAGAGAGAGAGAGAGAGAGAGAGAGAGAGAGAGAGAGAGCGGACAAGTAGGCGGACCAGGGTCCGTCCGCGAGGCGCACTGCGGTGCGACAACTCGCAAAACACTATTTGCGGCGGTGCAGCCTTAAGATACGAGGGCGGGCAACTATAAAAAACCCTCCCCCGGCGCAGTGCGACAGACGCTACAGACGGCGGACAGACGGTGAAGATCTCACCTGTCAGACCGCGTGAGGTAAGAGGCCCCAACAAGAAAGGCGACGTGCAGACACGTGGCTAGGCGGCTTGGCAGGCCGCCAGTTGGGCGCTTGGCCGCAAAGCGGCGCGCAGTGACGGGGCACCCCCCGCCCCCACGCCCTGACACCGTGGACGCGGAGCCACGCGTACTCACGGGCAGGCAGAAAGGAGGAGATTAGCGCGGGGCGCCAGGTGGAGCGCCGCGAAACGATGACAGCAAAGCTTGATGGTGAGTGACGGCACGGCACCATCGGGCGAGGGCGTAAGCAGCTCGGCGAAGGCTCGCCCGGCGCTGTGGAGGCGCTGGAGTAGAGGGCCTTGACGGGCTTGAGCGGCGGCGAGGTCCGCGGCGAGAGCAGCACACCTCTGCTGGAGAGCGGCCATAGCCTGGGACAGCTCGGTTTCGCGGTCGGTGAGGGGAGGTTGCTCAGTGCCAGCGGCCGCGGGCCTCGTGACAGGGGTGAGGTCCTCGGTACGCCTGGCCAGGTGGTGGACTAGCGTAGTACGGCACCCCGTATGCTGACGTCCGTCACCCTTAAAAGGTGACTGGAGGGGAGCACGCGGCCCCAGGGCTGGAGCCGCTAGGGTCACGCCCCGAGAGGTCGGAAGAGCCGCATCCTCTCGCTCAGCAACGATGGAAGCGTGGGCGGGGTGCGAGGGCCTGCCTGGTTTAGTGCCCTGCGGGGGGGCTGATGCCGCCCCCGCGGGCTGCCGCTGGTGGGGGGGCGGAATGGTTTGCGCGGTGGGGCCAATCCTGATGCCGTACGAGGGCTCTGAGGTCAGCCGCGTGGTAGGGTGGCGCCTCGATAGGGCGGCATGGTCGGCAGTGTGGGGTGTCGGCGGTGCGTCCTCAATGCCACTTAGTCCGCGGGGGTCACCCAGGTCGTCGTCGGCGTCTTGGCGGTGACCGATATCGACATATGGGAGCGATGTCGCTCTCGGAGACGGAGTCGCGGTAGGCGTCGAGAGGTTGCCCGACGGGGCAGGGTTGTCGCTGGCTGGGCCGTCGTCCAAGACGTCCAACCCCCCACCGAAGCTGAACGGGTCGTCCTCCTGTTCGTCGGCGTCTTGGAGGTGAGCGGTGTCGTCATGTGGGTGCGGTGCCGCACTCGGTGGCGGGGTCGAGGGCGTCGTGCGGATGCCCGACGGGGCAAGGTTGGCGCTGGCTGGCCCGTCGCCTAGGAAGTCAAGTCCCCCGCCGAAGCCGAACGGGTCGTCCTCCTGTTCGTCGAATATCGCCCGTTGGGCCTCGGCCCAGAGCTCGTCCGGGTTCTGTGGGATGTCTGGTCCAGCCGCGGGTGGTGCCTGGTCCGACAGCAGGGGGTTTGGTTCCATTTTGTTGAGTTCCGCAGCTGTAAACCCAGCCCTGCGGTGTGGGAGCGGGAGTGTGCGGTGTCTGCGCTCGTAGATGGCGACAGCGACACCGTGAAGCACGGTCGCTTGGCGATGTCGTGTTTTGGCAGCTTCGACAATGTCGTCTGGAAGGTTGTGCGTGCGTGCCGCCGTTGTGGCGAGGGCGTCAGCCTGACGATTGAACTCCTCCGCAATGGGCCCGATGAGCCCGAGGTCGATGCCCATGTCTCCCAGGTGGCTGGCGATTTTCTCGACGCGGAACATGTTTGGCTTGGCCATAACACATCGGTGGATCTTTTCCCAGAGGTCCACATGCGTGCCCTGCGGCGCTGGATGTCCGTCGATGATGCTTTGGAACCCATCGACCACTGCCTGGTTGTCGACGAAAACGTGCACGGGCCGTTCGGCACATGCCGTAAGGTGGACGATGGCGAGGGTCTCCGCAACCTGGGCGTTCTGCGTTAGGCCGTGGACGCGTGCACTGTAGTTCATGCGATGGTCGATGCCGTAGTAGACGCCGTAACCCGCTCGTGCTAGCAAAGGGATGGCTTGGTTGGTACATGCACCGTCTGTGGCAGCGTAGACCCATGTCCAACCAGTGTCGTGGTCCAGGTAGGTGGTGTAGGTGTCCTGGGCTGAAGCCGCAGGATCTCCCTCAGGGGGGGGGCCGCGGTATGGGCTGTGGCAGCGGGTCCCTCGCGAGGTCGGCCTGCAGGTCGAGGAGGGCTGGGTCTTCGTCGAAGAGCCCGCAGTGTCTTGTGTGCGGCGGGAGACGGGCCCACTGGTCGTCACTGAGGAGGGTGGTGAGAGGGAGTCTTTCTCGGGCCCAGCACTTGCAGTCGCGAACAGTGTGCTCCTGAGTTTCCTCTTCCTCGTCGCAGTATCGGCAGATGGGGCCGGGGTCGGCTGACGTGTTTGATCGGGATCGTCGCTGTTGGGTGTGGTCTCCGCCCGACAGATAGTTCAGGAGGAGCGCCAGCTGCCAGGCCGTGCATTTGGCTGCTCCTTTGGTTCGGGCGAGCCACGTGCTGGCGAAGAGGTCGAGGCCCTGTTTGACAGAGGCAAGGTATCCAAGGTCGTGTCGCCGCGGCTTGATCCTCCGCAGGAAGGCTCTGCGTGAGGCCCGCAGCATGTGAAGGAAAGCGTTTTGGGGTAAGTTCAGCCAGCTGATCTGGCAGCCCCAGTCGTCGTACATGATGCCAAATGTGGGCCAGGTCCATCGGAGCTGCTGGAGCGACTGGACGAGTCGTCCGACGGGACCTCCACCACACAGGGTCTGGACGTGGTGTTGAAGGTCTCTGGCGAGCCCGCAGAGTGTAACGTCGCGGTTAACCTGTCGCCGCAGGCACAGGAATGCTTCACGCTGCGTGATGGCGTCGATCTCCAGGGCGTGTCCTGGGACGCACACGGCCATGAGAGTCCAGAACTCGACCCACTTGTTCCCCTTGGGGCGGATAGCCGCCTTGAGGGCGTGGTTGTAGGCAGTTTTGGCTGGGCCTGATGGTGCTTGAATGTCGGTGCCCGTGGTGCAGACACTGGCAGCAAGGGAACGGGCGTGCCGCGCCTTGATAAGCATCGGCGATGGGAGCTTGCCAATGCGCGGCAGGCGAATAGTCGCCCTCCGAACGCGGGCATCTGCGGTGGCCGTGAGGTTAAGCGCGGCTGGAGCCGGCGCTGCCTCGGCGTTGATGTAACTCCCGACGAGCTTGAAGGAATCGACCACACGTAGGGGGCGCTCCGCCAGAGTGAGCTGGGCGACGGCGGCGTGAAGTTCGTCGGTGAGCGCCCACCCTGCCACTTTACCAGGGTGAATGCGTTGACCTGAGAATCGATCAAACTTGGCGGTTTCGTCAAGAGATTTCTGCAGCTCAGACGCGGTGTGGGTAGTGGAATTGCTGTCGTCAACAAAGGTAGTGCTGAGCGATCGAGGGACGTATCGATGCTGCCTCTTTGTCCACACGCACATGAGCAGCTTGATGTCGTCCAGGGACCACGAACTTCCCTGGAGGTGACCGTTAGTCCTGGCCAAGTCCTTAGAGTACGCTCCGTTCATGCGGATGTAGCGTTTGTGGTGGTTGTAGAAGTTTCGGCGGACAGTAACGATGTCTTGAGGGCACCCCGCGTGGAGTGCAAGGTTAAGGCAGATGTCCGTGATGAGGTAATCGAAGCACTTCTGTCGGTCTAGGGCAGCTCCAGCTAAGGGGAGGAGCAAAGCCCTGGCGTGCTCGATGCGCAGGGCGAGAGAGGTGCTGACATCCCCAATGGTAGCTTTGGGAACAGCGCCGAAACTCGTGGCGTGGGTCCATCCTTTCCGCCAGTCCGTGAGGCTACGGTAGGCTGGCGCTTCCCACGCGTACATCCAAACGGAAAGAACCGAGAGGAGTCGTTGGTCCGTCGGAAGTTCCCCTCGGCCTTTTCTGAGGCACGGGTTTGGCACGTGAAGGAGGGGTTCTGGGATGTTGCCAGTGCGTTGCATAGCACGTAAGACGCTGGCGAAGAGGCGAAGGATGTCGTCTGGTAACTCCTTGGCCTCCTTAGTTGTCCAGCCGTCGAGTCCCCCCGCGCGGCACGGTGAACGGTTGCGAATGAAGTGGATGAGTTGGTCGTCGGTGAGGTGGAAAGGGACTGCTGGTGATGGCGTAGGCAGCTCTTGTCGGTACTCGTCGTAAAAGTCTGCCCACGTCGGCATGGCTTCGGCATCATGACCAGCACGAGCGCGGTACCTGCCCAAGATGGGCTCCCAGGTGTCGACCATGAGCTTGAGCATGTCTTTGGTGTTGGCAACAATGGCGTTGGCGGGAAGGGCGTCGGGAACCTGGGCAGGTGGTGAGTCACAAGTGTGGCCTTCGTCGTTGCCCGTGTCGAGCGAACTACCGTCGCTGGGGCTGAAGCCGCCAGCGTCGGTGTCGGCATCACTGTCGTCCGTGCAAGCTTGGTCAGGGTTGAAGGCGGTGGTGTCGCAGTGGAGTTGCGTATCGTCGGGAGTGGTGGGCGTGCGGAGGTACGCCGTGGGCGAGCAGTCAGCGGCCCGTGCGTATATGGCCGCCTTTCGCCCGCTTGGCTCGCGGACACCCTCAGCCCAAATCTTGATGCGTTCAGCTTTGGCTCGGTTTGCACGTCGCGCCAGCTCTGAGTCAAGGTTTTGGATCAGACGGTCCAGGTGCTCTCCGCGTGGTGCTGGCTCGTCGGGGTTCCAGGCCTCAGGAAAGGCCAGGGGGACCGTGGGGCGCAGCTTGTGGCAGAGAAGGCGGGCCGCGGTCCACGTGCAGTCGATGCGCTGCGCCAGGTGAGGCGGGATGGCACGGCAGTCGATATGGTGGTGCTGTCCGATGAAGCGAAGCTCACAAAGTTGCCGATGGAGCTTGCGAAGGCGGTTCATGTGAATCGTGGAAGCTCCGTAGGTGGGAAAGGCGCGGGGGACAGCGGGTCGCTCCTCGAACGTGGGTGTGAGCCCGTGCATGGTAGGGGCCTTCTTTTTTGGGTGGTCTGGCGGCGGAGGTGGCAGGTCGCGCAGCCGAGTGAGATGGTACTCATGGCTGGCCTCGTTTGCCAGGGCGAACATGCGTTCCACATCGTCGCGTGTGTCGGCCTGCACCATGCGGTCCTGGTATCGCCCTGCGATAAGGGTCCCTAATGCCTGAAGTTCGTGGTCCTCATGGGCTCCATCGTTAAGAGGGTAGGGCGTGGGGGCAAGAAGGCGTCGGGCCGTATGGTCGAGGCGGCCAAGGTCGAGCGTGACCTGAAGGCCAACGTGGGACTTCGCTGGCAAGTCACGCAGATAGCAGAAGTCGGTGACAAGGGATCGCGCCGCTTGGTTGGCGATGATGTAATCAATGCGCGAAGTGCGGGGACACTTGGTGACACGGTCCCAGTCAGGGATATTGCCATGTGTGAGCATGGTGTGGTCAGGTGTGCCTTCAGCGACGTTAAACCATCCGTGTTGCATCATGTGCAGCAGGTGTGGATTGTCGTCGATGTTCGTGTTGGCGTCCATGCAAATGAAATACGGGGCTGTGCCGACCCTCGCGGCGGCGCAGTCGGCTAGCCGAAACAAGTCGGTGCTGTCTCCTCCAGCGACCCCATAGAGGCTCGCTATGTAGATCCCAGCGGGCCCGTGGTTGTTTCTTCGCCGCCTGCGGCGGTGCTGGGTGCAGAGCGGGAGGAAGGCCTCGTGCCATCTTTTCTTGGCCTTGAGTGTGGCGATACAGGACGCAGTGTCGTCGACGGTGGAGTCGACGATGGCGTCCTTAGAGAGGATGGCGACCCCTCCCGATGCGCCAGTGTTGCCCTCGACTGTGTGGTCTGTGCCGCCGTGGGCAGCTTTGCGCTGGGCTCGCGCCAGATCCAGGTCAGGTCCCAGACTGGCATGATATCCCCCGTGGTGTGGATTGGCGGCGTTGGTAACGATGGCTTGTCTGGTAGGCTTGGCATGTCGGGTCTCCTGCAGTGCTATGACTGCGGCGTTGTGGTCGACACCTAGAGCGGTGATAGTTGGCCAATTTGCTGGGAGACTCGTGATGTTGAGGCTGACGAGATGGATGGAGCGACCTGGCCCGTCTCCATCGGTGGAGCTGGGGTTGGCTCGTCCCGCACGGTGGAGGGCCGCCTGGCCCTTATCCAGGTAGGAGGCTTGGCCACAGTAGGAGCTCATGGCGTCCCTGCAGATTGGCTTGAACGGGGCTGAAGCCGCCGTCAGGCCGTAAGTATAGGCGGGGCATGGTCGACACTGCGCCGGGGGGGGTTCATAAACATCGGCAAAACTGCATCGAAAAATCCTCCTCACCCCTGTACCGCGGGGGACGAGGGGAGGAGAGGTGAGACGGCAGCAGAGGGAGAGGGAGGCGACTCCTCGATCCGTCCTGCCGAACACAAGAGCAAAAGCAGACCAGCGGCGGCAGCTCGACGCGGCGGCGGCGCAACGCGCGCGCATATACTGCGCACGCGACACCGCTGGTCCGTCCTGCGGTGGCGCGCCCGCCCCGTCAGTACCGTGATGAGCAGCATCAGGTGGAACAGCTCGAGCAGCGCGGTCAGTGGCCTGGCGCTGGGCCTCGTCCATGCCCGCTGCCGTGAGGCAAGCGTTGCGGACAGGACTGACTCCACGCGGGGCCGCCGCTGCCGCGGCAGCGGCTGAGGTGGCGAGGGCGCCGCCACGACTCTGTGGAGAGAGCGGTGAGCCGCCGCCGAAACCCGCCGCGAGGTCCTTGACGCGGTACTTGTTCTTGAACGGGTCGAAGGTCGGCGCCTCGTCGATGGGGATGACCACGCGGGTGGGCGGCGGCAGCTCCTGGTCCGTGGACGGCGTCGGCTCGAGGTCGACCTGGCCAGGTTCGATGGCGCTGGCGCCAAAGCGTGGCACCGCCTCGGGGGCTTGGCGATCAGCCTGAGTCTCGCGGGGCGGCGAGCTCGTGGAGCTCCCAGGGGCCTTGCGCGAGCTGTGGCGACTGCAGGACCTGCTGCGCGGGACGCGCCCGCCCGTATGGCGGTCGCGTGGCGAGGTCGCCTGGGCGTTAGCGCGCGCAGAGTCCGCCCTGCTCGGGGAGCGGATCGGCGCTGCGCAGGGTGTTGGACTGGGCTGGCGGGGGCCGCCTGCGCCGCCCGCCGCCGAGGCAGCAGCCTGGTCAGGGTCGACAGCGTCAGGGCGGGGGCTGATGTGATGGGCACTTCCGTCGCTGTGCCGCGGGGAGGCGCTGTGGTGCGCCTGGGTGTACGTGAGGACGAGCGGGACGAGCGGCTGCCTCACTCGCTCAGGTGGGGCAGGTTTTGCCTGGGCAGGGCGCAGCGATGCGGCCACGTTTGGCGGGGGCGTGTGTTGGCGCGGTTGCCAAGCGCGCACGTTCGCATCGCGCCATCCTTCAGGGCGCCCTGTCCTGCCACGGCTTGGTGCAGCCCCCTGGGCTGAAGCCGCAGGGGTTAGCACTGCGGGTTGGTTGCTGGGTGTGCTGTCATGGCGGCCTGGGTAGTGGCCCCAGGCACGCGTGGACCCTGGCACGGGCGAGGTGGCCCGTGGGGGAGACTGCACGAGTGCCCGCGGGAACCGATGACCGCTGGATGCACCCTGGCGTGGGGGGCATGGCCGTAGCTGGAGGCGGCTGCTCCAGCCGCCGCGGGCCTGGCGCCAATGGGGCCACGGTGATAGGCGGCGCCCCCGCCGTACACCGTGTTGCCGCCTGTCGGGACGCACGCGGGGGAGCGGTTGCGTGGAGTGCTCGGCTGACCTGCGTCGCGTTGGTCGCGCTGCTGAATGCGCTGCTGGTGCTGTTGGTAGCGCTGCTGGTCGGCTCTCGAGAGCGGGCGGGTGTCGGGGAGGACGGTGGGCACGTCGGGCCGCCGCCAGCCCTGGTAGACGTGCTCGAAGGCGTGGTCTGGGTAAGTCTCCCCGACGGGTGAATATCGCCGCACATGCTCCATGTAGTCAATGTTCTGCGGCTCGGGGAGCGCCGTGATGTTTACAGCTCGCTGGTGCGCTGGTCCATAGAGACAGAAACTACCACGGTTGCTGCGGTCGTGATTCAGCTCGGCTTCGGTCGTGGCTCGGCTCACCATGGCGTCGCAGAGGCGCATGTCGTAGTCGAGAGCTTGAGGCCCAGGGCCGCCCTCGGCGTCCCAGTGCAGTACCACATCTCGCCAGCGGGTGCGGGTAGTGTGGATGCGCTCGGCGATGGACTCGCAGACGGTCCTGACTGTGACACGATCCCTGTGCATGTTGGTGATGGTTAGGGAGTAAGGTCGGCGGACCGTTTTGTTGAAGGTGAAGTCCTCCTTGAGGGCCTGGTGGGGGCCGAAGAGCACGTAGCCTTCCCTCCACAGCGGTTGGTCGGGGGACGGGTCTTCAGGCATCCCCGTTCCTGTGAACCCAGGTGGCCGCCGCGTGCCGTCGGGCAATCCCTGCCTGGGGACCCGCCGCGGCCTCGGTGGAAGGTACCATTGACCCTGGTAACCAGCTTGGCCTGGTTGTGGAGGCTCCCCCCCGGGGCCTGAAGGCGCTCGGGGGGGCTCCTTGAGGTCGTGGTGGGCTGGCGCGTTGCCATATTGGCGGGCAAGGATGTGCGGCGGCATCCCTGTGGCACGGACGTCGAACAGGCTGTGTGGATTGGGCGGATGGGGGCACCTGCTGGAGAGGCAGCATGTGTCGGAGTCCCTGTTGTCGGTGCTGTATGCACACGTCCAGCTGTTGCAAGAGTAGTCCGTGGACCAGTCCATAAGTGCACGTAGTCCGCTGAGGGCGCAGTCTGGGCACGTTGGTTGGCCCGAGGTGCCGAGCTGCGTGTTGCGGCGGGCCGCACAGTACTGACAGCATTGGAATCGGCACTGTAGGCATGACCAGCGTCCTGGTAGGGGCGGGAGCGCTTGCTCGTTTGTGCCTGGGTCGTCTGGGTGGGGTCGGGGTCGATCCCACAAGGGCCAGACGTCGGCAAACCAGGACTGGCCTGTAGTGCGGACGACCTCGGCGGGGAGGCGAGCGTCATCGGCGTGGCGCTCTATCCACTGGGGCCCCATGTCCGCTGGTACCATGACCGTGCGCCACGTGTCATCCGCCTTGACGTGGACTTGGGTCGGTGCCCAGAGCTTGGTAGTGGTATCGCCATGGTCGTGGTGGAGGATGACCCAGCCGTCGCGACCCACCACCTCAGGGTCGATAACGCGATGGCCCATGACGGTCGTCCCCCACGGTAAGTAGGCGCCGTCGTGGTGATCGCCAGGGTCAAGCCAGACCGATGTCCAGGCTTGGGCAGGTCTCCTCCGCTTTTGTCGTCGTAGCCGCCGTTGTCGCCACAAGCGCCGCCAGTCTCTGTGCTGTCCTGGTCCCTGCCCTCGTCGCTCTGACCATCTCTCGCGCTGGCACTTCATCTGGTGTCTGGCCCACCGCATTCGCCTCGTCGAAGTCGGCCGCCGCGTCGTTTAGCTCCTGCTCGTTCTTGTCACGCTCTTGCTGGCTGACCTTCTGGCCTGCCGTGAACGTCGCGTCGTACTTCAGCGCGTGTGTCATCCTCCTCAGCTTCTCCACGAACTGCTGTCGCACTTGCAACTTAGTCAGCCCGTCCGCCATCTGCTGATGTGTATTCGTCCATCTCCACACCCCGCCGAACTCCTTCATCTTCTCGTTCACTTGCATGATCTCGATGCCCGTCCTGCGCTCCGTCAGGCCACCGGCTGGCGCCTGAGAATTGGCTGCGTCGTAGAGCGCCTTGCAGTCTGTGATGCACGGGCTTCGCCCGAGCACCTGCAGCATGTCCGGTCCCGTCAGCTGCATGTTGGGGTAGAGCATCGTGGTCAGCATCGTCTTCGCAAGCTCTAGAGCGTCCACCGCGTTGGCCGCCGCCTGAGCCTCCCCGGCCAGAGAACTCCTGCAAATGCGAACCAACTTCTTGCTCGTTCAATCGATGATAACCAAAAACGTGGCCTGGCCGTCGTCGATCCTGTCGTCCTCGATCGCGACGATCATGTAGCCTCCTTGCGACTCGCCGTTAAGTCTTGTTGCGTCCCAGTACACTCCAAGTCGTAGCTGCTCCCGCTTGGACACGTAACGAATACGGATGCCCACGTCGCCACTCGCCTTCAGGAACCGCAATGACTTGTTGGCCTCCAGCAAACTTCCAACCGTGGCTTTGCTCACGTAACCTTGGGCAAAAGAAACTGTCGCCGCCGCCTGCGCCATGCACTGGGATGCTGGCCACTGCATAGCCCCATTAAGTCCTCGTAGCTGGCTGATCTCCTTCGGCGTGCACAAATTGCCCGGGTGCTGGCGGCGTACCTTCTCGATGCTAATCGGCTTCACCTTGTGGATGTACTGCTCGGCCTTGACCTCGATCTCGTTCCTTGACTGCGACTGCGTGGTCTCCATGCCACAGAAAACGATACCGTTCTGAAACTCCCACTTGCCGAACTTAAAGCGCCTGCTGAGAGTCTGCACCCTGTCCAGGAACGCGCCCTCGTAGGCCTGCTTGTCGGTCAGGTCGGCCTCGCGCTCCAAGTTCTCGCCGCCACCGATGAAGTCGTCCACGTGTAAACCCAGAATGCCGTCCAGGACGTAGTTCTGGCCGTCGTCTGCGCTCCACACCAGAAAGGGGTCGTCGCCGTCGGCCGCGATGCGGTACGACAGAAAACAGCACCGATCCAGCTGGTGTTGAGGAAATCCGATGTCGATCATGGCCTCCGTGATCGTCTGATTCCACTGCCTTGGAGCGCGAACATCTCCGAAAGCTGGCTTAAGCATCTGCAATATCTCGTCGTCCTTTAGGCCCATCATCTTCGCCAACCTCCTTCGGGTGTCCTTCGTCGGTCTGCTGAAAATGCGCACGCCCTGCTCACGAATGTCTTTGGCCTGCAGGAGTGCGCTCTTCACGTCAGCTGCCACCATCTTCCACGACTGCTGGCACAAGATGAGCAGGATGAGGTACCTCGCGAGCCTCGTCAGAGTGGGGCTTGCCTTCTCCACGTTGGTGCTCGCCACCTCCTCCAAGTGAAATCCTTGAAGAATCACTCGCGCATTTGCCTCTCGAACTCCGTCCTTCATCTTCCACTTCAGCAGAAACCTCATCGGACACACTTCGCCAGCTCCCGCCGTCGCCTCGTTCACCGCCTGCCACGCCTGGTTTTCGATCCAGGGTAGCAATGCCTTGGTCTTGGCCTCGTCGAACTGCACCTTTTCGTCTTGCGCGAGCCTGGCCTCCACCACCGCGTCGCGCTTCGCCGCGTTCGTGAGGTAGATCATCTCCTAGTCCTCGTACTGCAGTAGCAGCTCGTCGTCGCCTGTGTCCGTCTTGATGGCCTCCGTCTCCATCGGTGTTATCCTTGGTCTCTTAGCCAACGATTTGAGCCCGTCGAGCCGTCTCGCCGCGTTAATGCTCTCCAGAAACTCGCCCCTGTCGTCCACCTTCCGCTTCTCCACTATGATAAAACTCCTCTTCTTCATTATTTCCCTCGTTAGCCCTCTCTCTCTCGATATCAGAAATCTCCATCGTTCCTGTCTCCATCTCCCTATCTCCCACCGTTTCGCATCATTCGGTGGGCGACGGGCGACCCGAGGCCCCAATCCGTTCGTTATGCGCCCCTCTCCCCATCTCTCTCTCGCTCTCTCTCTCTCTCTCTCTCTCTCTCCCTCTCTCTCTCTCTCTATATATATATACACCTCTATCTCCCTTTCACGTTGATTTTTTTCTTCTCTCATTCTTTCTTCTTTCTGTCTTTCTTTCTTTCTTTCTCTCTCTCTCTCTCTGTCTCTCTCTCTATCTCTCCCTCTCTCTTGTTTTTCTTCCCTTCCCGCCCCCGTCTCTGCATGCACATCCCCCCATGTCTATTTCTCTTTTTCTTTCCGCCCTCAGTCACTGACCTCAGTCTTCCTCTTCCCCCTCCCTCTCTCTCACTCTCTCTCTCTCTCTCCCTCTCTCTCTCTCGTTGTTCCCCCCTTCCCGTCCCCGTCTCTGCATGTATATTTCCCCATGTCTATTTCATATTTTTTTTTGTTGTTGCTTGTTTCTTTTTCTTTGTGTTTTTGTTTCTCTCTCTCTCTCTCTCTCCCACCCCCTCTTCTCTCTCTCTCTCTCTCTCTCTTCCTCCTCTCTCTCTCTCTCTCTCAATCTCTCTTTCTTTCTTTCTCTGTTGATTCTCTCTCATCCCCTCTCTCTTCATATAGATTTATATACCGATATCTCTATCGCTCTGCCTTTTTGTTTGTTTGTTCTATCTTTCTCTCTCTCTCTCTCTCTCTCTCTCTCTCTCTCTCTCTCTCTCTCTCTCTCTCTCTCTCTCTCTCTCTCTCTCTCTCTCTCTCTCTAGTCTCGGCTCGAGAGTGCCCAGCACTCAGACCGCAGCCGCGACGCGAAGCGCCCCGCCTCGGAGCCAGACTCCCAGGCCTCGCGAGACCGGAAGGGCCCCAGCAGGACCCTACTGATTCGCGTCACCTCTCCTCACCAGAGCGCCCGCAGCAATGGCCCCCAAGAAGCCGGACCGCCGTCGCTCTTCCAAGCAGCCTCCGAGTTTCCGTCCTGCTGCTGAAGGATCTCTCCTCCAACGCAAGCAGGACTGCATCGCAGCGTTCAAGCAAGCGGGGTCTGACCGCCCCACGGCCGCATACAACGGGCTTGCCGAACTGAACGCGGACGAGCTCCAGGCAACGTACGACATGCACAAGTCCAAAACGAAGAAGCTTGGCAGCGCCCTGATCCGCATGTGCGCCGCCAACCAGATCAGCTACACGCTTGATCATCACCAGCGCAGCAAGCCTAAGCGCATTGGCGGTGACACATCACACCCACCAGCGGGTTCCGCACGTCTTCAGGCTGCGGACACCCAAGTCATCGCCTTGACGACCGGCCCTTTAGAGGTCCCCGTCCTCTGCTGACCTGAACCCACTCTCCGACGAAGCCACGAACGTACAGCCCAGTATCACCTTCCACGAACTACGATCAGAAAAAGAAGAAACACAGAAAAAGGTGAAAAGAAAAAAAAATAAAAAAAAAAAAGAAACAAAAAAAAAAAAAAAAAAGAAAAGCGGTTAGCGTCTGCTCCCAACACCACCTTCGAGCAAGTGGGCAAGCGAAAAACACGGTCAGCTTGCGATTGCTGTCATGGGCCCAAAAAACGAAAACTACGTCGGTACCGAGCTCGCCGTCCCCGTGCTGAAGCGCCACCCCAAGGCGCCCAAAGTGGTCCACACGCACGCCCCCGTGACCGTGTACCAAAACCAGAACCCCACCACCAAACCAAAACGACGACACAGCGAAACAGAAAACAATTGAAGCTGGGCACCAAGGAAGTCGCCTGCACGGAAAAAGTAGCCGTCGCCACCATCGACCCTGCCGACCACGTATTCTGGATTCGGGCGACCATACATGAAACCGAGGCCATCGCCGCAGTCCCCTCCATGCATCAGGCCTTCGAGGACCAGTTCTCGGGAGGTGCCCCCGTGAACGGTGGTCCACGCGCCAAGGGTCCTTTCCGAAGGGACTCCGCTCCACAGGACAAGGCGCGCCAAAACCAAAAGCACAGGGAGTCCAAGAAATACGCTCGCCGCCAGGAGCTCGATAGTCAGCTCCAGGACACCTTCAAGGCCCTCTTCCACGGCAACTTTAAAGCCGTCACCCTCCTCGAACCCTGCAAAAGCCTAGGCAGGTTTGGATCGGGCGTCGGAAAGAGGTCCCTGGCTGCCACCTTCGGCGTCAGTCTTCAAGCGGTCGACAAGGACTTGGCGGGTTCAGGGCAACTCGGCGCCACCTACGACCTCAGCAACGTAGGTGCAGACGAGCCCACTGCAGACAAGTACCAGACCGTGTGGTTCCCTGAGGACCAGCCATCACGATGGCAGATGCGTTCCAGAAGTCGGTGGATTTCAAGGCCCTAGGAGTCGTCAGGCACGGCAAGTCAGGCTTATTGGGGATCCGTGTTTCACGAGGGTCAGACGCCGCCAAGGCTGCTGCCGTCAGCATCCGCGGCTGCGAAGCCACCCTCGCCAAGACGCGCTACCGCATCACTGGCATTGCGGCACGCCACGCCACGCTGACCCAACTCGCCAAGACTCTCACGGGCCCGTCCGTTAAATGGGACTGTGAGGTCTACCACACCGCCTGGGACCCAGCCACTGCGGCCCAGTTTGCCTTAGTGCGCGCCCATCGGCCCCCACTCACATACACGGTACAAGTTGCGGGGTGCCCCATCCCGTGGAGCATCACCGAGGCCCCGCTGGCTGAGGTGGTGCCGAAGCGGGACAACGTTGCCATCGTCACGCCTACCACCATCACAGAGCCTGTGACGCCGCCAGCCCGTGGTGGCGGCTTCAGCCCCGCCACCGGCACACTCCTCACCAAAGCGGCCCAGAGCCCCTACCTCCACGACCTCATGACTGCCACGCCCAAAGGCAAGGGCGTCGCACCGCTCCCGATCCCCAAGGAGGAGCCTTCAGCCAAGCGCCACCGATCCTCCAGCGGAAAACGTGACGCCACGCCGCACGCAAGGTCACCCTGCGCCCCAGGCCGCAGCTCCTCTGCACCCCCGCACGGCACGGACGGAGCCGCTGAACAGACGGCCGCCCCAGGATCAGGTGGTCATGACTCTCGGCTTGGCACGGTGGCGGCAGAAGGTGGGGGCCACACCGAAGGCGACGCTGCCACAGCCGCCGAAATACCAGGCGACGCCGAGGACGTCGAGATCCTCTCATCAGGCGATGAATACAGCGAGGCCTCCCACGAACTCAACACCTTCGGTGAGCGCTTCGCATCGGCCTCTAAACCGCCAGATGCTGCCACGACCCGCATCCAGCACATGGAACAGCAGCACGAGCTGCTAGCCAACACGGTGGAAAACATGCAGGTGCAGCTTGCGGGCGTTCTCTCCTCCCAGGCCACACTCACGGAGCACGTTTCAGGGCTGGAACGGGGGCTTGCCACCGTCGTCACCCAGCAACAGACGGCAACCGCCGACGCCGCTGCACTGCGCGGCGACATCCAGGCCCTCCTCGGGCACCTCACGGGGGGCACCATCCACCTGCCACAAGTGGCCACTCTGGAAACTAAGATGGAGGAAGCTGCAGCGGCCGCTGAACCCGTGGCTGTCTGCGGGTGGATCGACCAGCCAGGCCAGGTCACCCCAGGGACGGGGCCCCCAGGGGCTGACAAAGGCAAAGACAAGGGTCGGGCCACCCAGGAACCCTATTGAAGGTGCCTCAGAGAGCCCGCCTCAGCCCTCCGAGGAAGCGCCTTCAGAGGCATCTCTTCCTTCTTCGCGTTGTATCTCTTTCTTGTCGCCTCATGTCTGTTTTGGCAGCAGCACGCGCAAGCTATCTGGTGTAGGGACACCCGCAGTCTTGCAGGGGGCGTGATTGTTGCAATGTACATGAGCATTCAGGGGTATTTGAGGACGTGTGCCGACATGCAGCTTTTGGCTCATCGCTCGCGCCGCCCGCCTGGCCTCGCCATCATGCGGCGCCTTGCCTGCAGCATGCCCTCCCCTCGCTAGCTGGAGCACGCCCGTCTTCAGGCGGTGCGCCCCAACACGTTTCCCTTTACGATGACAGCAGCATCTACAAGTGCGATCATTGCACCATTTTGGACCCGATCGTGAACAGCACCGCCGCCGCGGGTCCGTGCGGCAAGGGGCCGTTGGGCGCCATCGCGAGTGCATGCACGCCCTCGTCAACTACGACACATGCATCGCAGTCCACCCTCAGCGTGGCCTCGACCGTCGTGCAGCACATCCTCGACGGGGCCGCTGGCCAAGGCCATGCACACAGTGGCGGCTTCAGCCCCGCTGTCGTGCCCCGCTATAGCCCCACGGGTCTCATTACCCCTCTGTGCGCCAGGGGCGAGCCCGAGGAGGACCCCGCTTTCTGGCACCTGATGATGATCCGAGCCCGGCTCATACCGTGCGCTGCGGCGTGGGCACCAGGTGAGGACCACCAGGACGTGTTCTGGGCATGGCTCGAGGACTGCGTCCCGTACATCCTGGCGACGCTCCATCTGCCACAGTACGACCAATTTTTCCAGGAGGACTCCGAGGAGAAAAACGACGCCCTGCGCCAGCGCACCGCGATCGACATGTGTGAGGACATCTGGCATAGAGCGGGCCCTGACAGACAGCGTACCAACCGCAACCTCACTCGTATCCAGGGCAGCCGCGAGTACTCCACCCGCTACTTTGGCCTCCTTCTGGAATACCAGGGCGCTCGTGCTCAGCTCGTCGGCCCTGAGGCTTTCACGGCACCTTTGCCGCCATGCCTCTCACGGGCCCACGCCTTACTACCAAGAGGCCTCCCTCCACCCGACCAAGGCGCCCTGGCGTACCTCGCGGATGCGATCCTGCACCGCCCGACAGACATGCAGCCGCTTGTCGAGGCGGAGCTCGCCGCGGCACCGACGGAACCGCTAAACCCACCACCGCCAGCTGGCCTCGCCCAGCACGCCACGGGTGATCAGGCCGCAGACGACCCCGTATCATGGCTGCTCCAGCACATCGCGGCCAGCGATATCAGCAGCATACCCCTGGACTCGTTCCACGCGTCGGACGATATCAGCAACATATCCCTGGACTCGTTCCACGCGTCGGACGATAGCCAGGACGACATGGAAACCCAGGATCGTGACGGCACGACACCACCAGGTGACACGGCCCAGCGTGACCGTGACAGCGAAACCCACTCAGGGCACACCCCGTCGCACAGCAGTCCGCCCAACGACTCGGCCCAGGCCGACCCCTGCGCACAGCTCAACGACGCTGAAGGCGCCACTGCCGCCGACGCGACAAGCCATGCCACTGCATCGCCAGCTCAAACCAGCCCGCGCAGTGGCGGCTTCAGCCCCGCTGCAGCACTGGCTGGGCCTGGACATCTCCAGACCGCAGGTGGCAGCACCACGCCCCGCACTCTTGTCTGCCGTGTTAACGTGACTGACTCCAATCCCAGCGCCATCGACCACTGGCAGGCCGACATCGATAACGACCCCATCGACGACGCGAACCCAGATGCCAGCGGTTCCTACGAGGCCCAGCACAGCGCAGCGGCATCACGACACTGTGGCTGCCTCATTTGCCTCTTTGTGGCCACGTACGCCATCGTGATAGCAATGCCGTGCAAGGACCAGATCGATGGGTACTTGCCGACACCGAGCCGAGACCCCAGCTACCGACAACGACGACGACGTCAAGCGGCGGCACCAGGCCCATCTGTGCCCACTACACCCCGACGCACAACGGCATACAACGTCACGTCCGCATTGTGGGGTACTCTCAAGTGGACCAGCGCCAAACTCAGAGATATCGTCTCGGGCGGAGCCAGCGCAGTCGGGGTCGGCCTCGGGGGTGTCCTGAAATGGGCCAGCGGCAAACTCGGAGCTATTGCCACTGGCGGAGTGGTGTGCGGTCTTCTACTCGTCGGCGCCAAACTCCTCGCTCAAGGAGCCGTCGGACACGTAGGAGCCCGCATCTGTGCGCGTGCCCTGGACTCATCCACGGCCCAGTGGTGCCTCCGCTGTTGCCAACCGAGCAGGAGGCCGCGTGATGAGGCCACATACACAATGCCGCGCACGCTTGCCGACGAACACGAGGACCAGCACGTGCACTCACTCCGACATCCGCTGCTACAGGAACACTACGCCGCAGCGGTTGCCGCCGCAGTCGCCGATGTCACCACCGCCACCACCGCCGCCACCGTCGAAGTCACTGCCGCCGTATCGCGAGCCTCGTCTGTCACACCACGATCGACCAGCCCGTCCCCGCGAAACGGCTCCAAGAGCGGCGCGGCCTATGGTAACCCACCGACTCACGAAGACGCCACAGCCCACGCCAGCGACGCCGAGGCAAGGGAACCACGTGAGCGCACCCGCGACAGCCCGTGGTCCATCTTCCGACATGCAGATGCTCGTGGTTCCTCTTCCGACACGGACACCCAACCACCACGTCGGCGAGCACGCTATGCATCACCCGCCAGGCCCCAGGCGCCTTCAGGCCCTGGTACGCCCCATCTAGCCCTCAAGCCACCGACGCGCAACTTACGCAACACTATCCAGCGCGACCCAGCGGTCCCCGTGCCGCCGACGAGCATCCTCAACGCCCTGTACCAAAACGGCTTTGCGCTTGGTAACAGTGGCGTGTCTACAGAGGACATCAAAGACGCTCTGCGACTCCACGACCATCCTCGATTCACCCATGATCTAACACTCCAAGCGCTGGGGCCGTGGACTGACATCATGCAGAGGCCCCCGAACCGCCTCACTTGGGTGCTCGAAGACTCGGGCGGGAACTCAGGCGAGACGATTTTCCCCTACCTCACGTGGGACCTCCGCCAACCCACCACCGACGCGCCCACTGTCTTCTGGCATGGGACCCGCGGCGACCTTGCGGCCCGTCTCGCTGCCAGCGGAGGGCACCTCTTGCCAGGCCCCCGCCGTGAAGCGAAGGGTCGAACTGGCACCAACGTTGGCCGCACGTACGTGAGCGTGCACCCTTCGCTGGCCGCGTGGTACGCAGTGCCGCCCCACCCGCCCTACAGCCTCGAAGACGACACCCTCGCGTGGGGACCCATCGCGCTCTGGATGTGCGAGGCCACCCAACCACCGAGCGGTGAAAACTGGCACAACTTCGTGACAGGGGAGGCCCACGGAGCGCGCCTCATCTACCCTCGGGTCCTGGGCCTCCTCATCCGCATGGACTGGTGTGCCCCCACGGAAGCTGCCTCCAGGTGCCGTGCCTTACCACAAGCATTTGGCATGGGCGACTGTGCGCACGCCCTCCACATCGCTGGCTACGATCATCCAGATCTCCGTGAGGCCGCTGAAGCCCACGACCAGGAAGCTAGCACTCGGCGCAGGCTGGGCATCGCGGCAGCGTGGCCACCGCCGCAGGCACTATACTCGCCAGAGGCAGCGCGAACATGGGCCAAACAGCACTACGACACTGAAGCAGCCACCAGGGCCGACCCCAACCAGCCCCGTCCACGCGTCTCGCTTCGCAAGCTCCAGCTGGACCCGCAGCCACTGATCGACCTTGTGTACACTGGCTTGCAAGCCGTCCCCGTGCGGGGGCACCCCGACGCACGCGAGTCGCGCCCCAGCGGCTCCAGCCCTGGGGCCGCGCCTGGTCCACCGCGCACCTACCAGTCAGGTGCCGCCCTGGCACACAGTCCAGACCGCTCATCGACGACATCAGGAGACGACGACCGCCGTATGCCGTCCCTCATCAGTGCGGCCGCAGCCCTCGTCCGAGGCCACGCCCGCCCACGGCGATCCGCCTCCCGTGCGTCACGGCAGAGTGGCGGAAACTCCACCTCGGACAACAGCGACATCGAGACGTGGGAGCACATCGTGACGGAAAAGGAGCCGACCGCCTACCACGTCCTCGCCTTCCACGTCCGCGATGTGCGGGCCCGTGTCAATGCCCCTGGCATCGAGGTCTGGCTTGACCCTGGCGATCACCACGACGGCGCCTACTTACCGTGGGGGACGACCGTCATGGGCCATCGCGTTATCGACCCTGAGGTGGCGGGTCGCGACGGCTGGGTCATCCTCCACCACGACCATGGCGATACCACTACCAAGCTCTGGGCACCGACCCAAGTCCACGTCAAGGCGGATGACACGTGGCGCACGGTCATGGTACCAGCGGACATGGGGCCCCAGTGGATCGAGCGCCACGCCGACGACGCTCGCCTCCCCGCCGAGGTCGTCCGCACTACAGGCCAGTCCTGGTTTGCCGACGTCTGGCCCTTGTGGGATCGACCCCGACCCCACCCAGACGACCCAGGCACAAACGAGCAAGCGCTCCCGCCCCTACCAGGACGCTGGTCATGCCTACAGTGCCGATTCCAATGCTGTCAGTACTGTGCGGCCCGCCGCAACACGCAGCTCGGCACCTCGGGCCAACCAACGTGCCCAGACTGCGCCCTCAGCGGACTACGTGCACTTATGGACTGGTCCACGGACTACTCTTGCAACAGCTGGACGTGTGCATACAGCACCGACAACAGGGACTCCGACACATGCTGCCTCTCCAGCAGGTGCCCCCATCCGCCCAGTCCACACAGCCTGTTCGACGTCCGTGCCACAGGGATGCCGCCGCACATCCTTGCCCGCCAATATGGCAACGCGCCAGCCCACCACGACCTCAAGGAGCCCCCCCGAGCGCCTTCAGGCCCCGGGGGGGAGCCTCCACAACCAGGCCAAGCTGGTTACCAGGGTCAATGGTATCTTCCACCGAGGCCGCGGCGCGTCCCCAGGCAGGGATTGCCCGACGGCACGAGGCGGCCACCTGGGTTCACAGGAACGGGGATGCCTGAAGACCCGTCCCCCGACCAACCGCTGTGGAGGGAAGGCTACGTGCTCTTCGGCCCCCACCAGGCCCTCAAGGAGGACTTCACCTTCAACAAAACGGTCCGCCGACCTTACTCCCTAGCCATCACCAACATGCATAGGGATCGTGTCACAGTCAGGACCGTCTGCGAGTCCATCGCCGAGCGCATCCACACTACCCGCACCCGCTGGCGAGATGTGGTACTGTACTGGGACGCCGAGGGCGGCCCTGGGCCTCAAGCTCTCGACTACGACATGCGCCTCTGCGACGCCATGGTGAGCCGTGCCACGACCGAAGCCGAGCTGAATCACGACCGCAGCAACCGTGGTAGTTTCTGTCTCTATGGACCAGCGCACCAGCGAGCTGTAAACATCACGGTGCTCCCCGAGCCGCAGAACATTGACTACATGGAGCATGTGCGGCGATATTCACCCGTCGGGGAGACTTACCCAGACCACGCCTTCGAGCACGTCTACCAGGGCTGGCGGCGGCCCGACGTGCCCACCATCCTCCCCGACACCCGCCCGCTCTCGAGAGCCGACCAGCAGCGCTACCAACAGCACCAGCAGCGCATTCAGCAGCGCGACCAACGCGACGCAGGTCAGCCGAGCACTCCACGCAACCGCTCCCCCGCGCGCGTGCCGACAGGCGGCAGCACGGTGTACGGCGGGGGAGCCGCCTATCACCGTGGCCCCATTGGCGCCAGGCCCGCGGCGGCTGGAGCAGCCGCCTCCAGCTACGGCCATGCCCCCCACGCCAGGGTGCATCCAGCGGTCATCGGTTGCCCGCGGGCACTCGTGCAGTCTCCCCCACGGGCCACCTCGCCCGTGCCAGGGTCCACGCGTGCCTGGGGCCACTACCCAGGCCGCCATGACAGCACACCCAGCAACCAGCCCGCAGTGCTAACCCCTGCGGCTTCAGCCCAGGGGGCTGCACCAAGCCGTGGCAGGACAGGGCGCCCTGAAGGATGGCGCGATGCGAACGTGCGCGCTTGGCAACCGCGCCAACACACGCCCCCGCCAAACGTGGCCGCATCGCTGCGCCCTGCCCAGGCAAAACCTGCCCCACCTGAGCGCGAGAGGCAGCCGCTCGTCCCGCTCGTCCTCACGTACACCCAGGCGCACCACAGCGCCTCCCCGCGGCACAGCGACGGAAGTGCCCATCACATCAGCCCCCGCCCTGACGCTGTCGACCCTGACCAGGCTGCTGCCTCGGCGGCGGGCGGCGCAGGCGGCCCCCGCCAGCCCAGTCCAACACCCTGCGCAGCGCCGATCCGCTCCCCGAGCAGGGCGGACTCTGCGCGCGCTAACGCCCAGGCGACCTCGCCACGCGACCGCCATACGGGCGGGCGCGTCCCGCGCAGCAGGTCCTGCAGTCGTCACAGCTCGCGCAAGGCCCCTGGGAGCTCCACGAGCTCGCCGCCCCGCGAGACTCAGGCTGATGGCCAAGCCCCCGAGGTGGTGCCACGCTTTGGTGCCAGCGCCATCGAACCTGGCCAGGTCGACCTCGAGCCGACGCCGTCCACGGACCAGGAGCTGCCGCCGCCCACCCGCGTGGTCGTCCCCATCGACGAGGCGCCGACCTTCGACCCGTTCAAGAACAAGTACCGCGTCAAGGACCTCGCGGCGGGTTTCGGCGGCGGCTCACCGCTCTCTCCACAGAGTCGTGGCGGCGCCCTCGCCACCTCAGCCGCTGCCGCGGCAGCGGCGGCCCCGCGTGGAGTCAGTCCTGTCCGCAACGCTTGCCTCACGGCAGCGGGCATGGACGAGGCCCAGCGCCAGGCCACTGACCGCGCTGCTCGAGCTGTTCCACCTGATGCTGCTCATCACGGTACTGACGGGGCGGGCGCGCCACCGCAGGACGGACCAGCGGTGTCGCGTGCGCAGTATATGCGCGCGCGTTGCGCCGCCGCCGCGTCGAGCTGCCGCCGCTGGTCTGCTTTTGCTCTTGTGTTCGGCAGGACGGATCGAGGAGTCGCCTCCCTCTCCCTCTGCTGCCGTCTCACCTCTCCTCCCCTCGTCCCCCACGGTACAGGAGTGAGGAGGATTTTTCGATGCAGTTTTGCCGATGTTTATGAACCCCCCCTGGCGCAGTGTCGACCATGCCCCGCCTATACTTCTGGCCTGACGGCGGCTTCAGCCCCGTTCAAGCCAATCTGCAGGGACGCCATGAGCTCCTACTGTGGCCAAGCCTCCTACCTGGGTAAGGGCCAGGCTGCCCTCCACCGTGCGGGACGAGCCAACCCCAGCTCCACCGATGGAGACGGGCCAGGTCGCTCCATCCACCTCGTCAGCCTCAACATCACGAGTCTCCCAGCAAATTGGCCAACTATCACCGCTCTAGGTGTCGACCACAACGCCGCAGTCATAGCACTGCAGGAGACCCGACATGCCAAGCCTACCAGACAAGCCATCGTTACCAACGCCGCCAATCCACACCACGGGGGATACCATGCCAGTCTGGGACCTGACCTGGATCTGGCGCGAGCCCAGCGCAAAGCTGCCCACGGCGGCACAGACCACACAGTCGAGGGCAACACTGGCGCATCGGGAGGGGTCGCCATCCTCTCTAAGGACGCCATCGTCGACTCCACCGTCGACGACACTGCGTCCTGTATCGCCACACTCAAGGCCAAGAAAAGATGGCACGAGGCCTTCCTCCCGCTCTGCACCCAGCACCGCCGCAGGCGGCGAAGAAACAACCACGGGCCCGCTGGGATCTACATTGCGAGCCTCTATGGGGTCGCTGGAGGAGACAGCACCGACTTGTTTCGGCTTGCTGACTGCGCCGCCGCGAGGGTCGGCACAGCCCCGTATTTCATTTGCATGGACGCCAACACGAACATCGACGACAATCCACACCTGCTGCACATGATGCAACACGGATGGTTTAACGTCGCTGAAGGCACACCTGACCACACCATGCACACATATGGCAATATCCCTGACTGGGACCGTGTCACCAAGTGCCCCCGCACTTCGCGCATCGATTACATCATCGCCAACCAAGCGGCGCGATCCCTTGTCACCGACTTCTGCTATCTGCGTGACTTGCCAGCGAAGTCCCACGTTGGCCTGCAGGTCACGCTCGACCTTAGCCGCCTCGACCATACGGCCCGACGCCTTCTAGCCCCCACGCCTTACCCTCCTAACGATGGAGCTCATGAGGGCCACGAACTTCAGGCATTAGGGACCCTTATCGCAGGGCGATACCAGGACCGCATGGTGCAGGCCGACACACGCGACGATGTGGAACGCATGTTCGCCCTGGCAAACGAGGCCAGCCATGAGTACCATCTCACCCGGCTGCGCGACCTGCCACCTCCACCGCCAGACCACCCAAAAAAGAAGCCCCCTACCATGCACGGGCTCACACCCACGTTCGAGGAGCGACCCGCTGTCCCCCGCGCCTTTCCCACCTACGGAGCTTCCACGATTCACATGAACCGCCTTCGCAAGCTCCATCGGCAACTTTGTGAGCTTCGCTTCATCGGACAGCACCACCATATCGACTGCCGTGCCATCCCGCCCTACCTGGCGCAGCGCATCGACTGCACGTGGACCGCGGCCCGCCTTCTCTGTCACAAGCTGCGCCCCACGGTCCTCCTGGCCTTTCCTGAGGCCTGGAACCCCGACGAGCCAGCACCACACGGAGAGCACCTGGACCGTCTGATCCAAAACCTTGACTCAGAGCTGGCGCGACGTGCAAACCGAGCCAAAGCTGAACGCATCAAGATTTGGGCTGAGGGTGTCCGCGAGCCAAGCGGGCGAAAGGCGGCCATATACGCACGGGCTGCTGACTGCTCGCCCACGGCGTACCTCCGCACGCCCACCACTCCCGACGATACGCAACTCCACTGCGACACCACCGCCTTCAACCCTGACCAAGCTTGCACGGACGATAGTGACGCCGACACCGACGCTGGCGGCTTCAGCCCCAGCGACGGTAGTTCGCTCGACACGGACAATGACGAAGGCCACACTTGTGACCCACCACCTGCCCAGGTTCCCGACGCCCTTCCCGCCAACGCCATTGTTGCCAATACCAAAGACATGCTTAAGCTCATGGTCGACACCTGGGAGCCCATCTTGGGCAGGTACCGCGCTCGTGCAGGTCATGATGCCGAAGCCATGCCGACGTGGGCAGACTTCTACGACGAGTACCGACAAGAGCTGCCTACGCCATCACCAGCAGTCCCTTTCCACCTCACCGACGACCAACTCATCCACTTCATTCGCAACCGTTCACCGTGCCGCGCGGGGGGACTCGACGGCTGGACAACTAAGGAGGCCAAGGAGTTACCCGACGACATCCTTCGCCTCTTCGCCAGCGTCTTACGTGCTATGCAACGCACTGGCAACATCCCAGAACCCCTCCTTCACGTGCCAAACCCGTGCCTCAGAAAAGGCCGAGGGGAACTACCGACGGACCAACGACTCCTCTCGGTTCTCTCCGTTTGGATGTACGCGTGGGAAGCGCCAGCCTACCGTAGCCTCACGGACTGGCGGAAAGGATGGACCCACGCCACGAGTTTCGGCGCTGTTCCCAAAGCTACCATTGGGGATGTCAGCACCTCTCTCGCCCTGCGCATCGAGCACGCCAGGGCTTTGCTCCTCCCCTTAGCTGGAGCTGCCCTAGACCGACAGAAGTGCTTCGATTACCTCATCACGGACATCTGCCTTAACCTTGCACTCCACGCGGGGTGCCCTCAAGACATCGTTACTGTCCGCCGAAACTTCTACAACCACCACAAACGCTACATCCGCATGAACGGAGCGTACTCTAAGGACTTGGCCAGGACTAACGGTCACCTCCAGGGAAGTTCGTGGTCCCTGGACGACATCAAGCTGCTCATGTGCGTGTGGACTAAGAGGCAGCATCGATACGTTCCTCGATCGCTCAGCACTACCTTTGTTGACGACAGCAACTCCACTACCCACACCGCGTCTGAGCTGCAGAAATCTCTTGACGAAACCGCCAAGTTTGATCGATTCTCAGGTCAACGCATTCACCCTGGTAAAGTGGCAGGGTGGGCGCTCACCGACGAACTTCACGCCGCCGTCACCCAGCTCACTCTGGCGGAGCGCCCCCTACGTGTGGTCGATTCCTTCAAGCTCGTCGGGAGTTACATCAACGCCGAGGCAGCGCCGGCTCCAGCCGCGCTTAACCTCACGGCCACCGCAGATGCCCGTGTTCGGAGGGCGACTATTCGCCTGCCGCGCATTGGCAAGCTCCCATCGCCGATGCTTATCAAGGCGCGGCACGCCCGTTCCCTTGCTGCCAGTGTCTGCACCACGGGCACCGACATTCAAGCACCATCGGGCCCAGCCAAAACTGCCTACAACCACGCCCTCAAGGCGGCTATCCGCCCCAAGGGGAACAAGTGGGTCGAGTTCTGGACTCTCATGGCCGTGTGCGTCCCAGGACACGCCCTGGAGATCGACGCCATCACGCAGCGTGAAGCATTCCTGTGCCTGCGGCGACAGGTTAACCGCGACGTTACACTCTGCGGGCTCGCCAGAGACCTCCAACACCACGTCCAGACCCTGTTTGGTGGAGGACCCGTCGGACGACTCGTCCAGTCGCTCCAGCAGCTCCGATGGACCTGGCCCACATTTGGCATCATGTACGACGACTGGGGCTGCCAGATCAGCTGGCTGAATTTACCCCAAAACGCTTTCCTTCACATGCTGCGGGCCTCACAACGCAGAGCCTTTCTGCGGAGGATCAAGCCACGGCGACACGACCTTGGATACCTTGCCTCTGTCAAACAGGGCCTCGACCTCTTCGCCAGCACGTGGCTCGCCCGAACCAAAGGAGCAGCCAAATGCACGGGCTGGCAGCTGACGCTCCTCCTGAACTACCTGTCGGGCGGGGACCACACCCAACAGCGACGATCCCGATCAAACACGTCAGCCGACCCCAGCCCCATCTGCCGATACTGCGACGAGGAAGAGGAAACTCAGGAGCACACTGTCCGCGACTGCAAGTGCTGGGCCCGAGAAAGACTCCCTCTCACCACCCTCATCAGTGACGACCAGTGGGCCCGTCTCCCGCCGCACACAAGACACTGCGGGCTCTTCGACGAAGACCCAGCCCTCCTCGACCTGCAGGCCGACCTCGCGAGGGACCCGCTGCCACAGCCCATACCGCGGCCCCCCCCTGAGGGAGATCCTGCGGCTTCAGCCCAGGACACCTACACCACCTACCTGACCACGACACTGGTTGGACATGGGTCTACGCTGCCACAGACGGTGCATGCACCAACCAAGCCATCCCATTGCTAGCACGAGCGGGTTACGGCGTCTACTACGGCATCGACCATCGCATGAACTACAGTGCACGCGTCCACGGCCTAACGCAGAACGCCCAGGTTGCGGAGACCCTCGCCATCGTCCACCTTACGGCATGTGCCGAACGGCCCGTGCACGTTTTCGTCGACAACCAGGCGGTGGTCGATGGGTTCCAAAGCATCATCGACGGACATCCAGCGCCGCAGGGCACGCATGTGGACCTCTGGGAAAAGATCCACCGATGTGTTATGGCCAAGCCAAACATGTTCCGCGTCGAGAAAATCGCCAGCCACCTGGGAGACATGGGCATCGACCTCGGGCTCATCGGGCCCATTGCGGAGGAGTTCAATCGTCAGGCTGACGCCCTCGCCACAACGGCGGCACGCACTCACAACCTTCCAGACGACATTGTCGAAGCTGCCAAAACACGACATCGCCAAGCGACCGTGCTTCATGGGGTCGCTGTCGCCATCTACGAGCGCAGACACCGCACACTCCCGCTCCCACACCGCAGGGCTGGGTTTACAGCTGCGGAACTCAACAAAATGGAACCAAACCCCCTGCTGTCGGACCAGGCACCACCCGCGGCTGGACCAGACATCCCACAGAACCCGGACGAGCTCTGGGCCGAGGCCCAACGGGCGATATTCGACGAACAGGAGGACGACCCGTTCGGCTTCGGCGGGGGACTTGACTTCCTAGGCGACGGGCCAGCCAGCGCCAACCTTGCCCCGTCGGGCATCCGCACGACGCCCTCGACTCCGCCACCGAGAGCGGCACCGCACCCACATGACGACGCCGCTCACCTCCAAGACGCTGACGAACAGGAGGACGACCCGTTCAGCTTCGGTGGGGGATTGGACGTCTTGGACGACGGCCCAGCCAGCGACAACCCTGCCCCGTCGGGCAACCTCTCGACGCCTACCGCGACTCCGTCTCCGAGAGCGACATCGCTCCCATATGACGATATCGGTCACCGCCAAGACGCCGACGACGACCCGGGTGACCCCCGCGGACTGAGGGGCATAGACGACGCACCGCCGACACCCCACGCTGCCGACCATGCCGCCCTATCGAGACGCCACCCTACTACGCGGCTGACCTCAGAGCCCTCGCACGGCATCATGATTGGCCCCACCGCGCAAACCACTCCGCCCCCCCACCAGCGGCAGCCCGCGGGGCGGCTTCAGCCCCCCCGCAGGGCACTGAACCAGGCAGGCCCTCGCACCCCGCCCACGCTTCCATCGTTGCTGAGCGAGAGGATGCGGCTCTTCCGACCTCTCGGGGCGTGGCCCTAGCGGCTCCAGCCCTGGGGCCGCGTGCTCCCCTCCAGTCACCTTTCAAGGGTGACGGGCGTCAGCATACGGGGTGCCGTACTACGCTAGTCCACCACCTGGCCAGGCGCACCGAGGACCTCACCCCTGTCACGAGGCCCGCGGCCGCTGGCACTGAGCAACCACCCCTCACCGACCGCGAAACCGAGCTGTCCCAGGCTATGGCCGCTCTCCAGCAGAGGTGCGCTGCTCTCGCCGCGGACCTCGCCGCCGCTCAAGCCCGTCAAGGCCCTCTACTCCAGCGCCTCCACAGCGCCGGGCGAGCCTTCGCCGAGCTGCTTACGCCCTCGCCCGATGGTGCCGTGCCGTCACTCACCATCCAAGCTATGCTGTCATCGTTCCGCGGCGCTCCACCTGGTGCCCCGCGCTAATCTCCTCCTTTCTGCCTGCCCGTGTGTACGCGTGGCTCCGCGTCCACGGTGTCAGGGCGTGGGGGCGGGGGGTGCCCCGTCACTGCGCGCCGCTTTGCGGCCAAGCGCCCAACTGGCGGTCTGCCAAGCCGCCTAGCCACGTGTCAGCACGTCGCCTTTCTTGTTGGGGCCTCTTTCTTCACGCGGTCTGACAGGTGAGATCTTCACCGTCTGTCCGCCGTCTGTAGCGTCTGTCGCACTGCGCCGGGGGAGGGGTTTTTTGTTGCCCGCCCTCGTATCTAAAGGCTGCACCGCCGCAAATAGTGTTTAGCGAGTTGTCGCACCGCAGTGCGCCTCGCGGACGGACCCTGGTCCGCCTACTTGTCCGCTCTCTCTCTCTCTCTCTCTCTCTCTCTCTCTCTCTCTCTCTCTCTCTCCTCTTCTCTCCCTCTCTCTCTCTCTCTCTCTCTCTCTCTCTCTCTCTAGTCTCGGCTCGAGAGTGCCCTGCACTCATAGCGTAGCCGCGACGCGAAGCGCCCCGCTCTGGAGTCCCGACTCCAGGCCTCGCGAGACCGGAACCGCGCCAGCAGCGCGGTACTGATTTGCGTCTCATCACTTCCTCAGTGCGACCGCCGCCATGGCCCCCCTGTCTGCGCCAGGCCGCCACCGCACTTTCACGTCTCACCATGCTGTACTACCTGAGCTGCCTGGCCATGTTACTGAATATAGGCACCAGGACCTTGTCTTCCGCGTGCCCGTCCTGCACGGGCGCGACCTCCCAGTACCACCTGGACACGCCCCACACGTGCCGCGTGCGGATCTTCACGAAGATCTACGTATACTCGGGCACGACGTGTTCCACCTGCGCGCCGAGCTGCGCGCCTACCGAGCCGACCTCCGCGCTCACCTACCAGGCACCGACGCCAACACAGACGACTCCGTCCAGCACCTGCTCACCTCGGTACGGCCAGGTATCCAGGGGGGGGTCGGGCTCCCGACTGCTGAGGGTGACGGTGCTGAGTGCGGTCGGGCTGTTCCCACGCCTGCCGTCGTCGCGCCGTGCGTGACAAGCAGTCGGCCCCCAACCTCCCCCCGAGAGCGCTCCCGCGGCACCGCAGGCACCGCTCTCAACTTCATCGGCATTATCTTGCTGAACTTCGGGTACGACCTCGGCTCCACCTTCGGCATCGCTCTCGGCACCGTCGGTACGGTCTTGCGTACCATCGGCAAGGGCACCAGGAGCGTCGTCAAGCACATCGTCGACTCCGCCGGCACGGCGGGCCCAGCCCGCCCCACAAGGGCCGTCAAGGTCGGCTACGCGTTCTTCGGCGTCCTCGGCTCCGCCTGCGGCTTCAAGGGCACGGCGGGCCTGGCCCGCCCCAAACGGGCCACCATCTCGGCCGTCGTCATGCTCGTCCTTGCATCGACCTCAGCATCGCCACCAGCACTGCCGACCGCATCGACGCCAGCCTCGACGGGCCTTTCAACATCCTCTGTCCTGACGCCTCGCCCAGGGCCGTTGGCGAGGGTGCTGCCTTCAGGTGCACCTGACGCTAGAGGGGCCGTCCTGTCATGCTATGACCCGTCCGCCTTGCCGACGCCAGCGTCTGTGCCTATGGCCCCATCGACGTCAACATCGACGTCAGCATCGTCCTCGGCAGCCTCCTCGCCCACGTCCACGACGGACCAAACCCCAGCTCCGCAGACAGCATCGACGCCAGCTCTGACGACGGCACTGCAGTCAGCCTCGACGCCAGCGAGGGGTACGGATTCGACACCTTCCTCGCCCCCTCCCTCACCCCGCCCCGCAGGAGGAGGAGGAGACGACGACGACCACGACGACCTTGACGACGCAGTACCGGCGCCGGCGCCGAGGTCAGCATCGACGCTCCCACCGACGGCAGAAACGACCACAGTTTCGGGCTGTATGGCCACTCGCTCGGCGGCGCCTTCAGGCCCGCCGAAGCCTGGTGACCTACAGACCTCTCCTCGGCATCATCGTCTCTCAGAGTTGCAGCCAGCTTCGACGCCAGCTCCGACGTCCGTATCGAGGCCAGCACCGACGCCAGCCCCTACGACAGCACCGCCAGCGTCAACACCCACGCCTGCGCCTACGCCGGTACCTACGCCAGAGTTGCAGGCCGCATCGACGCCAGCTCCGACGTCTCCATCGAGACCAGCACCGATGACAGCTCCTACGCCAGCACCGCCAGCGTCAGCACCTACGCCTGCGCCTACGCCCGTACCCACGCCAGAGTTGCAGCCAGCGTCGACGCCAGCTCCGACGTCTGCATCGAGGCCAGCACCGACGACAGCTCCTGCGACAGCACCGCCAGCGGCAGCACCCACGCCTGCACCTACGCCGCTACCCACGTCAGAGTTGCAGCCAGCAGCGACGCCAGCTCCGACGTCTGCGCCAGGAGGGCCCCGTGGGGTCCAGAACCAGACTTTTGGTCCGAAATCCAGAATTTCGGGACCAAACTCAGGTTATGGCCTTTTCCGTGCAGCTCCTACGCCAGCACAGCCAGCGTCAACACCCACGCCTGCACCCATGCCGCTACCCACGCCAGAGTTGCAGCCAGAACCGACGCCAGCTCCGACGTCTCCGTCGAGGCCAGTACTAACGACAGTTCCTATGACACCACTGCCAGCGGTAGCACCCACGCCTGCGCCTACGCCGATACCCACGCCAGAGTTGCAACCAGCCTCGACGCCAGCCCCGACGACGAGATCGACGCCATCAGGCACACCCACGGCTATTGGGGCCGCCATGCCACGCCGTAGCATGTCCGCCACGTCGACACCTACGCCTGCGCCACGGCCCGCATCGACCCCAACAGCGACGTCAGCACCGACGACCGCATCGACGCCTGCCTCGACGAGCCCTCAGCCATTCATTGTCCTGACGCCTCGCCCAGGGCCGCTGGCGCGGGTGCCGTCTTCAGGCGCACCCTGCGCTAGCGGGGCCGCCATGTCATGTCATGACACGTCCGCCTCGTCGATTTCATCGTCTGCGGCACTGTCTGCATCGACGACAACATCGACGACAGCACGGACGGCAGCTGTGACGGCCGCATCGGCAGTGCCAGTTTTCGGGCGGCCGCCCACGGCGGCAGCCATGTCAGACTCGCCGGCGGCATCATCGTATACGTTAACATGCGTACCACTGAACGTATCAGAGCAAATAGGTGGGACAAAATGCGTTGTACTTTTTAAGAGCGTGTCAGGGCAGTGCTGTGCACAGTACCCCATGGGCACCCACTGCGACACCCCGTGGGGCAACAACTACAGACCAGCGAAAACACCCTCACAAGTAACACCTACGCCCACGACTACGGCGCCACCAACACCAGACCCGCACACAGCTCCGACACCAGCGACAGCGCCGGCCCCGAGTGCAGCCGAGGCGTCAGCACCAATGACAGCAGCTCCGACGCCAGCATCGGCAGTGTCAGCATCCACGCCTGCCCCCTGGACGGCGACGTCAGAGCCGAAGGCAGCACCGACGTCCCTGTCGACGCCCGCACCGACGCCAGCACTGACGACAGCTCTGACACCAGCACCTCCAGCGCCAGCGGCCGCCCCCACCACGCCGGCACCAAAGCCAGAGTCACAGGCAGCAGCGACGTCAGACCCGACACCCACCCCGACGTCAACAGTGAGGCCAGCACCGACGACAGCTCCGACGCCAGCACCGCCAGCGTCACCACCCACGCCCGCGCCTACGCCGGTACCCACGCCAGAGTTGCAGCCAGCATCTACGCCAACTCCGCCGTCTGCATCGACGCTCGCATCCATGGCAGCATCGTCCATAGCTTCGACACCAGCACTGCCAGCGGCAGCACCCACGCCCACGCCTACGCGGGCACCAACGTTGACACCAGCACCAACGCCGGCACCGAGCGCAGCCGAGACGTCATCGCCGACGACAACTCTCACGCCAACCCTGCCAGATTCAGCACGCCCTGAGTCGTCCGCGGCGGCACCAAAGGTGGCACCCACGTCGGCCTACACGGCAGCGTTCGTGGAGCGTGTGTGGTTGGAGGTCATCGAGTGGTACAACGTGGTGTCACCGTCCACGTGGGCCACCCTGTGCGCCACGTACGTCATGTACTACTTCTTCATCGGCTTCCGCGACGAGTGGCGGCGACGGAGCGCAGCTACAGCGCGGCGGCGACGCCGACAGCGCGGCGGCGACGTCGACCGCAGACGCCCTCTAGGCCACCAGACGGCCGCCCAGGGCCGCCCTGGCATCAGCCCCCACACTGCCTCGAGCCTCGAGCCGACCTCCCTGCCAAAACCTGGTAGCACGCCAGCGGGGGCGGCTTCAGCCCCCCCGCATGGCACTACGCCTGCCATTCCTGTCATCGGCCCCCACACTGCCTCAAGCCTCGAGTCGACTCCCCCGCCAAAACCTGGTAGCACGTCAGCGGGGGCGGCTTCAGCCCCCCCGCATGGCACCACGCCTGCCATTCCTGTCATCGGTCACCACGCTGCCTCGAGCCCTGGGGTGACCTCCCCGCCACAACCTGGTAGCACGGCAGCGGGGCCAGCCTCGGCCGTCTCGCATGCTCACACGCCTGCCCTGGGTCCTGGCTCCCTCGCAACCTCGCGTGTTAGCACCAGCACTGCCAGCACTAGCACTGTGACTGTACGGGAGCACTTCGAGCGCTTCCTCGGACCGCAACCAGCCACCATCGGTCACCTCCGAGCCGTAAACTGCCGTTTGGCCGCTTGGATCCCACCACGGCTCCACGCGGGCACAGCGGTCATCGTCCAGGGTCAAGTCCAAAACCCCATCAACGGCCTCCGAGGTATCGTACGGGGGCAGTCCAGCGAGCACCCCGGCCACTGGACCGTCACGCTGTCGTCTGGGGACACCGCCCACCTGAGCTGCTCCAGTCTGACCATCCCTGCACCTGCGCTCCGCGCCGAGATGCCGTCCCCCAGTACGGGCGCTCAGACCAAGGCCCAAACTCAGGGACCCCAGCCCGGCCCAGCAGTGGACCCACGCCACCGTACCTCAGCTGCACAGCGCCCTGACGTCACGGCAGCAGTACCCTCCAGGCCACCTGCGCTGACCGTCCCACCAGGCAGCCGCGCCCAGACTGAACGCACAGCTGACTGTGAAGTCAGACTCCGAGACTCACGCGACGACGGCGCCGACGACGACTACCTCCACCAGGACGCCGACCCTAGCGGCCGCAATTTCCAGGGTGTGGACACGCTGCGAGAGGTCGCGAAGATACTGTCGCACCTGAAGGAGCAGGACCTGCTCCAACGACTGGAGGCTGAGGGGCGCTCCGACAGGAGGAGGCTGAGGAGGCTGAGGGCCAAACGCAAGGCCGCAGCAGCCGCCGAGGGGGGCGGCGGGGACGCTGCGCAGGCCCAGGAGGAGCCACCCTACCAGGATGCTCCGGCTCCTGCGCTCCGCCGGGCCAAGCGGATCCTCTTGTCATGGGTGTTGGCCGCGTACCTGCCGCCTCTTGTGGCGGTCCCCGACCGCCGCCCCGCTAGGCACACCCACTGCAAATCTTGAGTTAGCCTTTGTTTCTTGAAAGCCTGTTGTACAGGCGTTGGTGCGTACACTACACACGCAGTATTTGTGTTTTTGTTGTTCCTCCTCCCTGAATGTGGTGACGTTTACCCGGCCGGCCACCTTCGTTATCTACAGCTTGGTTTTCAGAGCAAATAGGTGGGACAAAATGCGTTGTACTTTTCAAGAGCGAAGAACGCTGGGGCTTCTCATTCACTTTGCCCTCATCCTGGCCAGCGTGGCACGGCCTCGCCCTCGCCGCAAGTGCGCGTCCTGCCTTGCTCACCCGGGCGCTGTTCCCTGGTGTGCCGTGCCTGCTGGCGGGGGTGGCGGCTTCAGCCCCGCCCCACGCACCCGAGCCATCACGCCATGTCATGTCCGCCATGTCGTAGCGGGTGCATCCGCTGTGAGGGCCTCCTCTGCACCCTTGCACTGTCTCTGCCTGTGCGCATGCTGGGCCATTCGGCTCCCAGCATGTGCACCTTTTCCTCAGCGCGTCTGGCGCCCTCTGCCGTCCGCCGCCTGGCCGCGGACTCTGTCACTTTCGAGGTCCGCCAATGGGGGCTAAAGGTTAGCTGGCAGCGGCTGGTGCCGCTGTGCTGTCGGCTAGCTTTTGCCGCTCCTGTTGGGGTTCTCGGCCTGTGCGCACTGTGCTGGGCCATGCGGCTCCCAGCTGGTGCGCCTTTTCTCTTTTCGCCAGCCCGTGCGCCCGCGAGGCGCCGCGTCCACGGGGCCTGGGCGCGGGGGCGGGGGGTGCCCCGTCTCTGCGTGCCGCGCAGCGGCCAAGCGCCCAACCGGCGGTCCGCCAAGCCGCCTCAGCCACGTTCTTCACGTCGCCACTCGCGTTGGGGCCTTCTTCTTCACGCGGTCTGACAGGTGCGATCTTCACAGTCTGTCCGCCGTCCGTAGCTTCAGACGCAATGCGCCGGGGGAGGGGGCCTGTTGCCCGCCCTCGTATCTAAGGCCGCACCGCCGCTAATAGTGTTTTGCGGGTTGTCGCACCGCAGTGCGCCTCGCGGACGGACCCTGGTCCGCCTACTTGTCCGTTCTCTCTCTCCCTCTCTCTCTCTCTCTCTCTCTCTCTCTCTCTCTCTCGCTCTCTCTCTCTCTCTCTCTCTCTCTCTCTCTCTCTCTCTCTCTCTCTCTCTCTCTCTCTCTCTCTCTCTCTCTCTCTCTCTCTCTCTCTCTCTCTCTCTCTCTCTCTCTCTCTCTCTCTCTCTCTCTCTCTCTCTCTCTCTCTCTCTCTCTCTCTATCTCTCTCTCCTCTCTCTCTCTCTCTCTCTCTCTCTCTCTCTCTCTCTCTCTCTCTCTCTCCTCTCTTCTCTCTCTCTCTCTTTTTTTCTTTTTTTTTTTTTGGTTCCCCCTCTCTCTCTCTCTCTCTCTCTCTCTCTCTCTCTCTCTCTCTCTCTCTCTCTCTCTCTATCTCTCTTTTCCACTCTTCCCACGCGCGCGCACTCTCTCTCTCTCCTCTTCTCTCTTCTCTCTCTCTCTCTCTCTCTCTCTCTCTTCCCTTCCTCGCCCCTCCGCTGCCTTCTCCTAATCCTGATCCTGCGATATCATCCTCCTCTTCCTTCTGCTGCGGGGGTCCCGCGGAGTACGGCACGAAGGATTGCAAACAAATCTCTCGCCCTCAGGTTGTTGCGGCCGCGGCGCTCGCTTTTCACATTTCCCCCAAATCGAAAGATATAGCGCCTCTCTCTTCACGCCGCGCGTAAGAATCCGCCGCGCGAGTCACAGGTGCCGCGCGGCTTGCGCTCCGCGCATAGGTGGCGCCAGGACTCGCCCTCAGGCTACGTCGACTTCTCCTCCTCCTCCTCCTCCTCCTCCTCCTCCTCCCCCTCCTTTTCTCCCGGTCGTTTATAACGCCCAATGTGTTAGGGCCGCTCTCCGAAGAGAAGGGGGGGGGAGGGGGTCGCAGTCGTCATTGCGGGGGCGGGGGGAGGGAAGGGCCGAACATCTCGAGAAGGCCGCGTGGCGCGCACGGGCGCGAACCGGGAGTGGAAGGGGGGGCGGAGTGCAGGGGGGGGCCAGCGCGACGCGCACTATCGGATTGGCAGGCGCCAAGCTCTTCTTTTTGCTTGGGCCCGTCCACATGCAAACTTCCATCGTGCACCTTGCAGTGTCGAGGCGTTTCGCTTGGCAACCTGAGGTGCTGCTAATTAGCGCCAGCCTTGGCAATCCACCAGAAACCTGGAGGCGGAGTCCCAAACACATGGGGGGTCGATCGCCCGCCCCTCTTGGGGCCCTCTTGGAGGCCTCTCTCGGGGCCTCTTGGGGCCATCATGGGGCCATCTTGGCGCCTCTTGGGGCCCCCTGGGCGCCTCTTGGGGCCATCTTGGAGGAGATCGATCAAAGAAGAGGGTGGAGTTAATCAGCACCGCCCCTCGGGAGCTTCTAAAATCGCCTCCTGGACAGCTCTTGGGCTGCTCGTGGAGCGTCTTGGGCGCTCTTGGGGCCGTGTTGGGGCTCTCTGGGGCATCTCTTGGGGCCCTCTTGGGCCATCTTGGAGCCGTCTTCAGGCCTCGGATGGCCATCGGGAGCGAACAGGCGAGCAGGCAAACCACACTGGTTTTCCCTAGGTATTTGGAAGGATTTTGGCTTCTTGGAGGCCTCCATGGGAAGCGATTTTGCCTCTTGGAGTCGTCTTGGGGCGGTCTTGGGGCCTCTTGGAGCATCTTCGGCGCCATCTTGAGGCACCTTAGGCTATCTGGAGCCGTCTTGGAGCTCATCTTGGGCTCTCCGAGGCGCTCTTGGAGCCATCTTGGGCCATCTTGGACGCTCCGATCGGTCGCGAACCCCCCCGTCCAGGTCCAGGGGGGGGGGGGGGGGGGGGAGTTGAGATTATTATGTCTAGGACCTGTTAGGCATGTTGCCTTATACGCTAGAAGCAGTACCGTACTGTAACGTACTGGCTCAAGTCAAAGCAGTAAAAGATTATCATCTTTATTGCCATTAGTTCATATAGCTTTCGCTTAAAGAACTTAATATTTCCAGTTCAGGATTTACATCAGAATCTGGAGTTTGGTAGCGGAGCCAGTCGGCTCCCTGCCTTCTGGCTCTCTCTCTGCCGCAGGACATGCAGTTACGGCACCGACGACACCTACGAGATTATCATCCCCTGGTGTAGTCTGATATTTGGGTTGTTTCAGTATATCAAGATATACATTACCAGACACAGAGTTGGATCAAACACGGTTTATTTATCTGAAGTTCGGTTGGAAAGATGTTGGCCTCTCCACAGACTACCCCACTCTCCCTCAAGCAGTATTCTAAGGACATGCCGCCGGGCTGGCGGCCAAGGGCATATCCAATTCGTGAGTATCGAGAAGCGCTGGAGATATGGAGTCGACTCACACGGTTGGAACAGGACCAGCTCGGCGCAGCGGTCATGAGCAGACTGGAAGGCCCGGCACTACGAGCAGCTCAAGATCTACGCGTGACACGACTGGATCAGGCAGGCAATGTTGTGAACTACCGTGGCATCGAGGCGGTCAGTTTACCAGGAGTTGCAGCAATATTGGACGGCCAAGGCAACGAACTCGCCCCACTACAGCACAGTGGAATCAAGATTCTGAACGACAGATTGTTTGAGATGTATGGCCTGGACGACCGAGATCTGGCCTGGACCTCACTGGATAGATTCTTCACTTTACGTCAGGGATCCAGCCAGGACTTCATCTCATATCTCTTCGAGTGGGATCACCTATACGAAGAAGCTGAACGATATGGAGGATTACAAATGGGCGAGTCAGCAAAGGCGTGGCTTTTCTGGTCACGGACGACATTCGCTGATAAGACTCTCGCGGATCTACGCTTAAAGGTCAATGGAGATCTCAACAGATGGCGCGAGATGGTTCAATTGCAGTTGAAGGTAAGCAAGAACGAGATGGCAGCTAACGAACAGCACGTTGGATATAAGAACTACTGGGAAGATTCAGACTCCTGGACAAGAGAGTATGAATATGACTACGATAACTACTACGAGGATGATGAGGAGTACTACGACGAGTGGTACGACGAAGAGTATGATGAAGATGATGACTGGTATGACGACAATGGAGATCAAGATGGATACGGAGGCGCAGCAGCAGGTGGCACTTCATCATCTCTTCCATCCCCATCGACACCGGACGAGGACTACTGGCAGCATGTACGCGGAAAAGGATCATACGGCAAAGGAAAGGGCAAGGACGACAAAACCGGCAACGGCAAGAACGGCAAGAAAGGAGGTAAGAAAAGACAAGGAGATCAGTGTACGCTATGTGGATCAAGATGGCACAATTCTGATACCTGCCCTCTCAAGGATGATCAGAAAGAGGACAACGCGTATCAGACTGACGAGCAGTATGATGAAGAATACTACGGACAAGGAAAAGGTTATCGCAAAGGAAATCGCAAAGGTAAAAGACGTGGCAACGGCAAAGGATACGATCGAGATCGGCACAGAGGCTATCAAGACAATCGAGGATCTCACGACCATCATCGACGCGATGTTCCACGTTTCGGCAGAAGCGACTTCCAGCAGCGACAGCAGAAAGGCAAAGGACGTGGCAAGAAAGGATATCGATCAAAAGGAAAAGGCTACGACCAACGACGACAGTTCTATCAAGACGCTGATCGCGAAGACGACGCATATGGAAGCTACACGACCTTGCCGGCCATCCATGAACAAGAAGAACCAGACGAACAGGCAGCAATACCGAATGAGACATCCACGTACGACAAGAACATCATGACACGGACCCCTTTATCTTCAGGAGCGTGCCAGTTCGTACCTACCTCGACGACGGCAGAGAGAACACCGACGCGGAAAGGATCAGCATACGACGACATATTCGGCACCGGAGAGAGAACCACAGTTGGACAGGGACAACCACGGCATCCACCTGGGTTAGGCCCAGCAGCTACGGCGACTGGCGCGACGAGCTCATGCTTTTCGGCATCATCAAGCGCAGTTTCGGTTTCTGCGTCTACTCATACCTGTTACAGATGTTTCTCAGCGGCGATTGCGAAGTGCGGCACGTGTAACCGTTCGTTTTGTATATGTCACGGATTCAAAGGACACTTGATGGTGATGTGCTCTTCTTGTCTGGATATCTCAGCCGCCCGGCAGCAACAACAGCATCAATCACAGCAAGACGCACAGTCACCAGGGACCACTTCTCAGCAGCAGACCACACCGAGTTCTGATGACACGTCATCAAGTTGGATGTTGATACCCAGACCGGACGAATCGCAGATTCAGGACGAGCCAGAGGAGTTTGCAGCATTGCCAGCCTCTGGCAACCCATTCAAGAACTTGGCGGTCATCAACGGAGTCAACGTCATCGGCCTCATCGTAGACCCTGGAGCGGCTCGTGGTCTTATCGGAAGTGCCACTCTTCGAGAGATCTTCGACAAGCTACTACGACCTCGCGGCCTGATGAAACACGTGATGTGGTATCGTTCAAAGAACAAGTTCACGGGCATCTCATCTCAGCCCCAGCACAGCATCGGCATATGTGTATTTCCTATTGGTCTGGTTGGAATGAAGCATGCTTACTTTTCTTGCGATGTCATCACAGGTCAGTCAGCGAACTGTCCTGGACTTATTCCACTACAGACTCTGCTACGACTCGGCAGCATCATATCGTGCGGACACTTCCAGAATCAAGACGGACTTCTGGGACTGAGACTCGGCAATGGCGAGATGTGCTCACAGAGGATTCTCTTGACGGACTCATCGCACTACTTACTTCCGATCGACAACTTCGACAAAGAAAAGAACGACGTGTGGAACAAAACTGTACTTCAGCATCAGCAGGAAGTGGACGACGGAGCACATCAGCAAGGACAGCATCATCACGGAGTCACTCTCATATCCATGATCGACGGCAACGACCGAGCACCACATGAGGACCACGGGACTCATTTTCATTGAGTCCTGGGCACGACGCTAAACTGTTCACTCCAGATACTCTTACCTCATTCTCATCTACAACACGGAAATACTATCGAGATTGGCAAGCTCTTTCTTCAAAGGAATCTTTCTCACTGTGGAATGGCGAACCACTCTTTCCTTCACACCTACTTCCAGAGGAGTTGGCAGTTGCAAGGGCCGAATTCAATTCGATCCCAGAAATGTTCTACGCGACCTACACCTGGCTACCGGTCATCACGCCCGAGAACTACGACGCTTTCGAGGCAGCACTGGCCAAAGGACCTTATTGCGGATATCCGATTCTATGGAGTTGGTGTTCAGGTTCATCCCATCTATCTCTCTGTATGGCATCATTACCTTTCTTTTGTGCAGTACTTTTTCCAGTTGACCTACGCTACGGATGGGACCTCAAACATCGACCTCATCAACTCAAGTTACAGAGAGCAGACAAGACATTCAAACCAAGAGTCACAACGATGGAACCAAGATGCAAGTATTGGAGTCACATGGGCACTGGACGCGACATCAAGGACACCATGGAGTTACGAGAATCAGAAATGCCCATGTTGAAGTTCATGACCTCACACGCTGTCAAGATCAAGCAGGACTTCAGAGACAATCTTGTGGATAATCCAAGATCTTCTAGTATTTGGACGAAGTCTCCCTTGGCAGCCCTCCTTGATCATCCAGCTTATTCGAATCAACGTTACAATACTTGTATGTGTGCTTTCTCCAGTGAAAAGGACGGCCGAAGGAACAAGAAGGACACTACGTTGATTTCGACTTTCTGTCTCAGTCATTCTGTGAAGCGCTGCAGCTGCAAGAAGGAGCACATACATCTTCAAGGTTATGATAAAGAGACGCATCGCAAGCGGACAGCAGCAGCAGCAATGTTTTCAAAGAAGTTCTGTACGGCACTCTGCAAGGACATCTTGGCCCTGGAGTCCAAAGAACCAGGAATCTCTATCAACATGTTCTCAAGAGCTTTCCCGGCAGCAGCAGATGACGAGGCAGAAGATGAAGCACCATTAGCTCAGTTACCAGCACCAGCAGGACCTAAGTCCTTGGACGACCTCATGGAAGAATTCAAGGACATCGACACCAAGAGCATCAAGATCACGCTCGACACCTTCACGCCCACGGAAGCACAATGGATCAAGGCAGCGATTCTTTCCATCACCGATTACACTATGAGTTTCGGCGTTCCTGGGACACCTACCGGACGGATTTTGATGTTGCCTGGTACTGGTAGACCACAACAGGAAGGTGCACGAGTTCTATGTCATGCTCTCAGCCAAGTTTACACGACCAGGACTGTGACATCTCAATGCCATATGTCAGAAGCACACAAGTTTGACGAGACTGAGTTTAGCAATCCTGATGACTACAAAGATCGCATCAGATTTCTTGGCAACAAGGACGGCCACTACCACATGAGCGCAGTCAAGGATTGGAGAAACGCACCTGAAGACGACATAGACACCACGACGACGATCTACATCATCACTCTCCTGGGCGTTCACCTTTCGGACATTATACTCGATGGTCCTCCCGGCCGACGAGATCAAGTTCGACGACTCAGAGGAAAGCAACCACGACGTACACACGGACCATATGCTATTCCACCAGAGAGGCCTGGACCACTTGCGGCTTCTACTGATGACGCCATCGAGAAGATCGAGATCAACGGCCGTGTCTTGTCACGGACGAAGCCCAACATGGAACTTCGGGAGCTACCCAAGAAGTTGACCCATGCCAACGAGAAAGATCGTGCCGGACTACTGCGTCTACTTCATGAACGCTTCTGGCACAATTCTCCATTGGACATGATGAAGTTGCTGCAGGCCATGCTCTTACCTCAGGCTATCGTTCTACAGGGCATGGAGATTTGCAAGGCTTGTGAAGTTTGTCAGCAATGGGCTAAACGACACATACGACCTCAGATTAAATCGTTTCTGGCTACAGTGTTCAACGAGATGGTACAGCACGATTTGTTCTTCCTCTGGGATGAAACGTTCATGATTCTCATTGATGAAGCTACTAAGTGGAAGACTGGAGACCATCTCATCAACAAGACAGGTCCAGTATTGGTGAAGGCGCTCAACTACCTTTGGATACGCATTTGGGGAGCAATGCAGAACCTTCTCACTGATCAAGAAGGAGGTCTCATGGGACACGAAGCCACCAAGCTATGTGATCGACTCGAGATCAACAGACTGGCTATTGGCAAAGGAGGAGCTACCACCAAAGGACTTGTCGAAAGGCATCTAGCTCTTCTTAAGCTTTCTATGCTCAAGCTCAAGCAGTCAAGTCAAGCAGAAGGATTGGATCTCAGTTACTCCGACATCTGCTACGAGTGTTGCGCCGGCCACAACTGTACTCACAACTATGGCGGCAGCACTCCACAGTTGGCCTTGACTGGACAGCTACCGAGGATGATTGCGATCGACAGCGAGACCATCACATCCATGACGGGCGCCCTTGAGAAGCGTCCTGACTACATGGAGTCTATGTCACGCGCAAGACTACTGGCTCGACAGGCTATCGTACAGTCAGTTATTCAAGATCGATTAGCTCAGGCATCCAAGATAACTCAGCACCAGCACGAGCCGGAGCTACTCGTTCCAGGAACGATATGTGATATTTGGCGAGAACCAGCACGGAAAGACGAATGCGGATGGCGAGGACCAGCGGAAGTTATCAGCCTGGAGCGACGCGCAGGATCGGCAATAGTCAAGCACCAGGGCCAGCCGCTTATCATTCCTCTACGACATCTTCGGCGACGCGTTCTTACTGAGCACTACATCACGGAGCTCAACAATAAAAATGACACGAGCAGCTTATACATACACTACGACCTGGTCAACCCTACGATGGTCAAGGCAGCGGCTACCTTTCTGACACCATATCAGGTATATGCCGATGGAGTTTTGGTTCCTTCGGAGACGCTGTACGACCTGATGGATTTAGTTGATGGATCTACGCCCACTAAGATATATTGGTTTGGCTTGGTATGGCAGCAAGAGCAGTATCGATATGTTCCCAGTGAAGAAGCTTGCGATTCATGCAAGCCTTTGGCCCTGGGCATCAAGATATTCAGCGATACGTTCAAGCCTGTGCATGGTATCTTGTACGGCTCACAAGTACGTCGACTTCCTCAGATTGAATATGCACAGTGGGCTCTACTGCTACGCTGGCGACGAGAGGACCGAGCTGACTACAGTATTCGTGTACGACGTCCAGACATAGCTCTTCGCTATACAGCCGAGCAATCTACCAACTACAGCACAATGATGCTCTACAGCTATGACCATTGCGAGGATCTGGACAAGCATTTCGATCCACCAGAGCTGGACTGGAGTGACATCAGCATGATTGACTGGCCTGACGACCTCTCTGACATTGTTATTCCGGATCAGCAGCCACCGCGGGATCCACCAGCACCGCCAGCTCGGGCACCACCAGTTCCACCTTTTCGGTCAAATGCTATACCTCCACAAGAGCCTGGACGACCACCAGATCAGCCATCGCATGGTCAACCCTCGACGGCACCAGCTACGGCAGGCACACCGCAGCTCAACGTCCCAGGCGACCAGACCATCGACAGCGACGACGACATGGAGGAGATACCAGCTCATGGACATGATCACGACCTACCTCCAGCACCTGGACCAGCACCTCGACGTATCTCTCGAGAGGCACCTATGGGTCCACCTTCGTTGCAACCACAGCACCGAGACACACAAGGATCAGAGGATTCACTGCAGACTCCAGCTACTCCTGACAAGTTACCCTACATTCCTCTCGACTTGGACAAGTCCAAGACAAGCACAGCGGAGAAGCAGAAAGCAGTTGATCCTCCAGACGCGACACAGTCACCACCTCAGAAGCGAGGAAGATCATCATCGCCATATCCATGGCCCTCTCCTTGGCAGCCTGAGTCACCACCACGACCACCGACGACTTCTATGGGGAGATATCAACCAGGAGCTTCTTCATCGTCAACGGACTTGCCAGCGGCTACGCCGGGTACGTCCTCGACACAGCCAGCTCCAGCGGATTCGACAGAACCACCTATACTTCCCATTCGTAAAGATGAAGTACCAGCAGGGTTGTCGACTTCTACTGACAGAACTCTGGAATACAGCGACGACCCAGATGGAGATACCAGAGTCTTATACCAGGAGACGATTGACCACCTTGACATCCCCAAGATTGTCAATCTATGCGAACGACTACCCGACGGAACTCACGAGCAAAGTATGGAAGCAATTTATGACGAGATGATCAGCAACCTTTCAGATGATTTTGATTTTGTATCTCCGACACTTTACTCCGACTCGGACCGATATCTATACTTCCATTACGATTTGCATGAATCAATGGTTTTTCGAGTTGATGATTCGACGGCGAACCTCACAGATGACGAGATGAGACGTTTTGCGAAGTTGGTTATTTCAGGAGATCATAAGGAGTTGAAGGCTTTTGTTACTCATGATATTTTCGAACCTGTACTTCGAGACCACCTACCCGATAAGGCGAACATAGTTGATTGTACATGGGTGAGGAAATGGAAGGTCAAACACGTTGAAGTCAAATCACGACTATGCGCTCGAGGCTGTTTCGACCGACAGAAGAACTTTATTGAGAAGCACAGCTCGACAGCGACAAGATTATCGCAGCGTTTGGTTTTGAGTTTAGGATGTTGTGAAGGTATTCTACATGTGAACGACGAGAATGACGGCGACGTCGACACCGAGAGCCTGGATATTTCAACGGCTTTTCTACAAGGACTTGGATACGACAACCTACGCGAGAAAGCAAGGAATCTCGGCTATGAGTATCGCGAAGACCGGACAGTCTACATCCTTCCTCCGGAGAATGTGTGGAGTCACTTTCGACGCATGCCGGAGGCATCTTCCAGTTGGAAAGTTGCAGACAAGGATCGACACAGATATGCCCTCAAATGCTTGAGAGCAATGTATGGTTTCACAGACGCACCATTGATGTTTCAGTTGGCCTTGTTGGAGTTTCTCAAAGATAAGACAGGAGCTAAATCATCGGTTTTCGACGACAACTATCTTTACTGGGGCATCGATTACAAGGGCAACAAGGTGATCGTTTTAGTCATGACTGTTCATGTGGACGACTTACAGATCACTGGCAACAGATTCTATCGCGACTGGATACACAAGAAGCTGGAATCCAGATTCGGCAAGCTCAAGAGGCAGACGATGCCATATACACATGCTGGCCTACAGCTCGAACGAATTGTACCGACGTGCATACGCATTCATCAGGATCAGTTCACATCATGTCTTTCGCCATGCGTTATACCAAAAGAACGAGTTGATGTACCAGATGCACCCTGCACGGCAGCAGAACACAAGACGTTCAGATCTCTTACTTGTGGAGCACTCTGGGCATGCCAGACACGACTGGAGGAACTATTCAACGTTGTTTCTCTACAGACCAAGCTACAGAGTCCGACCATCAAGGACCTCCTGGCGATCAACGCAGTGATCAAGAGACTCAAGAAAAATCCCGAGAAGTTTGGCATCTACTACAGGAAGCTCAAGGCACCACTACGGATCTCTTGTATTACGGACGCCTCTTCAGCCAACAAGAACAGCAATTTCGCCACAGAAGGAGTCACGATAGGTCTTCAAGAAGACCGACTACATTTTCCTCTATGTGATCGACAAGACTATCTGCAGGACAATCTGATCAATCGGCTCAGTGGCAAGTTACATGCACTAGTGGTCACTTCGACCAAGTCTAAGAGAGTTTCACACAGCACGTCCCATGCGGAAACGTTGGCAGCAGCACGAGGAGTCCCCATGGCACAGATTATCGGCATGAGGCTCACAGAACCGGAGATTAACATTCTATGCGGACCTCAGAAGCCACTACAGCTTCAAGAACGACTCGACCGAGGGCAGTTGAGTTTACCAGTGGACGCTTTCATTGATTGTATGGACCTGTGGGAGTTATGTTGCGGACTTCGAGGAACGCCACAGGACAAGTCACAGCGTTTGGGTATTCTGTCGCTTCGAGAAGAGCGACGAACCCAGAGACTACGACGACTTTATCATGTACGTACCAAGTGGATGGTTTCAGATATGTTGACAAAGTTCGTGGGAGCAGATTCCAAGTCACTCTTGGAGCTGATCACCACCGGTTGTTGGACGATCGCAGGCACACTGCGAGTCAGGCAAGGATTTGGACTAGACAGTACCAAGTCCGACACGACAAGACTATGATATTTCAGTTCAGGATTTTCATCAGAATCTGGAGTATGATCTGGAGTTTGGTTATATGTGAGATGTTATATGAGCAGCTCCACATGTATAGCATTGTTCGACTTCAATTGTGGAGCTAGTATTTTATGTTCACCGTTATCGGCTACCACTTCGAGATGGATTATCATCAGATTTATTTCAGTTGATGAATTTCAATGGATTTATATTTGGTGGCCGTGGTGGATATGATAAGCCTGTTATGGCTTACTTAGGACTGCTGTCCTACTCTTCTCCTCTCTCTCACTCCTTCCTAGGGCCGCTACCGAACTCCAGTAAAATCGACTGGGTTTTAATTTTTATAAGATCCAACATGTCCTAAAGAAAATAGGACCAGAGTTGAGATTATTATGTCTAGGACCTGTTAGGCATGTTGTCTCATACGCTAGAAGCAGTACCGTACTGTAACGTACTGGCTCAAGTCAAAGCAGTAAAAGATTATCATCTTTATTGCCATTAGTTCATATAGCTTTCGCTTAAAGAACTTAATATTTCCAGTTCAGGATTTACATCAGAATCTGGAGTGGGGGGGGGGGGTAGGGGGATGGGGTAAACCTTTCCCCGAAGGGGAAGAAGGGGGTTGGAAGAGGAAGCTCCCTAGACCACCTACGCCCAGAGGGCTGATGGGATTTTCACACCTTGTGGGTAGGATGAGGAAGAAGGGGAGGGCGGATGTGTAATTTAAGATGGCGCGGGCTCGTCCGCCTGCGAGTTCCCGACGTGCTCGAGCGTCATGGTGTCCCGCCGCCGTGCCTGGATTGTGGGTGCGAAATCTCTCGGATGTTTGTTAAGGCTTTGCGCGGAGCCTCTCAGGGTGACTTTCGGAGACAGGTGTGCGCCTTCTTCGAAGTTTTGTTTTGTTTTTTCCTTTCTGGACCTGCTGGGGGCTGCTTAGATGCCTCAGGGGGCCTCTTGGGCCTCTCGGTGTCTCTCGGCAGGCTCCTGTGGCCCTCTGGGGGCGGAAGATTCGGATCGAGTTGTAATTGTCCGCCAGGGCCCTGCTGCGCAATTATCGTTTTAAATTCTCCGGGGTTGGTTGGGCCACCACTCAAACCGTTCTGGGTGTCTCAAGGGTACTGATGGGCTCTCAATCCTTTGTCGTTGGCTCAACATGTTGTGAACAGCTTCCCGCGTGGCTCAGCATTGCTGGCCTGTTCTGTTTTCAATTCCCGTGCTTGGATCAGCTTTGCTGTCCTGTTCTTTAACTTCTGTGACTATGGCCGCCGACGACCAGAGCGTTGCTGCCGCCCAGGTTATGAGCCAAGACTCGGCTGGGCTGGCCGAATCTATAGAGCGGGCGGCTGTGCCGCTTTCTCCAGTCGGGCGCGGCGAGCCGCCTGACGGGCTTGGCGACGACACGTGCGCGCGCGTGATATCCGTGCTGACGAACGCACCCGGTGGCCCGCCGCATGTTGCAGCCGGTGCCGTCGGGGTTGTACCTGCCGACTCGCTGTGTCTGTATCACTGTTGCAATGCTGCTTCGGACATGCCTTCGTGGTTGCTGGGCAGACGGGCGTCTGGTTACGCAGTCGCAAGGGGAAGAGTTGCCGCGGACGAGGCGCGCGCCAAGGAGCTCCAGGATCGCATCGCGCAGATGGCGCGCGACGCAGGGGGCGAGGCCACTGCTAGGTGGCTGCTGGGGACCGGGCAGGGAGCGCACAACAGAGAGGTCCTGGGCGGCCAGATCGTCGTCGAGCACTACGAGAACGAGGCGAACTCTGTCCAGAACCTCTACGGCGAAGGCCCGTTGACAGCGCTTTTTCGGCTTCATAAGCAATCATCTGGGGGCGGGCACGAGGTCGACCATTGGGCGCGTCTGCAGAGTTGGGTTCCGCGAGTTCCAGAGGCCTGTGCGCATGAGAGCGAGCGCGAGGATGCGCCCGCCGATCCGATTAGCGACGAGAGCTCCATACAGCGACGGTTGAAACTTCCAGGCGCAGCTACAAGCAGTGCTGAATTCGACGAGTTCATGATGGAGGTGGAGAGCGAGCGGAGCTGGTTGGAAAATTTAACGCCAGACCCTGATCCGCCTGCTCAGAGCATACTCGTGCAGACGGAGGCGGTGAAGGCGCTCATAGAGAAGAAGTACGCCTCTCGGGGCCCGTACCTGAAGCGGATTGCCCTGGGGGCGCTAGCTATGTATCGATGCCGGCTATCCGACATCTACGTTCGAGAGTACGTCATGATGATGCACATCGTACTTGGCGGTGACTACTCCGTCGCCCACGACGGGATCATGTATTTCTGGAATGGGAATATTTGGTTCTTCGAGAAGTGCGAAGGTCTCATGCCAGAGATTGTGCATGCTGCTCTGGAGTACCTCTTGACATTAGAGGGGCTCTTCCGGTCGTTTACTGGCGACCTTCGGCGGGATGACGAGGCCGCGCTGTCCGCTATCGAGGGGTCGTTGGAGAAGAGCGGGCCGGAGGCGAAGAAGGCGTTCGCCGCGTGGCGCGACAGCGCCATCTTCAACAGAGGAGGCAAAGGCTTTGGCAAGGGCGGCGGCATGGGAGGCGCGGGAGACACTGCGGTAGGGTTCGATGGCCTCACGCAGACGGAAGCGCATGGACTGGAGGGAGATGCGCCCGCGCTGGCGGACGACAGCGCCGCGCGCAGCGCGCCGTGGTACATTGCGATTGCAGTGAGCGTGGCCCGAGTTGGGCGAAGCTTACAGATCCAGATGATTCAGAACAAGCTGCCGACGTTCTATTGCGAATGGTGCGAAACTCCGCGCCCCTCCCACCGGGGCGTCGCCCGCCCCGACATCGCGTTCGTCTACGACCAGGGCGGACGCCCGATGAAGCAAATCGCAAGGGAGAGTGAACGCAGGAGCATATACATCGGCATACCGCGCAACATCCAGGCTTATTTGGGCGACCCAGCGTTGGAGGCGGCCGCGAAGGGATTGGATCAGTTCTACCCGCAGACATTCTGGGCAAACGCCGCCGCGCGCAAAGTGTGCGTGGCCGCCCTCGCCCTGGTGAAGAGAGGGTTGAACGTCGACCAGCTGTTCTTCTTCTGGGGGGCTGGCGGCGTCGGGCTTTCGCTGACGACGGCCCATCTCGACGCCATGCTGGGGCACTCCAACCACAAATATTTCGACCCGCAGGTGTTCTATCTGGACGAGGAGATGCGGAAGACGGTGGAGTCGCTCAAGGGCGCAATCGTTCTCACGGCACAGGAGAAGCCAGAAGGCTTGAAGAAGAGCTTCCGGGAGGACTTGTTCAAGAAGCTGGCGTCTGCCGATGGCATTTTTGGTCGACTCCCGTATCAGATTTTGACAAAGGTTCAATATCTGATCGGGTGGAAACGCATGGAGCTAAACAAGCTCATCACTTTCGACGGAGTCACTGAGGGTGCATTCCACGCAATTTACCCGATGTCTCTTCTGATCAAGATTTTTGCTAGGTTTGTCGATGCGGAGTACATCAGGCGCGCCTTACCGAACGCGGAGAAGTACGGCATCTTCCCGCGGGCGCCGGATCTGAAGCCATTCATGCAGTCGGGGCCCGCCATCGCCGCTGGTCTGCAACGACAGCTAGGCTTCGAGCGGAAATATGGCGAAGCCGCAGCGAGGTCGGTGATAGACGACTACTGCCTGCGCGGAGGAGATCACGGGCGCACGGAGAAATACATGCGACAGGCGTGTCTTCTTCCGGCGACGAAGCAGCCGCAGCCTGGCGGCCAGAGAAGCGCGGCTGCCCCGCCGCCCGGCGTCGACTTCGACGTCGGACTGGGCGGATCGCAGGAGACGGAAGAGCCCATGGCGCAGTTGCGCCGCCACGTCATTAATCAGATGCTCGAGCGGGGCTTCGACGCCTTGACGTTTCCATATTTCAAGCAGATGCCTGCAGGGCAGGTTCAGGGCGTGCCGGAGAGGAAACCGACGGTGTGGAAGGCGATGGAGTCCGCCGGGTGGTCGAAGGCTGGTCTGTATGGCAAAGCGAAGGACCGACTTTTACCGAAATTGTTGACCGCCCGCAAGTTCGATGATATTGTGCCGGCGCCGAACTTGGATGAGCCGACCGCGCTCCCGGAACAGTGGGGCCGCGCGGCGCTGAGCCGCTACGCGAACGGCAACGCTTGTCTCAAGCGCAACATCGACATCATGATTGAGGCCCTAGGTGTCGTCCCAAGGCCGCGCGGGCGGAAGAAGCGCGGAACGGAGACCGAGATGGGCGGCGACGCCCATCTGCGCGCGGTCGGCGCGTCCATCCAGGCAGGAGAGCTCGCTCTGGAAGGGTTGCTCGAGAGCGTGCGCGGGCGGCCGACCGTGGTGCCCGCCGACGCACCAGCGGAGAAGAAGAGGAAAATCTTTGCGAAGAAGAGCCTCAGCGGTGGCGCCGACTTGGCAGAGCGCAGCATTCCCTACACGTATAAACGCGCAGCGGCCCGTCGCTTCGCGGAGGGCCCGGCGGCGCAGGGGTGCCCGGCGCGCGTTCTACATCCGACGTTGCAAGGCACCGTGGATCTCGACATCCACAGCGCGGCCCCGGCCATCACTTGGCAGCTCGTGGAGAACATGGACATGGACGACAAGGGCCTGTTCAGAGAGGAGTTAGAGTTGTTGAAGCGGCCGGCCGAGGACAGGGGCGAGGTACTGCGCGGCGAGTTGCCGGACATGGGGCCCGAAGCGGCCAAGCGCTTCGTACTCGAGACCATCGGCGGGTCCCATTCTTTTGACGTCGATGCCAGGCCCTTCGCCAAGAAGTTGCAACGCGTGAGCCGCGTACTGCGGTGGCTGGCGTGCTCGGCGTTGCCCGAGATATACGAGAGCTTCTGCCAGGGCGCCGCGCAGGGCGACGGCGAGAAGACAGAGAAGTGGCCAGAGGGGCACATGTTCTCGACTTTCTACCAGCGCGCGGAGGACTACATCCTCCGCCAGTGGCAGGCGTGGGTGCTAGCGCACCAGGTGAAGCATTTGTCCCTGCATTTCGACGGCGTCAGGGTCAGCAGGGACGCGGTGCTCGCCAACCATGCCACCGTGGCGGACTACGCCGCTGACGCGAGTGCTTACATCGCGAGGGAAACAGGCTTCGTAGTCAAAATCACAGAGAAGACCCACCCGACGATCGCGGAGGCACTTACGAGCTGCAAGGCGTGGCGGCCGGTGGAGGCACCAGCGGCGCCCAACGACCTACTGAAGCCAGGCAATGGCATTCTGTTGGCGTTGTGGCGAGGCGGCGACGCCAGGGTGTCCGCGTCCGTTGAATCTGGCGCCGGCGCCACGTCCGTGGAGAACAATGCTGCCGGCGTGGAGAAAGGGAGGACGTATGCGGAGTGTTGCCTGGAACACGGCGTGTCAATGACGCCGCAGCTGGGTTTCGATGCTTGCGTGAAGGGCCACTATCTTCTCCACATGGATGGGGGCGGTTTGCCATCGTGCGCACTCGTCCACGTGGGGGCTGAGCTCGACAAGGCGACGGCTTATTTTCATGGCAAAGCCGGCGAGGTGAGTCTGGCAGCGGTCCATGATGCCGTCCTCGCCGGGCGAGACTCGAGGCTAGCAGTCGCGTTTCACGTTGATTTATCTCCGGCGGCGCAGGCGGCCGCCGAAGGCAGCGGCGACGCCAAGCGCTTGGAAGCGCTCTTGAATATGATGGCGTGAGGCCCGGGGCAACGCATTCTCTTTCACAGCCCCTCGCTCCGCCGGGGCCCTCTGGGCAACGGGCCCCGTCGCATTGACCATTGCTTCGCCGATCCGCACAGCCGGCGCCCTGGCTTACATCCAGTAGGGGAATGAAAAGTCAAGCAATATTCGCATCCATTCATCGCCATGCTAGATATGGACTCATGCGTTTTCAGAATAGACTGGGGGAAAACAAATTTACATCGATGTTATGAGCAGCTGTCTTCACAGGTGTATCTGCGTGCCGTCTCGGGCGCCGTTCGCCGCGTCCGCTCAAGTCACATCTGGTGCGTGGGTCGGCATTGCCGCCTTGTGCTCTCTTTGCTTCATATATACCCGTATCCCCCCGTGGGTCGGCCTTGCCGCCCTGTCACCTCAACGCCCCGCCGCCCGATACCCGGCATGTGCGAGGCGCCCGCGGTTGTCGAAGACGCTGATCCGCGCGGAAGGCGACTGCGATGTGTTTCTGGAGTCAAACGGTCCATTGAGTATGTATCCGTCCAGCTTCTGAGCAGCACTGGAGAGCTGGGAGATGCTGAGAGGCCCGCGACCCCAGACCCCTACCTGCCTGGCGTCAGCAAGCGGCAGTGGGAGGCCAAGGTTGCTGCTTGGCGCAATGAGATGTCCCGACTTCTTGACGAGGTGCCGGTTGGTGCGACGGAATTGGCGGCTGCCGATGAGCTCGGCGTCTGGATAGAGCCTTCGCCGCCCGCCGTGCGCGGCTGTCGCGCGCTCCTGCAAGCTGGAAACAGCATCCTGCTCGCCTACAGCATCCTGACGCGGGACTTCCGCGGCTGCATCGATTATTGCGCACGATTTCCTGTGCCTGGGGATGGCGGAGCGTCGCTACGCCGACGTCGCTGAGCATTTCGGCTTCTCATTGACCGCCGTGCGCCCGCAAGCTGCGCGGCAGGGCGCTTGCTCACTCTTGCCCGGGAAGTATTTCTGTCATCTGAGGGGCCATTGCCACGCTGCAGCTGTTCTCCCAGGGGCATCTTCGGCGATCGTGTGGAGAGGATTCAGCCGGCACGTTCTGCCGACGGCGCAGTGGGTCCGCCGCGTCGAGGAAGTCGAGGGCGCGTTGTTGCACATCACTGACAGCAGTGAATGCACACTCGACGTCGATTTGACAACTGGGCGGAGATCGCGGGAGACCGCGGCCGATGGGCGCGTCATGGGCGCCGACGACGATCCGCTGGGAGGCATGGTGCATGGGGGCGGGGGATCCAATGCATGTCTTAGCTCTGCTCTGAATGCGTTGGGGGCACAGGTGCCGACCGGCGTGCAGGGCCCATTCCGTGCGCTCGAGCACGGGGACCAATGGCTGTCACATCTCGGCCTCGCCCTGATCCGGCAGCCTCGGGGCCCGACAGGCCCGGGGCGTTGCGTCAGGTGCGAGCCGCCGCGGCGCCCTGGGCCGCGCGGCGCGAGGCGCGTCGGCCACTTCACAGCCGTTATACTGCGGCCAGGCGGCGCCACTGTGATAGACAGCCGAACAGGCCTGCCAGCGATTCGCGAGTGGCGAGCGTGGAGCGACATTCCGGACGTGGAGGAGCACAAGTGGTTCTTGTTGGTGGAGCTCGGCGCGCGGGGGCCAGGGCCCGAGGTCGGCCGCCCTCTTCCATGGGGCACGACTTCGGATATGATCGAAACTCACCGGCTGGGCGCGCTCATCCGTCGGCGCGCGGCTCGCGAACGAGCGGCCCCCTATGGGCGGGCTTTGTCGTTGGGCTCGCTCGCGCCGCAGGAGGCGGCCCTAGTATCAGCACACCGAGAGGAGGTAATGCAGCGCAGATCTTCGCGTCTGTTTTGCCCGTTGCCGCCAGTGGGGTGGCCTGGCACTCAGGTGCCGCCAGTCCCGTGCGAGTTCGCACTCGAGCTGCCGCGTCTTCCGAAGATTCGCTTACTCGAGCGGCTCAACGCTCACCCTCGGGACTCTCAGTTGCACTTCGTCGAGGAGTCGCACTCCTACTGCATTCGCGGCGCGCGAACGCATGGGTCAGTCACGGGGTTGATACACGAGTACTCTAGTGGTTTCGACGCTTGCGCAGTGATTGAGAAGATGCGGAACGGGCGGAACTGGCCGCGACCGGATTATTTGCGCCACCCTTGCCCGGAAGACGCGGTCGTGGCGCTGCGGGCCGCGCCGGAGGCTGCTCGCCTGCGCGAGTTACTTGTGTCGCACGGTGCCTGCGACGCCGAGATCTGCGCCGAGGTGAAGGCCACTGCGAGAGCGGCTCCCCGCCTGGCATGCCTGATGGAGAGTTTATTCCTCTCGGATCCGGAGATCGTGGAGAAATGGCGCCTGAACAAGGAAGAGGCGGCTAGGCGGGGCACCTGGATGCACTGGACGTTCGAGGCCCACCTCAACCGCGTTCCGGTACCCCACGACGCCGTGGAGTTCCAGTTATTCCTGAAATACTTGGGCGCGCTGAGAGGTCTGACGGCTTTCCGCACCGAGTGGGCCATATTCGCCGAGCACGAGGGGCTTGCTGGGTCAATCGATTTCGTGGCTCGAGACTCCGCGGGCAGCTTGTACATATACGATTGGAATCGGGCGAAGACTTTACGTTCAAAGTACACGAACCCGTGGCAGAATATGAAGTTTCCGTTGAGCCGATGGCCAGACTGCCAGGGAAACCATTACCGGGTGCAGCTCAACATTTACAAGTGGATGCTGGAACGTTACTACGGCGCCCGCGTGGCTGCGATGTATGTGGTCTGCCTGCATCCGGACAACGGCGACCAGCCATTCGTGGGCGACGTGCCGGTGATCCCAGAGATCGAGGAGCTCATGGCCATTCAACGCACGAGGTCCCGAGAGTTGCGAGCCATGGCATCGGAAAACGCCAGCGAGATGGACCCTCTGGGCGGCTGGCCGCGGCCAGTCGTGGCGGCGCGCTTGCCTTAATGCGTGCGCACCGCGGCCAATTTCGATCGTGCGTTTCGCCGGCCCGCAGTGGAGGTCGCGCCCTGGCGAGGCCGTTGCGATTGCGCGCCGCCTTCATGAGGTGCCGTTGCACTGGCGCTCAAGCTCTGCGGAAGTAGTGGTGCGATAACGCAATATAGAAAACAGTATTTGGTTGTTCGGATAAATGCGTTTGCCAGATAACAGTTCCGCGAGGTAACAGGTTTTCCAGATAATGGGAATTTCAGCAGAGGCCTGTGTCACAAGTAGTTCTAGCACGGGTATATGCTGCAGTCGTCGTCGCAGTAGTACTCAGCACAGAGCAAACCGTAGCTGTTTTTCTCTCAAGGACCATCGCTTTGGCGTGGCTCGGCTTTGCCGGCCTGTCATTTAATTATCTGTATCGCTAGCCCTTGCCGGCCTGCTGCGCTGCCTCGTGGAGGATCGGCATTGCTGTCCTGTGAGTTGTCCTGTACTTTGGCGCAATGGCCACCGACGCGCAGCGCGCTGCCGGCTCCCCGTTTCTGAGCTCGCAGTCCCCTGAGCTGAGCGACCCCCCGCCGCGCGGGAGGCCTCGCCAGCTGCGCGCTTACTCTGGCGCCCGCTCGCTGACGCCGGCGCGCAAGAAGCATCGACTGTCCTCGCGGGCTGCGCGCGCGGCTGCAGCGCGAACCCCTTCATCGTCTCCGGAGAGAGACGACGCCGCTGACATCGAGGCTTTCGCGCTGATGGTATCAAGGGTCTCAGATGAAACATTAAATTCTATTATGTCATGCTTCCCTGCCGTGCGGAGACGTACATTAGCGCGTCGTTTCGCACGGCGTCAACATATTTGCCAAGACAGAACGTTTATACTCGTGAGGCCGGTCAGTTCGAGCAGGCCCAGGGCCTCGCGTGGCCCGCGCGGCGCCGGAGTGCCCGGAGTCCTTGCTGTTGCGCCTCGCTGGTTTCAGCCTGCCAACGCAGAACTTGCCTCGGCGACAGCCCCGAGCCCAGTTCGCGATCGCTGTTTCATTTGCGGGTTGGATGACGGCGACGTCGACGGCATCGGCCACTATCTGGAGGGGTGCGTGGCCACGGTGAGATCATTTCCGTTCCCAGAAGTTACCCATTTGCGCGCGACGACCTCCGCGTGGGCCATGTTGGCGCAGCGATTGGAACCTCACGGCAACGTATTCGCGTGCGCGCGGTGCAGCGGGGTCTGCGTGGCCTGGGAAGACACCCTGAACATAGATTTCGCTCCGATATGCTCAGACTGCACAGGCGACAAGCGGTTTGAAAACAGGGACGTGAGCCGACTCGCGCCCGCGATTGGACTCGGGGCGACGCGGCGGCGCCGGCGCCATTGCGCGGGCCCCCGTCGAGCTCGGGCCGCGATTTTCGATCGCCACTTTGCGCCGACACAAGCGCAACATCTCCATCATATCTAGATTCTCTTCCCGCCTTCCCATGTGTCAAACGTGGCGTGGGGCTTTCAAGTCGCTCGATATCCCCACTAGTCGAGCTCTTACACGTTCGACGTCAGTGCCACTGATGGGTCGTTGCTTATCTCTCCTCATCGCTCTCCGGCTCAAGACGCGCGTTTCCCGTGGGTCGGCTTTGCCGCCCTGTGCTTTCTTTGTCGCACCACCTGTGGGTCGGCTTTGCCGCCCTGTTTTTTGTTCTACCACCTCCCCGCACTATCCCACATGCGCGGCGCACTCGCTCAGCAGGAGCAGGACGCTGCAAGGCTCGCGCCGGCGCCTACTTGGAGACGGATCAGAGGCAAGAGCGCGGCGGACGACGTCGGCGAGAGCTGGGTGTGCCTCGCGGCCGAGCAGCGCGAGCCCCACGAGCTCGCGGACGTGGGCTCGGCGGAGACACCTGAATCCCCGAGCGGCGATGAGGGTGAGACAGCGGTGCGGACAGATTTGTTCGACTGCCTGGAAAAGGAAGTCAAGAGCTACTCTGCCGGGGTGAAGCTCCTGCGCCCCAAGCGGGACAGCGAGGGCGTGCAGTTGAAATTTGCTTGCGGTTTATGTCCGTTCCGGTCGTTCTCGACGCAGGTACTCCTGGCCGCGCACGTCTCGAAGTACCACCTCAGAAAGACGCGCTTCGCGGCCTCTGGCACGAAGCAGTTCAATGTCGTGTGCGCGTTGTTCGACAACGACCGGCTTCTGCGAGCTCCAACGGGGAACCTTCTGAGGCGGTCTGCAGCGATCCTGCGCGAGACAGTATCTCCTGCCGTTCATCGCGGACAGAACGCCATTAACAAGGACATTGTCTTAGTTCTCGACGACGACGGGCCCTCGTATCAGAACACGGCAGCAGTGGGGCAGAATCTCGCGTGCAGACGAGTGGGGTACACGTACTATACCCGTGGCTTCGCCGATATCCTGTTGCAGGAGTCTTTGCGCCACCATGGGCGCGTGCGCCCGGCGATGCTGCGGGCGTGCGCTCGCGTCGCGGAGCAGGGCTCCGAGTTGAGCAGCATGCTGCCGACCGCCGTTGAGCACTGTCTAAAACTTATGGAAGACGTGTTCAACTGCGCGCACGTAGAGAGGCGCAGCGCTGCGTTGATGGAAGAATGCCACCGACGCAAGGAATCCCTCCACATCTCTATGGACGCCACTATCCGCATTCTGCGCAATGTCAAGGGCCAGGCAGATTATCGGTCTGCAGAAGCAGTGCGCGACGCTGCGCCCGTGCCAGACGTGGACGCCAAGCGCCGCGTTCTGACTCTCGCGGGCCGGACGGGCGCGGCGCTCGGCGTTTTCCGGACGAAGGACGAGGGGGCTGATGAAATAGCTGGAGCCCTTGCAGCTCGTTGGTCGGCGGCGTGCAGATCGCAGACGGCGTCCGTCGCCAGTGACCAGCCGAGCAGCGCGCTATTCCGCGCCTTGCGAGGTTCATGTTTTCCCAATTTATCGGTCTTGAGCCTCGACCCGGTTCATCTGCCCATCACGTACGAGGAGACGCACTGGAGGAAAAAGACAGTGAGATCGCGACTATTGCGGATACTAATGGCCAAGTTTACGAAGGTGGACTGCACGCTACCCGCGCACTACTGGGGGGCGCCGTTCGACGGGGCGAACGCCCCGAACCTGCGGCCAATAGAGGAGCGCGCGCGAGCACAGATACTCGATCATTCACTGGTGAAGTCGCGAGCTCAATACGTTATCGACAACGTGAACGCCGAGCTGCCATGGAAAACGACGCACGAGTTCATCGAAGCTATCGCCGCGCTGATCGCATTGGTTGCAGAAGAGCTTGCTCGGCGCACTCACGTGAATAACGTTCAACTCAAGAGATTGCTTTACAATGCGACTGCCCCAGCCCGCATGCAATGGTTTTTCAATAATCAGCGATTCAGGCATTCCTTGCCGGCGGCGCGCTCAGCCCTGTTGGGGTCTGGCACGTCCGTCAGCGAATCCTTCAACCACGAAATCAACGCGTGGTTTCGCAACCAGGGAGACATCTACGTTTCGACGGCGGAGCTGCAACTTAGGATTGGCTTCTTGGGCAAGCTGCAAGCCCACAATTGCGCGCAGTATTCGCCGACGCTGCGGCAGCTGCGACAGGCCAACGTGCTATCGCGAAGCATTATGGCATGGGCTTTCCCCGTGGATGATTGGAAGAGTTACTGTGCGCTCCTGGAGCAGCGCGGCGCCGACGTCCTGGCGCCCGTGCGGCTTCCGCTCCGCGAAGCCCGACAGAGAGTCGCACGGCTGATTGCCGAAAACGCCGCGTGCGCTCGGGGAAAGCCAGCGGCGCGCGAGGCCGCGACTGCCGGGCGGCGCGGTGCTCAGAAGAAGCCCGCTGCAAGGGCGCTCTTGGACAGTCTGCGCGATCGCAGAGTGCCTAGGATCAAGAGAACAGCTTTCACTTTGAAGCGCAAGCCCGCGTCGCGCGGCGCTGCTGGCGAAGCTCCCACCGCGCTCGCTCGCCAGCGGTAGCTGATGCCGATTTTTATCTCTTCGTCGGCGTTCAAAGTTTCCATTCCGTGCCCTTCCTCTCCCTATGCGCACTTTCTCAGAGTCGGTCTTGGGACCGTGTCTTCGGTGGAGCCTCAAGACCTTACATCCATGGGCGCCTGATCATAGACATCGTCACGACAGTGACTTCTTAGTTGGTTGATTTTTCCCCAGAGCTGCGCCCCCGCCACTACGGGGGAAAAATGCACGGCGCGAGTCCTACTGTCTCGACGCCTGGGTCGTCGGAGTAGGAGGAAGCGAGGAGGCCACAACGACGCTTGCCACAACGACGGTGCAAGTGATAATGAGGATGGTGATGATGATGGTCATGCTGGTTACGATGATGACGATGCTGATGATGATGGCGATGAAGATGCGTATGAGGAGCAGAAAAAGGATGAGGATGCATGAGAGCAGGAGGATGATGAGGAGGATGATGGAGGGTGGGGAGAGGGAATCGGAAAGTCGGCGAAGGCCATGATGAGGAGAAAGGGAAGATGAACGATATAACGAAAGGGTGAGGACAATTACGAGGATGAGTCATGCTAAAAAGATCACAAAGCATAGCATAGCAGGAGGGATAAGGGTAGTGATGGAGTGAAAATACGGAAAGAGAGGGAACGCACATTATACCACAATCGTCCCCTCACATATACATATATATAGATATACATGGGCGTATGCATGCATGCATGTATGTATGTAGTTGATGTATGCCTGTCTGCCTGTCTGTATGTATGTGCGTATGTATGTGCGTAATCTTGTATGCATGTAAATATGATTGTGTGTATGTATGTATGCATGCATGCGTGCATGCATGTATGTATTCATACATGTTTGTATGTACGTATGTATGTATGGTCTATACAAACAAGACTTCAAGCTTGCTTCGCTTCGCTTTACAGACTTTGTATAGTGCACTGTTTGCGAGGCGAGGGGGTGGTGGACAAACGGGCGTGTTGTGCCGAAGCGCAATTATATGTGGAGGTAGATGGGGGCTGCGAGAAACGGCAAAGCGCGTGGGGTGGTGGAGGAGGTGTGCGCGGTTCGACGACGGCGACGATGACGTTGTCGTCGTCGCCGTCGTCGGTCACCTTGAGGTAGTCTTAGGCCCTCTGGAACCGCTCTTGGGGGCGGTTCGACCGCTCTGGGCCCGCAGCAACGGATGATGAGAGCGGCGATCGTGACATTGTGACGGAGACGTAGGATTATAGTAATGATGAAGTAGTGGTGGTGCCGACGGGTACGGGGGAGATGGAGGGTTCGGGAGCCAGTTGGGGGGGTGGGCTGGAGGGGGGGGGGGGGGCAAATGACGGGGCCTTCGATTCGGAAGAGCGGGGTCACCAGGGCCGGATGATGATAATGATGACGACGTCGTCAAAGAGGTTGTTAAAGGAAGGATGTTTTGGGGGGGTATGAGGGCGTGCTGTGAGCGTCTGGGGTGGTTGGGAGCCTACTGGGTTGTTTGTGGGACTGTAAGACTGTGCGGGGCTGCTGGGCGGTTTTTCTGGCGGTGGGACGTGCTCGGGAACACAGAGGCTCTCGGGTGTCCTCTTGGGGAAGATGGAGGGCTCGGAAGACTGCAGTAAGTGTGGGGCGTTTGTGGGCTTCGTGGAGGTTTGGGCGAATGTTTGTTACGTTGGGGGCGTGTTTGGGGCTGCGTGTGTGTTTCTCGGGTGGTCTTCAGGGACCGATGGAGTGCTCGGAGGCATGTTGTCGGTGTGGGGTTCGGGGGCTCGGAAAATGACGGGGGGGGGCTTCGAGAAGGGGAGTTCCCAGGGGCGAGCGACGACAATCAGAAAGGCACCGCCCAGAAGGTGTTTGGATTGACGCGGGGGGTAGTCCGGCTGGCTCGGAGTGTCGAAGAATGGCCCCTGGACCAGTACACGGGTGTTTTTCGGCTAGTTTTGCGAAGGGGTGCAGTCATGGCCGTGGAAGCCCCGTATAGGCTCACGAGAGCGCGACGACGTCGTAAAAGATCCCCGAGCTTCGGTTCCTCATTTGTCATCGGCGCGGGGCGAGAGTGAGGTGCACCTGGGCGTCGAAGGACTTTTTGATATTCCTCCTCCATTCCTCACCAAAGTGAATGCCACATCGGAATGTCCGCGAATGGCCGATGCCAGCAAGCTACACAGAAGCACTGAAGCGACGAGTCGGGGCGTCGAAGGCCTTTTTGATTCCCCTCTGCCACATCGGAATGTCCGCGAAGGGCCGACGCCAGCAAGCTACACAGAAACACTCAAGCGACGAGTCGGGGGAGCATCAAGGACGCAGGAAGCGGAAGGAGGACCAGGAAGTCTGGATTAGGGAAGTCGTCGGCCCCAGGGGGCACAGGTGGGAAGATCTGGCCAGCCCTGGAACAGAAGCGCCTTTCCCTTGAGCGCTCGTGGTCGTCGGGGCCTGTCGAGGCCATGGAGGCGGTCTGGGGCGCTGCGCGCGAGTTCCAAGTGGCCGAAATGGCGGGCCAGAGAAGCCTTAGGGCCCCTGGGGCTCCTGGGGATGGGCCAGAGCGAGCCTCGGGGACCTCCAAGGCCTTCCAGATTCTATCGAACACGGCTACGGCGAATCACCGCCGCCCCCTGCCCTTTCGGAAGCGTTTATGTGGCCGAAC
>CAUYUJ010022485.1:85000-87054 GCA_963575745.1 Prorocentrum cordatum
GGGAGAATTCGAACGGAGGAAAAAGAGGACCACGCTGAAGACCCACACGGGGGACACGTAGCCCCAGGACGCCGTTTCCAGACGGCCGTTTCGCCAGAGACTTCCTTGCACATTCTGCAGGAGTCGTGCTCTCGCCCAGTGCCAGCTACCCTGTATTTTGTCATGTGCGTGGGGGTCCCCCCCCGGACGGGGGTCAAAGTCAACCTGTCCGCGTCCGTGGGCCTGGGGTCTGCTTCTTTTGTGGGGGTTGGCGTGGGCTGGTTGGGGTCGACGCCGCGCAGCAATGTTTGCCCGCTGCGGGGGTCGTTCGTGGGGCTGTCGGCGGGGGTGGCGCCCCCCTCTGCGTTGATGACCACGCGCAGAGTACATGTTTGGTCGGGGCGGTCACGATCCCTGGTAACAAATACACTGTTCTCACCGTTCTAGCCTTCCCTGGTCACGAACGTGTGGCAGGGCCACAGGATTCCCAAAGTTCCACGCTGCCCAGGTCACGAGCGTGCGGCAGGGCCATCGGGTTCTCACCATGTCAGCCCTCCCAGGTCACGAAGGGCTGGCAGGGCCATCGTATTCTCACCTTTTCAGCCCTCCGTGGCGGGGCCACTGGATGCTCACAATTTCAGCCTTCGCAGGTCACAAACGTGTGGCAGGACCATGGGATTCTCACCTTTCGAGGTCGCGCAGGTCCGATAGGTCCCACAGGTTCCGCAGGACTCGCATGTCCCGTAGGTCCCACAGGTCCGCCAGGTCCCACAGGTCCCACAGGTCCCACAGGTGTCTCAGGTCTCGCATGTCCCATAGGTCCCGCCAGATCCCACAGGTCCCACAGGCCCCGCATGTCCCACAGCTCCCGCAGGCCACAGAGGTTCTCCAGGTCACACAGGTCCGCCAGGTCCCACAGGTCCCACAGGTCGCACAAGTCTCGAAGGTCACCTTTGCTGCTCTTATGGTGCTTTGATGGGGTAATGCAGTGCGTTTGCTGTCTGGCAGAGGAGTGCTGGGTCCGTGCAGGGAGCGCGCGCGGGGCGGGGAGAGGGGAGGGAGGGCAGGAAGGGAGTGTCAGAGGGGGGGGGCGGGATGAGTAAGAAGGGGATGGGGGGAGCGAGAGGCGGAGGAGAAGGAGGAAGCGCATGATGATGATTTTGGTCTAGTGTTTGCCATGCTTGTGTCAGCAGCTTTTCCAGTTTTTGCTGGTCGGGCAGGGCCCCCAGAACTCCGACGTCGTGTTTTTGGTTGTGTTTCTTTTTTTGTTCACACCGTCGACTCCCAGTAGTCTGGACCCTTTCGCCAGGGCATGTTTTTCATCTGCGTCGTTTTTTGATGGTCCTGAGGCCCAGTGAGTCCCAGCTGGGACCAGGGCTGACAGCGCCAGCAGAATCTTGGGTGAGACGCTCCCGAGGATTGCAGCCGCTCGGCACGTGCCCTGAACTGCGGCGGCCATGCCGAGCCTGTTGGAATTCGCTGACGAGCTTTGAGTCGGCCAACTCTTCTCCAGTGGTGGCGCGTGGTCTTCCAGTGTCCCACGCTGTGCCTGAAGGTGGCTCGTGCACTCGACGCCGTCGCATTCATGTCGTGCGTAAGTTTGGCGAAGGAGCGGCAATCTCAGTGTGGCCGAGGCGCTCATCGATCAGCTGGCGAGGTCCCATCGTGGTATCATCGACTCGGTACTTGCTCGTTCTCGGGCAGGTGGTCCGGCAGCTGATGAATCCACGGGCGCTATTGGCGCAGACTGAAATGATTTATTCACTGGCTTCATGATACATTATGTGGGCTCCATGGCCCGATCCATGGTCTGCTATCTGCTATAGCGAGTTCAGCTTGGACTGGCAGCAGCAGTTGCATTGCCTGTGCACTGTAGCTTTGCCGGTGCCTGATGGTGATGGTGATGGTGATAGTGGTGGTGGTGGTGATGATGTCGATGATGATGATGCTGATGATGCGAATGGTGATGATGATGATGATGATGATGGTGGTGGTGGTGGTGGTGGTGATGATGATACTGATTCTGATGATGATGGTGGTGATGATGATGATGATGATCATGATGGTAATGATGA
>CAUYUJ010022485.1:87154-122921 GCA_963575745.1 Prorocentrum cordatum
TAGTAGTAGGAGTAGTAGTAGTAGTAGTAGTCGTCGTAGTAGTGGTAGTAGTAGTAGTAGTAGTAGTAGTAGTAGTAGTAGTAGTAGTAGTAGTAGTAGTAGTAGTAGTAGTAGTAGTAGTAGTAGTAGTAGTAGTAGTAGTAGTAGTAGTAGTAGTAGTAGTAGTAGTAGTAGTAGTAGTAGTAGTAGTAGTAGTAGTAGTAGTAGTAGTAGTAGTAGTAGTAGTCGTAGAAGTCGTAGTAGTCGTAGTAGTCGTAGTAGTCGTACCAGTCGGGGTTTCGCATGGTTCTTCCAGTTCCCTCAGGGTTGCTCAGGGTTCCAGCGGATTCGTCAGGATTGCACATGGTTCTTGATGGTTTGTCGGTGTTCACCAGGTTTTGAAGGATTTTGAATGTTTCCTTTGGGTCCCTGCGGGTTTCCCCCCAAAATGCGTGTGGATTAGGGAATCTTGAAGACCTCTGAAGGGAGCATGGGGTATCTTGAGAGACCCCAGAAGATCCCGCGGACTCCCAAGCGTACGTGCGGAATCCTGAAGGAGTCAGGGATCTCACGGGATCTTGGGCGAGCGCTGCGACGGCCGAAACCTTGAGGATGCCTGGGGGAGCCTTGATTTTACCGTTACCTGCGTGCGGTAGTTTGAAACGGGTTTGTACAAGGGTCGCACGACGGATCGCAACGTTTCTATCCGGTACGGGGAAATTCTAAACGTCAATTGCGTGCGGGACTTAAACGTCGGTTGTTTGTTTTGTATGCGTGTTGCAGGGATATGTGTATTATATTGGTTTGTGTGAGTTGTTTGTAGTGTTTGTGTATTGTATGCGTATTGTATGCGGTTTGTATGTGTCTTGGGTGTGCACTGTTTATGTCGTGTATCCGCACGGAACCTAGTCCAGAATCCGAGCCCGAACCCGAACCCGAACGGTTTCGGTTCGTTTTTGAAGTCCCGCGATTTTGAAAATTCTGGCTGGTATCCCGGGTACGGAGGGATAAACAAGGATAGATACATATTAAAAGAGGGAGAGAGAGAGGGTGAGAGAAAGAGAGAGAGAGAGAGGAATCTATGTAGGGATATATATATATACAGAAAGAGAGAGGGAGAGATAGAGAGAGAGAGAGAGAGACACAGAGAGAAAGAGAGAGAGAGAGAGAGAGAAAGAGAGAGAGAGAGAGAAATAGAGACAACGAGATATTCGCTGCTGTGTGTCCCACCTTTCCTCGTCGTCGTCGTCCTCCTCCCCCTCTTCCTCCTCCTCCTCCTCCTCCTCCTCCTCACCTTCTCCTTCAGGTACGTGCGCTCCTCACCTTCTTCTTCTCCTCCTCTCATTTCTCCACCCTACTTAGTGGCGACGGGCAATGCCTTGGGCACAGGGCTGCGAGAACTTCACGGAGACCATTGGGATACCAAGAAATATTTTGGCTCACGGCTTAACCATAAGCAGTTGTATCGCCGTTGTGGGTATTGCTTTCGCTGGATTTCTTCCGTGGGGGCCACGAGGCGTGTAAAGGGTGTTCCGAAAAGGGGCGGGGACGCATGCGGACGCATCAATTTGGGCTTTCGGTTGCGCTCCGTATGGGGCCACGGAGCGTGTGAGGAGTGTGCCGACATGGAACGGGGCCGCCATGCAAACCATGCCATTGGGACCTTCGGGGCAGCTCCTTATGGGGCCACGGAGGGCTGTATTGATTGGGGGAGACGCATGCGAACACCGCCGCTGGGGCCTTTGGTGGTCGCCCGCCTATGGTAGCAACGAAGCGCTGTACTTAGTGGGGGAAACGCATGCGAACACCGCCTCTGGAGCCTCGGTGGAGCTTCGTATGTGGCCACGAAGCGCTGTGCTGGGTGGGAGGGACGCATGCGAACACCGCCGCTGAGGCCTTCGGTGGAGCTCCCTATGGGGCCGCGAAGCGCTGTACTGGGTGTGGGAGACGCATGCGAACACCGCCGCTGAGGCCTTCGGTGGAGCTCCCTACGGGGCCGCGAAGCGCTGTACTGGGTGGGGGAAAGGCATGCGGACTCAGCCACTGGGGCCTTCGGTGGAGCTCCCTGGGGGGCCACGAAGCGTTGCATTGGGTGGGGGAAAGGCACGCGGACTCAGCCATTGGGGCCTTCGGTGGAGCTCCCTGGGGGGCCACGAAGCGCTGTACTGCGTGGGGGAAACGCATGCGGACACCGCCACCGGGGCCTTCGGTGGAGCTCCCTATGGGGCCACGAATCGCTGTGCTGGGTGGGGGACACGCATGCGGACACTCGAACTCCACGTTCCCTGGGTTGTTGGGGTCTTCGAATCTTTTGCATTCGATTGCAGCGCTTTGTTTTGCATTGCATGTGTACTGCTGATGGGTGCTTCGCAACGTATCCCTTGGCATTGTTCAACTTTGTCTTGAGTTGCACTGCGTTGCATTTTCGTGCAGTTGCTCTGCTAACTGTTATTTGAACAGCTTTGCGTTTCTTTGCGTTACGATGGATTGTTGTGATAGTCGTTTAATCTGATGACGCGTCTTGAAATTCACTGCCATTGGAAAGCGTTCAATTCAGTTCGCGTCTTCGCAACGCTTTGCATTGTGTCGCGTTGAAGATGGCTAGCCGTACCTCTGACGGTAATGCTTGGTCCGCCTTCTTTCTCCTTCTTCATCCCAGGGCCATTTCATGTTTGGGTATGTGCGAATGTGTGTACATGCATACGGGTGTGAATTTGTCAAGGGCAGGTGCTTGTTGGAACCTAAGTGCGCAAGAAGCGCGCGTGTTTCCAGAGAGAGAGAGAGAGAAGAGAAGGAGAGAGAGAGAGAGAACATCTACAAACATATAGCACAACATTTTATACACATATATGTACATATATGTATATATGTGCATAGAGGGAAATCTACATATATATATATATATATATACAGAGACATCACAATCAAGAGAGAGAGAGAGAAACATAAGGATACATCGAGGAATCACACATATATATAGTATAGAAACGTAGAGCGAGAAAGAGGGACAGAGATAGTGAGAGCCAGATAGAGCCAGCTAGAGGGGGAGGGAGAGAAGGAACCGAGGGAGGCGAACCGTTTGAGAGAGGTCGCCGGGGGCCGGGCAGTCCCTGCGAGCTCCTGGCGACGAGTGCGGCAAGATGGGGTGCGTGGTCGACTGCGCCAAGCAGCTGGCCGGGGCGGGGGGCTGCGCAGGGGCTGGCATGGCAGAGTCGGGGCGAGCGCGGGGGGCCACTGGCGCTGGCCTGGCAGGGGCGGGTGCGGAGCAGGTGGGGGAGAACGAGGCCGAGTTTGCGAGGGAGGGAGGGGAGGAGGGGGAGAGAGGAAACGGAGGACAGTGAGGCCGAGGACGAGGAGGAGGAGGAGAAGGAGGATGAGGAGGAGGAGGAGGAGGACGAGGACGAGGAGCAGGAGGAGGAGGAGGAGGAGGACCAGTTCAAACCCAAGAGTCATCAATGATGTTGGAATTACCCCTCCCTCCAAGCTCCCTCTTCATAGGCCCCTGCAACGGTTGATTTCCAATTGAGGGAGTTGCCTCGTTGGAAGACAACCGTTTGAAAGCCTTGAAGCATGCCAAAACATTGTTCTCTGGAATTCCACGCCACGGATCAACCTGACTGGTGCGTCTTGACGATCCTGACTCGTGCCAGAACGCCATTATTGGGACTTCGACTCCGCGAATCAACATAACTGTTGCGCCCGCATAATCTTGAGTCTTTCCACAACACCATTTCTGGTACGCTGATCATGGGAATCCGTGCAACTCTTCCAGCTGTTTAAAACGGATGTGCCTGGCGCTGAAGCGAGAGCCACATTTCGAAACGGACCCGCCATCAATCCGTGAAGTTCTTCCAACTTTGTATAACGAATGTGTGCGGCGCTAATGCGAGAGCCACAGTCTGAAAACCAACCGTCCTCACTCCGTGAAAACCAACCGTCAAAAAAATCAGCGTGCGCGGCGCTGAGGCGAGAGCCACATTTTGAAAACGGCCCGCCCTGAATCCGTGAAGCCCCTGCAATTTTTAAGGCGAGTCTGCGCGACGCTGAGGCGAGAGCCACATTTCGAAACGGACCCGCCCTCCATCCATGAAGCTCCTGCACATTTCTATGACGATTGTGCGCGGCGCTCGGGCGGGAGCCACACTTTGAAAACGACCCGCCCTCGATCCGAGAAGCTCTTGCAGGTGTTGAAAGCGAATGTGAGCGGCGCTAAGGCGAGAGCCACATTTTGAGAACGGCCCCCCCTTGATCCATGAAGCTCTTGCAACTTTTTGGAACGAATGTGCGCGGCGCTAAGGCGAGAGCCACATTTTGAAAACGACCCGCCCTCCATCTGTGAATATGTTACCATTTTTACACTTCAGAGTCACACGCGGCGAGGAAGTCTCAGGCGACACGCTCAGCCCGCCCTAAAAACTGGCCTCGGGGTGTGACAGGGAGAAGTTATTTAGAAGGAACAGGAATGGAGGAGGAGGAGGAGGAGGAGGAGGAGGAGGAGGAGGAGGGAAAGGGAAGGGGAAGGGGGAGGAGGAGGAGGAGCAGAAGGAGGAGAAGGAGGAGGAGGAGGAGGGAAAGGGAAGGGGGAGGAGGAGGAGGAGGAGGAGGAGGAGGAGGAAACAACGCCTCCCATGCGACCGACTTCACTGGCCCTGCCAGCTGGCGGGTTGGCTACCAGGCATCTGGGAAGCGAGGAGATGCACGCAGTCCCTGGTCATGGGTGGTGTCGCCACGACGTTCGGAAGACATGTTCGAGAGTACGATGAGTGACTGCGACCTTGGGTCCTGCAGGGTCGTGTTCGGCGCGTTCTGGCCAACTGCGCCCACCCAGCAGCTTCGAGGTGTTTGTGGGAGGGGGAGTTGGAAGTGCATTGGGGTACAAGGCTGCTCGAGCATGTGGTATTTTATTTCGAGCGTACGTCTACGATCCTTGCGCCGTTGGGTGAGCGGGCTCATGTTCCTGATTGCGTGGCCCTGTCCTGTACGCAGAACTTGTACGTCATCGCAAGGAAAGGAGACACACATACGGAGGACAAGGAAGAGCATCAGCGGAGAGAGGGCGAAGGGGGATGGACAGGGGGAGGATAAGGGTGATTGTGATGGTGACGATGGCGACACTTGTGATGATGACTTTATGATGATGATTGTGGTGGTGGTGGGATGATGATGATGCTGCTGCTGATGACGATGCTTCTGATGATGACGATGACGATGATGATGATTATGATGATGCTGCTGATGATGCTGATGATGACGATGACGATGGTGGTGATGATGGTGATGATGATGATGATGATGGTGATGGTGATGGTGATGCTGATGCTGCTGATGATGATGCTGATGATGCTGATGATGATGGTGTTTCTGATGATGATGATGATGATGATGATGATGATACTGATGATGCTGCTGATGATGACGACGATGATGATGATACTGATGATGATGATGTTGATGAGGATGATGATACTGATGATGCTGCTGATGATGCTTATGATGATGATGATGCCTAATGAGGAGAAGAAGGAGGAGGAGGAGGAGGAGGAAGAGGAGGAGGAGAAGGAGGAGGAAAAGGAGGAGGTGGAATGGAAGGGGGGGGGGGGGCGACGAGGACGATTAGGAGGATGACAACCACAAGGAGTAGGGGCAAGAACGGGTTGCCCTGGGGTCAAGGGCTGCCTGGACAAGGTCATCACGGATGCGTGCGTGAACGTAAACCAGGATGGCCCTGACTGCCCTTGACGCATGCGGTCTCGTCGGCTCCCTTCTCCTTTCCACCACCACCTCATCCTTCTTACCTTTCGCTGATTTTCGTTCCCTTTCTCATCCTCGTCCATATTTCCGTCGGAGAGATCTGGGCGTCGGAAACCAAGCGTGGTAGAGCCCTGCCCGCGTGAGTCCAGGTCGAGCGACGATCCTCCGTCGCGCGTTCGCCAGTGTCTCCCCGCTGGTCGGCGTCCGCGCTGCGGGTGGGAGCGAGCGCGGCACCTGTACAGTGCTGCGTTCGAGTGGCTCCTCGTTGATCTGCGAGGTAAGGTGCTGCGAGCTTCTGCAGCAGCTGCGGAAGTCCAGGACCTCAGGCACCTCAGGCAGACTGGCCTTGAGGGATCCTGAAAAAGAAGATCGGTCCATCACGAACCCGTCGGAGATTGTCGATGTTGGTCAGAAGTATTATAGCAAGCAGTTCTCTGAATCTCGCTCCAATCTCCTTAACATTCCCTCCTGGATCTATGGCAAGTTCAAGATAGACAATACCTTCAACATATCTCACCTCCTAAAGTGTACTATGCTACTTAAGCCTCGCAAGTCGTGCTGCTCTGAAGATATGGTTGTTGCCGAACTGCTGCAGGCCATTGCCATGCAAGGTGCCGCCGCCCCCTCAGCTATGCCAAAAACTATTGACTTTGGGGATATGGGTCCTGAGGCTTATGGGAGAGCCTGGGTCGGACAGTTTGATGGGGCTCGGCGTGATGAGGACAATGCTGGATGTGGCTGTGTTCTATATGATGGTATGGGGGTGGAAATGTTTCGCTTTTCACATCGGCTTTCTCCTGGGAGCTCTTCGATTGATGCTGAATGGCATGGGTTACTTTTCCTCCTGGAGATCGCTCTTGGGTATCGGAACGAGGATGTTCAATATGATTTCGTTATCGAAGGTGATTGTGACCTAGTCGTTAACCAGCTTGCGGGACTATGGTCTGTCTTAGATAGTCGTACGTGGGCTTATCGATCATCGGCTCTTGCTCTCATCGCTCGGCTGGGAAGGGTTCGCATCCGTCATGTCCGTCGCTGTTTCAACAAGGTTGCAGACTCTCTGGCAAATGAAGCTATTGACCACTACGATCTATGTAGCCCCTCACACTTGGCTTACAACACTCTTGTACTCGATGCTGCCCTTGTCTCTTGGAGTGTGCAGAGAACGAAGAAGATCGTGACGCCCCTCTGTCAATTATTTTACCGTCGAAGGGTACGCAAGTGGAGAACCCATTTTGGACACTGAAAGAAGCCATTGATCGTGATCTTCGTGGTGAGTTCTGCACTGTTATGCCTCATCGTCTTCAGCTCGACCATAGTCACGACGTGTTGCGGAAGAGACAGTGCTTGGCTGATCGCCCCCTGCATGTTGCGGCTGCGCGCATGGACACCCAGCGGACTTTGTGTGATTTGGCATTGGTTCCGAAGGAGAGCTTGGTCACTTGGTTCAACTTGCTAAGGCCGCTGGCGATTATGCCAGTGCTTCCAAAGATGGTGGGAGGTGCCCTTCTTGAATCTATCAAGGATAAGATTCATGACATCGCTCCCTGGCAATTTGCTTATCGTGAGGGGCACAGCGTCATGGACATGGTGTTCATTATTATGATGATGGCTCAGAAGTGTATGCAAGGGGGACTTGGTTTTGTTGCTGGTTCTGCTGATATTCCTAAGGCTTTTGATTTTGTATGCCATCTTCGCGTGCTTCAATCCCTTCAAAGGCGAGGTGTACCAGATTTTATTGCTGCTTGGTTTCTCAGACACTTACGATCTATTCGATATAATGTTCACTTGGTGGGTGACATGGCTACCACGTCACCCATTACTCGCGGCGTTCCTCAAGGGTCTGCTTGGGGGCCGGCTTTCTTCAAAATGGTGCTTACTGATTGTCTACACCCAGTATGGCAGAAGTGTGTGGCAGATCGACTTGGCATTGCGATGCTGGATGTTGCTTACTGTGGTCATCATTATTCCAAGTGGTGCAGAATGTGCAATTTCAAGTTTATTCCCTTCTTGGTTTGGAGTGACAATCTGTTCATACTGGCCAACAGTATCGTGGATGCGCGTGAGATATGGAAGAGATGTCGTGCAGCACTTGTTCTTTATGGCTGGGACCTTCCTGAAGATCGTATCACGCTCTTGGTGAACAATACCAAGGAAAAACATCCTTGGTCCATGATGTGGCCGGCTGTTGAGATTATCCCGCATGATAAGGCGATGCAGATCACTGGCGTATGGATGAACGCTCGTGGACAACTGGATCAAGATGTTCGCACTAAAACGCTCACGGCTACATCAGTGGTGGGATCTGTCCAGCACTTACTTTCTAGTCCGTCAAGCACTCGTATATCTAGATTTCGCTTAATTCACCGTACGGTATCATCTTCGTGCTTATGGTGTTCACCAGTATGGAATCTATGCCGACGCAAGGCATTGGCTTTGCGTGCGGTTCAGACAAAACAATTTGCTCGTCACATACGCTGGCCTCGTCTACCAGAAGAATCTGATGAATCGTATTCTCGGTCGGTCAGGTCGCAGATTAAGAACATCAAGATTGCTGAACACATCCAGGACCTAGATGTAATAGTATGGCGTCGTCTTCATAGGTATGCTGGCCATATCGCACGTAAAGCTCATCAGAATCCTGATTATATTCTGGGTCATGTTCTGAACTGGAATTCTCACAAACACGCTGTAACTGAACAAAGAGAAGGAGAAAAACAGGGTTTTCAGAAGTTTTCGTGGCAATGTGTCTGGGAATATCAATTGACTAGGTTCTATTATCCTCGACGTATTCACTGGATGGAATTGGCTCTAGATAGATATGCGTGGAAGGCGTATGAGGAGGAGTACATCCTTTGGCGGCTGGGGGAATCTAAAGATCGTGCGAGTGTTTGAGGCTTACCTACAGCTTCACCGAGCAGAACCGAGGTTGCATTTGAGAGGCGTTTTGTTCCTCACCCACAGCTTCGCTAACCAGAACCGAGGTTGCATTTGAGAGGCGTTCTGTTCCTCACCTACAGCTTCACAGAGCAGAACCGAGGTTGCATTTGAGAGGCGTTTTGTTCCTCACTTACAGCTTCACAGTGCAGAGCCGAGGTTGCATTTGAGAGGCGTTTTGTTCCTCACCTGCAGCTTCACAGCGCTAGCCGAGGTCGCATTTGATAGGCGTTTTGTTCCTCATCTACAGCTGCACAGAGCAGAACCGTGGTTGCATTTGAGAGGCGTTTTGTTCTTCACCTTCAGCTTCACATAGCAGAACCGAGGTTGCATCTGAAAGGCGTTTTGTTCCTCACCTACAGCCGCCACAGAGCAGAACCGAGGAGGAGTACATTTATGGAGATTGGGAGAATCCAAGAATCGTGCTAGCGTATGTGATATCTTCTTGAACGAGGTTTACTTTGTCGTCGTCCTTGCCTGAGTTCCTGCCCTCTCGCTCCGCTGCTGCGTTTAGAGTAGTATGTCATGCTGGATGGCCCCCATCTCTTATAGCATGCCACCACCACCACCACCTCCTCCTCCGCCTCCTGCTCCTTCTCCTCCTCCTCCTCCTCCTCCTCCTCCTCCTCCTCCTCCTCCTCTCTCCTTCTCCTTCCTCCTTCTGCTCTTTCCTTCTCCTCATCCTCTCCTTCCTTCACATGTGTCTTATCCTAAGGCTCCTCTCCTTCCTCGCCAGAGCTCCCCAGGACTCGAGCTCTTCGAGTCGCCAGCCCCTGGAGCTCTCGACCCCCTCCCCAGGACTGGCCCCTTCCCCCTGGGTTGGCGCTTGATGGCCCCGTGGCCCGGGCAGGGCTCCTGGACGCCGAGAACGACGAAACACCTCCTCCTCCTCCTCCTCCTCCTCCTCTCCTCCTCTCCTCCTCCTCCTCCTCCCCTTCTTCCTCCTCCTCCTCCTCCTTCTCCTCCTCCTCCTCCTCCTCCGCCTCCGCCGAAGTTTTCGGCCTCGAGGGGGAGGAGGAGGAGGAAGGGCTCCCGGACGCCGAGAACGACAAAACGCCTCCTGCGCGACTTCCCCGAGTCGCCAGAACTCTTGGGCCTCCTCCCCCAAAAGCGGGCCCCCCCTGCCTCTCCAGGGGTGCGTTTCGAGCAGAGTTTCAAGGGGAGTCCAGCCGTGGCGACGAGAAGTCTCCCGCGCTGGCGCGGACCTGGGTAACCACCACCACGGCTTCAGGGTACACAGCGTCTTCATTGAGGGAGCCTCGTCCTCTATTCTTCCTCGCCGGCTTCTCCTCGCTCCCCTCCTTCTCTCTGCTTCCCTCCTCCCCGTTTGACCACAGCTTTGCACTGCGTGTGTGTTTTAGTTTGGTCATCGCTACGCGCTGCCGCCCGTTTTTGGGGCAGCATCCACCTCCTTCGGGGGTCTGGGGCGGTCTGCTCACAGGGCTTCCCGACCCCCCGCGCCCCGAGGTTCGGCACCACATTTCTCGTAGTCTGTGTCTGTTCGCGCTCGTTTGCCCTTCTCCTGCTCTTTTTCCCTTCCTCTCCCTCGTTCTCCTGCGCTGCACTGGCATCCGCGGCACCTCGTGCTCGCACATGTGGCCCAGATATGCTTTCTTAGCATCAGCTCTTTTCTCGCGTTGGGTTTCTTTGCGGGTACCGCCTCCGATGCTGCTTGGGATGAGCGGCCAACGCACGCGCGAGATGGTCCCAACCATCCTGCGATGCTGGGTCCTGTTTTGAATGGACAGTCCCCGCGTCTCCTCTCCTTCCTCCTCCCCCTCTTGTCCCTCCTCCCTCCTCCCATCCGTGCCTCTGTCTCCCCCACCCAGCACAGCGTTTCGTGGCCCTATTGGGAGCTCCACCTGAGGCCCCAGTGGCGGTGTTCACGTGAGTCTGCCCCACCCAGCACAGCCTTTCGTGGCCCCATTGGGAGCTCCACCTGAGGCCCCAGTGTCGGTGTCCACGTGCGTCCGCCCCACCCAGTACAGCGCTGCGTGGCCCCATGGGGAGCGCCACCTGAGGCCCCAGTGGCGGTGTCCACATGCGTCCCCCCCGCCCAGCACAGCGTTTCGCTGCCCCATAGGGAACTCCACCTACGGCCCCAGTGGCGGTGTCCACATGCGTCCCCCGCCACCCAGCACAGCGTTTCGTTGCCCCATAGTGAGCCCCACCTAAGGCCTCAGTGGCGGTGTTCACATGCGCCCCCTCCCACCCAGCACAGCGCTTCGTGGCCCCATAGGGAGCTCAGCTCCACCTAAGGCCCTAGTGGCGGTGTCCACATGCGTCCCCCCCACCCAGCACAGCGTTTCGTGGCCCCACACGGAGCTCCACCTGAGGCCCCAGAGGCGGTGTCCACATGCGCCCCCCCCACCCAGTACAGCGTTTCGTGGCCCCATAAGGAGCTTCACCTAAGGCCCCAGTGGCGGTGTCCACATGCGTCTCCCGCCACCCAGCACACCGCTTCGTGGCCCCGCAGGGAGCTACACCTAAGGCCCAGTGATGGTGTCCATATGCGCCACCCGCACCCAGCACATCGTTTCGTGGGCCCATCGGGAGCTCCACCTAACGCCCCAGTGGCGGTGTCCACATGCGTCCCCCCCACCCAGCACAGCGCTTCGTGGTCCCATAGGGAGCTCTTCCTAAGGCCCCAGTGGCGGTGTCCACATGCGTCCCCCCCACCAAGCACAGCGCTGCGTGGCCCCACACGGAGCGCCACCTGATGCACCAGTGGCGGTGTCCACATGCGTCCCCCCGCCCAGCACAGCGTTTCGCTGCCCCATCGGGAACTCCACCTACGGCCCCAGTGGCGGTGTCCACATGCGTCCCCCGCCACCCAGCACAGCGCTTCGTTGCCCCATAGTGAGCCCTACCTAAGGCCTCAGTGGCGGTGTTCACATGCGCCCCCTCCCACCCAGCACAGCGTTTCGTTGCCCCATCGGGAGCGCCACCTGATGCACCAGTGGCGGTGTCCACATGCGTCCCCCCGCCCAGCACAGCGTTTCGCTGCCCCATCGGGAACTCCACCTACGGCCCCAGTGGCGGTGTCCACATGCGTCCCCCGCCACCCAGCACAGCGCTTCGTTGCCCCATGGGAGCTTCACGAATGCCCAGTGGATGGTGTCCTCATGCGTATCCCACCCAGCAACCGCTTCGTGGGCCCCGCAGGGAGCTACACCTGAGGCCCCAGTGGCGGTGTCACATGCGTTCCCCATCAGCAAGGAAATCGTGGCCCCAGCGGGAGCGCCACATGAGGACCAGTGGCGGTGTGCACATGCGTTTCCGCCCACCCAGCACAGCGCTTTCGGTTGCCATAGTGTGCCCTACCTAACGGCCTCAGTGGAGGTGTTCACATGCGCCCCTCCACCAGCACAGCGTTTCGTTGCCCATCGGAGGACACCTGATGCACCAGTGGCGGTGTCCACATGCGTCCCCCCGCCCAGCACAGCGTTTCGCTGCCCCATCGGGAACTCCACCTACGGCCCCAGTGGCGGTGTCCACATGCGTCCCCCCGCCACCCAGCACAGCGCTTCGTTGCCCCATAGTGAGCCCTACCTAAGGCCTCAGTGGCGGTGCTCACATGCGCCCCCTCCCACCCAGCACAGCGTTTCGTTGCCCCATCGGGAGCTCCACCTGATTAATGCCCCAGTGGCGGTGTCCACATGCGCCCCCTCCCACCCAGCACAGCGTTTCGTGGCCCCACACGGAGCTCCACCCAAGGCCCCAGTGGCGGTGTCCACATGCGTCCCCCCACCCCCCAGCGCAGCGTTTCGTGGCCCCATCGGGAGCTCCACCGAATGCCCCAGTGATGGTGTCCACATGCGTCTCCCCCACCCAGCACACCGCTTCGTGGCCCCGCAGGGAGCTCCACCTGAGGCCCCAGTGGCGGTGTCCACATGCGTCTCCCCCATCCAGCAAAGGAAATCGTGGCCCCATCGGGAGCGCCACCTGAGGCCCCAGTGGCGGTGTCCACATGCGTCCGCCCCACCCAGAACAGCGTTTCGTGGCCCAATAGGGAGCTTCACCTAAGGCCCCAGTGGCGGTGTTAACATGCGTTTCCCCCACCCAGCGCAGCGCTTCGTGGCCCCATCGGGAGCTCCACCTGAGGCCCCAGCGGCGGCGGTGTCCACATGCGTCCCCCCCCACCCAGCACAGCGCTTCGTGGCCCCATCGGGCGCTCCACCTAAGGCCCCAGTGGCAAAGTTTGCACGCGTCTCCCCCCACCCAGTACAGCGTTTCGTGGCTCATAGGGAGCTCCACCGAAGGCGATACCGACAACTGCGGTATTCACAATTGCATATGGTTGTGTCCTTCGCCAGGCTAATTTGTTTCTTCGGACGGTCGTCCAGATGTTACCCCCCGTCTCTCGTTCCCTTTCCTCCTCTTCCTCCTCTCCGCGCTGATGTATGTCTCGTTTTACTCGCATCAGTCTTACACTCTCGCTGGGAGCATGCATCACAGCCTAGCCTTGCGTACCTATACGACCACCCTTCGGGTGATAAGGAGGTTCGGGGGGGGGACGGTCGTCCAGATGTTACCCCCCGTCTCTCGTTCCCTTTCCTCCTCTTCCTCCTCTCCGCGCTGATGTATGTCTCGTTTTACTCGCATCAGTCTTACACTCTCGCTGGGAGCATGCATCACAGCCTAGCCTTGCGTACCTATACGACCACCCTTCGGGTGATAAGGAGGTTCGGGGGGGGGGAGGAACCAACGTCTCACTCGATCGGTCTCACTATCGATCTCACTATCGATCTCAGTATCGGTCTCGCTCGATCGATCTCCCTCGATCGATCTCACAATCGATCTCACAATCGATCTCACTCGATCTCACTCGATCTCACTCGATCTATCTCACACTCGATCTCACTCGATCATCATCATCATCATCATCATCGTCCTCATCATCATCAGCATCATCATCATCAGCATCATCATCATCATCATCATCATCATCATCATCATCATCATCATCATCATCATCATCATCATCATCATACATCATCATCATCATCATCATCATCATCATCATCATCATCATCATCATCATCATCATACATCATCATCATCATCATCATCATCAGCAGCATCATCATCATCAGCATCACCATCATCATCATCATCATCATCATCATCATCATCATCAACTCTCATCATCATCATCATCATCATCATCAATCAATCATCATCATCATCATCATCCATCTCTCATCAATCACATCATCATCATCATCATCATCATCACATCATCATCATCATCATCATCATCATTCATCATCATCATCGCGGACACCGCGGGAACAACCGGCGGGACACCGCGGGGCACCGCAGGACACCGCGGGACACCAGCGGGACACCGGCGGGACACCGCGGGCCACCGGCCGCCCGGAAGGGAGACATTTGGTCAGGCCGCGCCTCAGCCACACGGGACACCAGCGGGACACCGGCGGGACACCGCAGGCCACCGGCCGCCCGGAAGGGAGACATTTGGTCCGGCCGCGCCTCAGCCACAGGAGACTTTCTTCTCGCCCGCCCACGCAGCTTCGCCTCGCCCGCACGCACGGCACGCACGAACACGAAACTGAAATCGATTTCCCGGTAGGGGGGCTCTCCGTTCCACTTCGATCTCACCCCCTCACCTCCGATAATGTTGGTCGGGAGAATTTTGGATACACTCGTACGACAGCCTGTATTTTGCGAGTGGCGCTTGCGCTGTGCAGTCTCGTAGCCCTTGTTATCGGCCACGTTGCTGGGAAAGCACGCTGCACTTCACACCTGTTTCCACACTGATGCCAACTGTTGCTGGAGTTTCAGTCGCTCTAAGCCTTTATCGCCATCGGCGCGCTGGGTTGGAGGAACAACACATTGAAAAACACACCTAAACTTAGTTTCTCGAAGTTCGGCCCTCGATTTTGCTCCTTCTTGCCCTTCTGGAGGCCTGCCGGAGCAGGTGGGGTGGGAAGATCGCGCCGCATCGTCGATGCATCGTCGATGCAGCACGATCTAGAGCTCGTTCTTCTCCATCTCGCCGCCGCCTGTGCATCGCCGATGCGGCGCGATCCCTCGACCCCGATCCTCCGGCCCCATCTGGGAGGCTATTGCCTTCGCCTCCTCATCTCCCCGCGGGCAGGACCTGAACTCATCGAGCGCGTTCGGCTACTCGCAACGTGCCTACTCGCAAACGTCAGGAAAAATCATGTTCGCGCCGGTATCATATATCGTAGATCCCGCGCGGCGGATCCAGGCCATGAGCGAGTAGTTACCTAACAGCTCTTGCTGATAGGTTTCTAGTGGTCTCAAAAGAGAGCATCATGACTCCTCAGGGGGTTCTGGGCGGGACCCGGACAGGCTGCCGCCGAAGCTGCCGCCGAAGCCGAAATCGATTGGGACATCCTCGCAAAATCGCTATTGGTGCTCCCAGAACTCCGTTCCCGGGCCACATTTTGGATGCCCGGAGCCAACTGTAGGCCACTTCGTGCTCTTCGACTTCCCAGAACTCCATTCCCGGGCCACATTTTGGATGCCCGGAGCCAACTGTAGGCCACTTCGTGGTCTTCGAGTTCCCAGAACTCCATTCCCGGGCCACATTTTGAATGCCCGGAGCCAACTGTAGGCCACTTCGTGCTCTTCGAGTTCCCAGAACTCCATTCCTGGGCATGATTTTGAATGCCCGGAGCCAACTGTAGGCCACTTCGTGTTCTTCGAGTTCCCAGAATTCCATTCCCGGGCCACATTTTGAATGCTGAGGCAGGCTGATGCTGAGGCTGAGGCAGGCTGAGGCTGAGGCAGGCTGAGGCTGAGGCCGAGGCTGAAGGCAGACTGAGGCTGAGGCTGAAGCAGGCTGAGGCTGAGGCTGAGGCAGGCTGAGGCTGAGGCTGAGGCAGGCGCTGGAGCTGAGGCTGAGGCAGCTGATGCAGGCTGAGGCCGAGGCAGGCTGAGGCTGAGGCCTGAGAGCTGAAGGCAGACTGAGGCTGAGGCTGAAGCAGGCTGAGGCTGAGGCTGAGGCAAAGCTGAGGCAGGCTGAGGCTGAGGCTGAGGCAGGCTGAGCTGAGGCTGGACTGCGACTGCCGTTGCCGCTGCGACTGTCATCGCGAATGCGACTACGACTGCGAGAACAGCAGAATTCTACAACTGGATTTTCATCTGAATCTTAAGGGGAATGCTTTCAGATATGCTTCTACACATCGCTGTTAGGTTGCTTTGCCGGGATAATTATTTTGCGATTACTGGAACGCGCTTGTCTAGGAGCGGCGCCCGTGCTTCAGTGGCAAGCGTTGGCTGTCCATGCCCTCGCGGCGCGCGCCTGGCGGGGCACTGCCCTGGGGCATGCACGTGCGGTCTGGTCTGCCCTCCCCGCTAGTGCTCCGAGTGCGCACTTCAAGACGATGTTGGTTTGGCAGGCGATGAAGCGTTTGATGCTCTTCTGTCCTACTCCAAGTTTCTTGATAAGCGTCGGGGGGTCGTCACCCCCGCCTACGGCCCACATCGACCCCCGTCGCGGGCAGCCACCGCGCGCCGAAGGCGCTCCGACCCCCGTCGCAGGACGAGGCGAGGTTGACCCCCGTCGGGGGGGGTACCCCCCCACGCTTACTAAGAGACCCGGAGTATGTCCGACCGTGAAAAGAAGACTGCGGGCAGGACCTGAGCGAGTGCGACCTCGACTGCAGCCGCGGTGCGCGCGGCGCGCCGCAGGGCGCAGGCGCCCCTCCCGGCGTGGGCTCCCGCACTGAGGATGACGCCGCGTGTCAACCTGCGTCCTCCTCCCTCCTCTTCCTCCTCTTCCTCTTCCTCCCTCCCTCTTCCTCCCTCCCTCCCTCCTCCCTCCTCCCTCCCTCCTCCCTCCCTCCTCCCTCCCTGCTCCCTCCCTCCTCTTCCTCCTCTTCCTTCCTCCCTCCCTCCTCCCTCCTCCCTAGTCCTGAAGTATGGGAGTTCGTTGCCCTAGGCCTCTCGATGGGTAGGTTACGGCAGCTAATCCAGCGCAACCCTCGGTAACGAAACAAGAGACGCATCCGAACACAAACAAACATAACAGCTCAGAGCTATATTAGATAAGAGAGTGCAACGTAACACAACATCTCTGGACAGAGCGTAACACAACATACTGTAATAACATATAAGAGAACATACCATACACTAGCGAACAAAAGTGTGTTTGCATAGTCCAGAGTTGTACATTGCTGAATTGAGCAGAAAAGAACTCACAGCGACCTTTGAACGGTGCCGTATCAAACGCGACGTGCGCGCCGCGGTCAGGCTGGCCACAGGAACAAAAAGCGCAGCAACGACCGATTGGACGACGCACCAAACGTGACAGGTGCCACGACGTAAAGCTGGCCCGTCCAGAACAGAACAGTGCGTAATGGAATATTAAGGACTGGAGCAAACATGACCTGAACATCGTTGAAGACTTTGTACTGGAAGCAACAATGACCGATTAACGGCGCCCTATCATACGCAACATGCGAGTTTACGTGAGCCTGGCCACAGGAATCAACAATTTATGGATGGAGCAGAACAGAACCGAACAGAGCGTGATAGAGTATGATGCAGCAGCGACCGAGTAACGGCGTCTCTTCAAATGCAACATGCGCGCCGAGTTCAGGCTGGTGATATTAACAAACAGTGCCAGGCTCGGGACCAAACGCAGAACACTTCGGTGGGTTTCGCTCGAAACAAACTATGTATTCTTGTGGAGTCGGCATTCTTTCAAGCGTTGAGGGTCTCAGCCGCAGGACCCCTTTCTAGTTTTTGTGATTCGGCGATTTCTCGAAGGCGTGCCTGTTTTGCGCCCGCTGTGCTCAACTATGCGAGCTACTGCCCCTTCCTCTGGCTGCTCATCCTCCTCACTCCTCTCTCCCTCCCTCCTTCTCCCTCCTCTTCCTCCCTCCTCTTTGCTCTCCTTCTCTCCTCCCTCCTTCTCCCTCCTCCCTCCTCTCTCCCTCCCTCCTTCTCTCTCCTCCTCCTCCTCCCTCCTCTCTGCTCTCCTTCTCTCCTCCCTCCTTCTCCCTCCTCCCTCCCCTCTCCCTCCCTCCTTCTCCCTCCTCCTCCTCCTCCTCCCTCCTCTCTGCTCTCCTTCTCCCTCCTCTCTCTTTCCCTCCTCCCTCCTCCTCCCTCCTCCCTCCCCCCTCCTCCTCCCGCGGCGGCCCCGGGGCCCCCGAGTCCGCGGGGAGCCTCCGGGGCTTTCGGCGCGCGCCGCAACCGAGCCCCGCACGCGCGCGCGAGCGCCGCCGCCGCCGCCGCGCCCGCCGCGCGCGACCGCGCGCCCCGCCGCCGCCGCGCGCCCGCCGCCCGCCGCGGCCGGCGCGCGCCGCCCGCGCGCCGCGCGCCCGCCGCCCGCCGCGCGCGCCGCAGGCGCCGCCGCCGCCAGGCGCCGCCGCCGCGCTGCGCAGCCCAGCGCGGCGTCCAGCGGCCGAGCCCAGCGCCCGGCCGCGCCCCCCCGCCGCCCCTGCGCCCCGCCCTCGTCCAGCGCCGCAGTTGCCCACCCCCCCCCCCCCTACCGGCGGCGCCCCCGGCGCCTGCCGCCCAGTCAGCGGTGCAGCCCGGGCAGGCGCGCCTGCGTGCGTCGCGCGCGCCGCGCAGGCGGCGCGCCGGGGTCCGCGGCAGGCGTCCGCCGCGCCGCGCCGCCTCGCGGCCGCACGGCAGCCCGCCAGGCTTCGGCGCTGCCCCGGTGCAGCGCGGCAGAGAGGCTCTGCCGCGCGGTCGCCAGGACTTTTGGGCCCCTGGCAGACCAAGTGCGCAGCAGGGCCTGCGCCTCCTTCTCAGGGCGGCCCAGCGTCTCCAGTGCGAAGGCGCGGAGCGCGGGCCTTGCGTCGTGTTTTTCTCTTCGGCCGCCGCGGCCGCGGCACCGTCCCTGGTCGCGCGGCTGCGGCCTGCGCCCGTGCCGGCCCCCCCGCGCGGGGCGTCGGTGACTGTCACGTCGACGCTTACCGCTTGTACCTACGGTAAGTCTCCTCTTAGCGCGCGGCTTCCACGCTGCCGTCCGGGCGGGCGCGGTCCCAGGCGGGCACGTCCTGTTCGGTCTCCGCGCCAGCGGCGCGTCGCTCAGCCAACCAGCCAGCCAGCCAGTCGCGCGCGCCGTCGTGCTTGTCGATGGCCAAGCCGCCCGCGTGGCAGCCAACGGCATGGAAGGGGTTCGCGCGCAGGTCGCAGCCACAGATCGTGCCGTCGCACTTGCGCCGCAAGCAGGTGGGACTGGCCCCCTCGGGCAGTGGCAAGCGCAGCCGGAGGGCGAGCGCTGGTTGCAGGTGAATGTCAGCCAGGAGGTGGTCTTGCCGCGTCGGGGGCGAGGGCGCGGGGCCGAGCCTGGCGGCCTCGCTCGGGAGCAAGGAGGCCAGCAGGCGGGCGCGTCGCTGCTCCTGCGCCGCCTGCTTGCTCGGCCGTGGCTCACGCCTGAGGGCAGGCAGCGGCGAAGGCCGGGAGGCTGGGCTCACCCAGCTCGCCGCGTACCTCCGCCAGGCACGCCTGCCGCGAGTCCACGAACGCGGGCAGACGTCGCTTTTTCAGGCTGTGCAGGCCAAGCCCGCTGCACGCCAGGGTCAGGTGGCCTTGCACGCGGTCGCGGTGAGCGGCTGTCCCAGCGCGCCCTGCGCGTGCTGCATGACTCTGTCGTCGTAGGCGCTGGCGCAGGCTTCTTCGATCAGGTGCGCGCGCGCGTGGTGGAGGGCGGCGCTGCTGGCGAACGTGTGCCGGGGCACAAGCGCGTCCTGCAGCCGAGGGCCGTTCCCGCGCAAGTGTTCCAGCTTCGCCAGGAATTTGCGCAAGTGGCTGGCCGCCGACTTCGGCGCGGCCGCCGTGCCAGAGCTCGTCCGCCTGGGGTCCTGGCCGAGGTCGTCGTCTGCCGCCCCGCCGCAGACGAACGGCAAGCGGCTGCCCGCGCGCCTGAGCTCGGCCACCGCCGCGGCCGCGAGGCTTGGCGGGAGCTGCAGCCCGCGCAGGTTCTACACCTTGGTCTTGTCGGCGTTGAGGCGGAGGCCGCGCGTTACGAGGAGGGCCGGGGCGTCGGCCAGGACCGCGGCGAGTGCTTGCGGCGTGCCGACGACAAACAAGTCATCGAGGCAGGCCACTACCTTGATGCTTGGGTCGTGCTGGAAGGCGGCCACCGCCAGCTTCTTGTAGAGCCTTGCCGTGGCTGTCGCGTAGAAGCGTAGAAAACCGGGGGCAGGGGACAGCCCTGGTCGAGGCCGCATTCCGCTGTCACTCCGCTGCCGCGCCGCCTACGTGGGCGCCGCGCGCGGTGCTCCCGCCGCGCGTGATGCCCCCGCCGCGCCAGGCCGAGGCGAGTCGCGCGAGGGGCGGCAAGCGCCGGGCGACGTCCCGGAACACGACCTCCGTGTCGTTCTCGTTGAAGGCGCTCGCCACGTCGGGTGACAGCACTGCGCTGTTCTGGTCCCTCCCCGCTGATCAGTTCACCAGCTTGTGCATGACCTCCACGCCGTTGCCCCGGCCGACGCCGTGCTGGTACGGTCCCACCGCCTGGGCGATGAGCTCCTTGTGTTTCGTTGTCGCTGCCTTCGCCGCCATGCGGCGGAGCGTTTCTCCGAAGGCGAGGGGCCGTGCCCCGCCGTCTGGTTTTTGGAGCGGGACTATATGCGGCCGCCCAGCAGCGCCTTCGAGGCGGCCAGCGGCGCTGCGCCACGCATGATGACGGCGAGCACCTGCACCAACGCCTCCTTCCCGTCTGTGCTCCCGCGGAGCGTTGCCAAGTGTTCGACGCGGGCCCCCGTGAGGCCCAGCCTGGAGTGCCGCGGCAGCTTGTTCAGGGGCCCAGCGGCCTCCTCCGCAGCGTCGGCCTCCCGAGCTTCCTCCAGGCGCCGCGGCCGAGGCGGCCCTCGCGGGGCTCTGGCCTCCGGGAAGGGGCTGGCCAGGCGGGCGTGCGCCTCCGCCCCGGCGGCGAGCTTCCTCGGGCCGCCCGCAATCGCGGCGGCCCGAGACGCCTCCCCAAGCATGATGAACTCGTGCGCCCGTTTGGTTTGGGCTGCGGCGTCCGGTGGCCGCCCGCCGCCGCCGCCGCTGTCGCCGGGGCGCGCTGTGGCCGCCCAGAGGTCCACCCAGTCACTGGCCCATGCTTGCCAGATTCTGGCGGTGGTCGCTTTCAGGGCGGGGGTGCGGTCGGCGTGCCCGTCGTCGCTGGCAGGAGGGATGGCGAAGGGCGTGCGCGGTGTGAGCAGCAAGCGCGCCCAGGCGGCCTCTCGGGCCGGGTCTGCGGCCACCGCCTTCAGCGCCGCGGCCAACAGCTCGCCAACACCCACGGCGAGGCTGTCGGGGGCGGCCGTCCACGTGGGCACGAGCTCGCGGAGGGCGCCCTGGAGGTCGAAGGTGTCCCGCCACGCCAGGCCCGGAAGGTTTCCGGCCTCGGCGGCGGCCGTGTGCCGGGTTCGGAGTCCCCTGGAGGTGCATCAATCGAGCCAGGCTGCGCCGCGATGGCGTCCACCATGCACGCGAGGACCTCCGAGTGAGCTGTCTCGGGCAGCGCGGCCAGACCCTGTGCCATGCTTGCTGGGATTCCGGGATGCCTCCTGGGATGCAGGCTGGGTGCCGGAAGTTCTGGCCTGGGTTGCCGCGGCTCGCCAGGGCTTGGCGCGGCTCGCCAGCCGCGCCGCCTTGTGAGCGAAACCTTGGCAAGCGTAACACATGGCGACGTGCTTCCGGATGGGCTGCAGCGTCCGTCCACGCGGCCGCCCTGGGCCGGCGTGCGGCGCGCGGCGCGCGGGCGGCAGCGGCGGCAGGCGGTCCACCGGCGGGGCCTGCAGCGCTCCCCGAAGCGGCAGCGGCGCCGGGGTCGCCGCCAAGATGGGCTGCTCCGGAAGGCGCGGCATCGGCCGCCCCCTGCATGCTCTCCACGCCCCTCGCGAGGTCCTCCAGCATCTCGGCCTCCTCGTCCGCGTCGCTCATGGCCCCCCTGGTCGCAGGCCAGCTGGCAATGAGGGTCCATGCACGTCGACCTCCATCACGTCGCTGCACCCGTTGCTTTACCTGCGGCGGCGCCGTCGCCGGCCAGCGCAGCCGCCCAGGCGATGGCCGGAGGCGGTCGCGCGGCCGCCGGCCGGCCAGGGGGGCCCCTTTGCCCTCCGACCTCCCTCGTCCCCCCTCCCCCTGCTCCTCCTCGTCCTCCCTCCTCCTTCCCTCTCCCTCCTCCCTCCCTCCTCCAGCGGCGAGCGAGGGGGGGAAAGTGAGGAGGGGCGGGCCTTCTCAGAAGGCTCGGGAGTCCCCTGGACTTTTGAGAAGTCTCGTAAGCCTTCCCCGAAGACGGAACACAACTTTTCAGAAGGCGGGAGGGCTTCTGAGAAGTCCCGCCGCCTTCTGAGAAGGCCCTCTCCTTCTCACTTCCCCCCTGGCTCGCCGCCAACTCCTCTTCGGCCCAGCTGGGCCAGCTTGGGAGCCTCTTGGGCTCTCTTGAGGCGGTCTTGTGAGCCTCTTGGGCCGTCTTGGGCCATCTTGGGCCGTCGTGGTGTCATCTTGACTGTCTTGGAAGCCGTTTTGTGGGCTTTCTTGCCCGTCTGGAGGTCGAAAAGAGCGCCGGAAAGCAAATTTACAGGGGGAGATCTGAGAGGCACGCGTGGGCCATGGGGGGCAGGAAACATTGAAAGACCATCCCAGACAACAGACAGGCATTCAAACACGTCCACTCCGTGCAGGCACGGTGGTGGATTTTTTCTGCTACGGATTGTGGGCCTGCGTGCAGCAGGCAATATGCCAGCACCACCGCCAGTTTTGTCAAAGACTAATGCAATTTGAGCGCGAGGCGTTCGCGCATGATCCAGGTGATGGTTCAAAGTGCACAGCGGATTGTTTTTTGCAAGGCATGGTTGGGGGGTGTTGGCATTGCGCACAGCAGGCGATATGCTGCCCCCCCGCGGTCAGTGTCAACAACAAATGCAAAGTGATCGCAGGGCGTCCGCGCATGATTCAGATTTTGGTGCGCAGTGCACTTCGTATTGTTTTTTGCAAGGTCTGGCTGGGGGGGTGTTGGCTATGTCGACACCCCCGCCGCCCCTGCCAAACATTCCCCTGAGACGTACACAACCCTTTCTAACATGGGGCGGCTGTATTAAGGACCGCTCAGTACAAACGAACATGATGAAGCACCCGCACTTCGCAGCCCCCCAGTGAGCCGCGAGGTCTCGGCCGGGTCTGCGTACTTCGCCACTCCGCTGGGCTTCTCGGGAGCCCACGAAAGTGGCGACAGCTGCGCACTTCGCAGCCCCAAGGGAGCCGCGAAGTCCCGGCTGGGTCTGCGTACCTCCCCACTCCGCTGGGCCTCCCAGGAGCCCACGAACGTGGCGACAGTCGCGCAACTCGCAGCCCCAAGGGAGCCACGAGGTCTCGACGGGATCCGCGTGACGCCCCACTCCGCTGGACCTCCCCGGAGCTTACGAAAGTGGCGACAGTTGCGCACTTCACAGCCCCCCAGTGAGCCGCGAGGAATAGGCGTGATGTGCGTGACACCCTTCTCCGCTGGACCTCCCAGGAGCCCACGAAAGTAACGACGAGGTCTCGACGGGATCTGCGTGACACCCGACTCCGCTGGACCTCCCAGGAGCTTCCGAAAGTGGCGACGGTTGCGCAGTTCGCAGCCCCCCCAGGAGCCGCGAGGTCTCGACAGGATCCGCGTGACACCCGACTCCGTTGGACCTCCCAGAAGCTTACGAAAGTGGCCACAGATGCGCAGTTCGCAGCCCCAAGGGAGCCGCGAGGTCTCGACGGGATCCGCGTGGCACATCACTCCGCTGGACCTCCCAGGAGCCCACGAACGTGGCGACAGTCGCGCACTTCGCAGCCCCCCTGTGAGCCGAGAGGTCTCGAGGGGATCCGCGTGACGCCCCGCTCCGCTGGACGTCCCAGGAGCCCACGAAAGTGGCGATAGTTGCGCACTTCGCAGCCTCCCAGTGAGCCGCGAGGTCTCGACAGGATCCATGTGACACCCTTCTTCGTTGGACCTTTCAGAAGCTTACGAAATGGCGACGGTGGTTGAGCAGTTCGCAGGCCCCCCATGGAGCCGCGAGGTCTCGATGGGATCCGCGTGACACCCCACTCCGCTGGACCTCCCAGGAGCCCACGAACGTGGCCTGTGTCTGCGAAGCAGTTGACGTCCAAGGCTGCCTGTGCGCGTGCTGGACGAGTGCCAGTGGGGTGGCGTCAGGTTAAACACCTGGCGCCAGTTCACGTTCAAACGTGCCTGGTCCATTGCCGGTGTAGGCGGCGTCAGGTCAGGTGCCCTGGCGTCAGGTTATGAGGTGAGGGCTTGTATCAGAAATATCTCCTTCCCTTTTCTTTGCCTGTCTGCGTGTGTGTGTGTGTGTGTGTGTGTGTGTGTGTGTGTGTGTGTGCTGGAATGTGTATCATATGTCATTGCTTAAGTATTTGTTTGCCTCTTTGTTCGCTTGCTTGTCTCTCTGGCGCGAGGCCTTCCGATCACCGTCGCCCTCGTCCTTGCTGGGCTGAGGCCGCGCGGAGCGTGAAGCGGGTGACGTGCCAACGGCGCGGACTTGCGCGCCGAGCTGAGCGGCAGACGGGCAGACCACGCTCGAAGGCGGGGCCTCCGAGAGTCTGACAGCAAGCCAGCCGCGTGATCGTCGTCGGCACTTCGCAGGGGAGCGGGACATGGGGATGGGAGAGAGGGGGGGAAAGGCAAGCTAGGTGCGCTCGCGCCACATCTGACATCCTTTCCCTCCCTCCCATCCTATCCCATTGCATTGATTTGTTCTCTATCCGCGGACGCGTGTCGTAGTCTGACTGGTGGGACCCGTGGGGCAGGTCGGAACTGTTAACAATTTGACATGTGCAATGTGGGGCCTGTGGAACTTGTGGGACTTTTGTGGCCCGTGGGACCTATGGGACTTATGAGGCAGGTGGGAACTGTGGACCTGCGGGACCTGTGGGGCTTGCGGGACTTGTGGCACTTGCGCGACCTGGGGGACCTATGCGGCCTGTGGAGCCCGTGAGACCTGCGACACCTGTGGGACCTGTGGAAGTTGTGGGACCTGTGGGACTTGCGACACCTGCAGTGGGACCTATGGCACCCGCAGGACCTGTGGGTGGGACCTGTGGAACTTGTGGGACTTGAGAGACCCGCGACACCTGTGGGACTTGTGGGACCTGCGGGACCTGCCGGACCTGTGGGACTTGCGTCGCATGGATCAAGAATAGTGGCCCACGCTGGGGCGAGAGCGCCAGTCTGAACGACGGGGGCAACGTGCCGATCCGAAAATGAGGCCCACGCTGCAGCGAGAGCACCCTTTTTCCAACACCAGAAAACATTCGGATCTCCCTGGTGAACAGCAGTACGCGTAGTGGGAGGAGCCACGCCCTGGACAACTTCAGGTGAGAGAGAACATTTGTATTCATATGGACTCGCTGCAGAGGGGGCGCTGAGAGGAGAGGGGAGAGGGGAGGTGGAGGGGGATCTGGAGGGGGATCTGAAGGGGGAGATGGAGGGGGAGGCGGGGGGAGGATGAGAGGTTGGGAGGGGGGAGGGGGAGCTGGAGGGGAGGCGCGGGGCGGGCGATGAGGCAGAGGGGAGGAGGAGAGGGGGGGGATGCCTGCCCCCGCAGGCCGCCGTCCCTCCCTCCCTCCCTGCCTCCCGTCCTGCTTCCCGCACCGCCCAGTCCGCGGCGAGCAGAGGCGCCTGCGGCTGTCGACTTCTGTTAGCTGCGCTGCGCAGGCGAATGCCTGCGGGCTGCATGTGGTCGGCGGGCGGAACGTCGCCCGCGAAAAGCCGCGGGCGGTGCGCGGGTGCGGCGGAGGCAGACGGGGTGAGGGACACGGAGTGGGGAGGAGACGGCATCGGAAGGATGAGGGGCAGAAGTGGGAGCGTGATGGATGAGGAGGTGGAGGAGGATCTCGAGGAGGAGGATCATCAGGACGATGAGGGTGAGGATGAGGAAGTGAGGAGGAGGAGGAGGAGGAAGAAGAGGAGGAGGAGGAGGAGGAGGAGGAGGAGGAGGAGGAGGAGGAGTAGGAGTAGAAGGAGGAGTAGGAGCAGGAGTAGGAGGAGGACGAGTAAGAGTAGGAATAGGGGTAGGAGTAGGAGGAGGATGAGTAAGAGTAGGAAAAGGAGGAGGAGGAGGAGGAGGTGGAGGTGGAGGTGGATGCGCGACGTTGCTGCTGCCCTAGACCCCGAGCGCGCGCCGTCGTCGTCGTCGTCGTCGTCGTCTTCGTCGTCGTCCTCGTCATCCTCCTCGTTCTTGTCGCCGTCGTTGCCGTCGTTGTCGTCGTCGTCGTCGTCGTCGCCGTATTCGTTGTCGTCGTCGTCTTCGTCGTCGTCGTCGTCTTCGTCGTCGTCGTCGGCGGCGGGCCCAGAGTAGGCCACCACGGGATCACGGACGGCTCCGGGCCCGAGCCAGCGCAGCCTCATCCCAGGACTGGCCCCCCTGGGGTGACGTCCTGCACCATGAGCGGCAGCCAGGCGCAAGCCATGTGTAGTAGACGGGGGCACCAGGCACGCTGCTGCCCCAAGGGGCCGAAGCTGTCGCCCCCGTCCCCTGAACAAGAGCAGTGTTCGCACCTGCCACCCTCAGTAGTTGCAGCCTCCTCGAACGGGTCCGAGCTGACACAAACGAGGACGCAAGGGGGAGAGTAGGTAGGTAGGTAGGTAGGTAGGTAGGTAGGTAGGTAGGTAGGTAGGGAGGAGGAGGAGGAGGACGAGAAATATGCATGGCGAGCGCTCCCGCGGCGCTCGAAGTCTGAGCGAGGCGAGCTTGGATCAGGCGATGCCCGATCCACGTTTGTCTCGCTCAGATTTCGAGCGTCTCGCGAGCAATCGCCGTGCGAACGTGCAACGCAATGCTGCCATTCAGCTCAAACCGAACCCCAAAATCACACCTCCTCACAGGCCGACCTTGACGGCAACAACTCAAACCGAACTCCAAATTCACGCCTGACCATCATCCTGATCGTCGTCGGATTCGTCGTCATCCCCAGTATCCGCCTCACCCACGACGACGACAACCGACGACGACGATGACGACGACCACGACGACGACGACCACGACGACGACGACGACGACGACGGCGACGACGGCGACGGCGACGACGACGATGACGGACAAGGACGATGAATGACGAACGGCGATCGACGGACGACGACAACGACGACGGCGACGATAATGACGAGGGACGACGACGACGATGACGACGACGACGACGACGACCGTCGACGCTGGACGACGAACGACGGCGACGACGACGCCGACGGCGACGACAACGCCGACGACGACGACGACGACGACGACGACGACGACCGACGACCGATGACGACCATGACGAAGACGACGGCGGCGGCGGCAGCGGTGACGACGACGGCCTCGACGGCGTCGACGATGGACGACGACGACGACGAGGACGACGATCACGATGACGGACCGCGGACGACGGACGACGGACGACGACGACGACGACGAAAGCGACGACGACAGCGACGACCGACCACATCGCTCTTCGTCATCACCCCCTCGCCCACATTGCTTCCCACGTTTTAGTTCTCTTTCCTTTCTTCGCCATCGCCCCCCCATCTCCCCTCTCTTTTCCCTCTCTTTTCCTCTTGCCCATCTGTGGGGAGCGCGACGCTGCGAGGAGTGCGCCGAGCCCGACTTGTGGAGAGCGGCGAACAGGGACAGGGAGAGGGGAGGAATGGTGGGCGGGATGGGGAGAAGTGAGCGCACGGCGCGCTGCTGTTTCAAAGTTAGGGTTCAACAACGCGGGAAGGTTGAGCAATCCAAGCGAGGGATGGGGGAGGAGGTGGAGCAAGGCGCGGCGCCGCGGGGTAACATCAACTACACAACAACACAGGTGGGCTGGTAATGCGACTGCCTCCCAGTGATTGCTCCATCGGGTGCGCACGGCGCACCTAACAGCCGACGTAAGGCGCCCTGCTAGCTTTTGCGCATCAGGCTGCGCACTCGGCGGTACTGAAGTGAGGCTTACCCTGGCAAAGGACCCCTTCCATATGCAGTTGTGAGTGCCGCGTTGTGGGTACCGCTTTCGGTGGAGCTCCTAACAGGGCCAGGGAGCGTGTGAGGGGTGTGCCGACTTGGGTGTGGTGGTGCCGTGCGAGCGCAGCCACTGGCATTCGGTGGAGCCCCCGATGGTGCCACGAGGCGTGTGAGGGGGGCGCCGCAACGGGCGGGGGAGACGTATGCGAACGTCGCCCCTGGGGCTTTCGGTGAAGCCCTCTACGGGGCCAAGCACCGTGTGAGGGTTTTGCCGTAATGGGCGGGGGGGGCGCATGTGAACGTACGTGAACGTCGCCACTCGGACCGTCGGTCGAGCTTTCTACGGGGTTACGGGCCGTGCGAAAAGTGCGCCGTGGTGGGCGGGGGGGGGCGCATGCGAACATCGCCACTGGGGCCTTAGGTGGAGCTCCCTGCGGGGCCACGAACCGTGTGAGAGGGCGGCGCAATGAGCGGGGGAGACGCATGAGAACGTCGACACTGGGGCCTCAGGCGGGGCCCCCTCTGGGGCCGCGAACCGTGTGGGAGGGCGCCGCAATGAGCGGGGGAGACGCATGAGAACGTCGACACTGGGGCCTTCGGCGAGGCTCTCTACGGGGCCACGGACGGTGTGAGGGGTGTGCTGCAATGGTCGGGGGGTGAGGGGGGGAACGCACGCGAATGTCGCCACAGGTGCCTTCGGTGGAACTCACGAGAGGGTTCTGCAAGGATTTGCGGGGTCTGCCCGCTGGGGGCGTACTGGTGGAGCTCCACACGGGTCACGATCTGCGTGCTGGGTGTGCCGAAACGGGCGTGGAGACGCCTTGCGGACTTGCCCACTGGGGCCGCAGGTGGAGCTCGCTGTGGGGCACGGGCCGCGTGACGGGTGCGACCCGGGCGGGGCGGCGCTACGCGATCTTGCCCACTTGGGCCGTAGGCACGTCTCTCTGTGGGGCACGGTCTGCGTGAAGGGCGTGCCGCAATGCGGGGGGGGTTGCTATACGAACTTGCCCACGGTGGCCACCAATGGAGCTGCATGTGGAGCGCGATCCGTGCGAAGCGGGTGCAGAAATAGTTATGGGGAGGTGGTGCGATTCGGCCTTGTCCATTTGGGTCGTAGGTGGAGCGCCCTGAGGGGCACGATCAGCGAGAGGTGTGCCGAAATGTGCATACGAACTTGTCTACGGGGGCCACCTTGGTTGGAGTTCCTTGTGGGGCGCGAGAAAGAGAGTGCCGAAATTGGATGGGGGCACTATTCGAACATGCCCGCTTGTGTGCCAGATGGGGCTCCCTGTGGGGCACTATCTACGCGTGGTGTATGCCGGAGCAAACGGGGTGGTGCCATGTGGTTTTGCCCACTTGGGTCGTATGCAGAGCTCCTTGTGGGGCACGATCCGCACAACGGTTGTACCGAAACGGGCGGGAGGACGGACGCTACGCGAATTTGCCCGCCGAGGTCGTCGGTGGAGCTCCCTGTGGGGCACGATCTGCGTTAGCGGCGTGCCGAGACGGGCAGGGCGGGGGCTATGCGTTTTTGCCCATCAAGGCTCTAGGTGGAACTCCCCGTGAGGCATGATCCGCGTGATGGAGTGTTTCGAACTTTGCGGTGGAACGCTGTGCGAATTTGTTCATTGCGGCCGTATGTGGGGCTTCCTGCGGGGGCACAGTGTTTGTGATGAGTGTGCCGAAATAGACATGTGTGTGGGGGGAAGGGGGAGGGGACGAAGCGGAGGCCGCAGGGAGAAGAGTGAACGCGCAGCGCTGCGGATTCAAAGCGAGGGCCAAACAGCACAGTAGGGCTGGGACGACCAAGTAGGGGACGGGGAGAATGTGAAATGGGGCGTGGCGCCGCGGGCTCAAAGCAAGGGTCCAATAACGCATGAGGGTCGCGCATATGTAGTGACCGCGCCTTGTTGCGCACTCGGCGGCCGAAAACAAACAGGTCGTATTGCGCCATAGGTTTCGCATGCGACCGCCTGTAGTTTATAATCATCGTCATCATCATCGTCATCATCGTCATCATCATCACCACCATCGTCATCATCATCATCATCATCAGCATCAGCATCAGCCTCAGCATCATCATCATCAGCATCAGCATCAGCATCAGCATCGACATCATCATCATCATCATCATCATCATCATCATTATTATCATCCTCATCATCATCATCACCATCATCATCGTCATCGTCATCATCATCATCATCATCATCATCATCATCATCATCATCATCATCATCATCATCATCATCATCATCATCATCATCATCATAGTCTCTTCTCCTCTCCTCTCTCCTCTCCTCTCCTCCCCTCACCTCCCCTCCCCTCCCCTCCCCTCCCCTCTTCTCCTCCCCTCTCCCCTCCCCTTCTCTCCCCTCTCCTCCCCTCTTATTCCTCTCCTCTCCTCTCCTCTCCTCTCCTCTCCTCTCCTCTCCTCTCCTCTCCTCTCCTCTCCCTTCTTTCCTCGTCGTAGTCGTCGTCGTCGTCGTCGTTGTCGTCGTCGTCGTCGTCGTCGTCATCCTCATCACCACCCTCATCAATATCATCGTCCGTCCGCGGTCGCAGGCCTCATCATCATTCTCATCATCATCCTCGGCTCTATCCTCATCATAACCCTCCTCCTGATCATCGTCCTCCTCATCACCATCACACCTATAGCACGATTTAGCATAACCTATTCCAAACCAGATACAACATTATCACCAGCTAGCGAGTTGGCTACAATATCATGCACGGGCCGAGCATGCGCGCGATCAGTCAACAGACACGGTTTGGAAATCGAGATTTTACCGCGCGACTGGAAACTCTCATACCTCAGGCAGACCATCACATTCAACGAGCCAATGGCGGTGGAACTGCAGCACTGGATCAAATGCGCATGGGCCGCATTCGCACACCACCGGCAGGAGCTCCCGAGCAACAGCTACCCACTGAAGCACCGACTCAGGCTCTTCGGCGCCACTGTGACTTCGACGGCATTGTACGGAGGGGGCACGTGAACACTCACGGAGTCCATGAAAGGACAGCTCAACACTACACAACGAAGAATGATCAGAACTATCATCAACACGCCACGACGCCGGAAGAACCACCGCGACGAGCACATTGCACAGGCTACAACCAGCCCGCCGAACAATTTCTCGGACAGCACTTCCGCCACGTCTGCGGCTTCTACTTCAACGACCACCAGTTCATCTACCACCACGTCCTCTGACGATGACGTCGGCAGCAACCACGACGAACCCGAACTCCCCGAGGCGGTCGATCTGACCAACCTGATCGCTGACGACCTTACTGAGCCGTGGCTCGACTTCATCCGCCGCGCAACACACAGAGCGAATTATTTGATGGACCTACACGATATGAAGCCATGGGTCACGAAACAGCGATTACTTTTTTGGAGACAGGTCCACACAGTAGCCCGTCACAGCGCCACCCGATGGAGTCAACAAGTTGCTCACTGGCATCCTGGTCTCGTTGCGTGACAACGAGGACAGCGCCAACAAGGTCGACAATCGAAACGGTGGGAGGACGAAATGCACGACTACATCCGACAGCGGATTACGACCACGCGCGCGAACGACGGTTTGAGTGACTCCATGAAAGGTATTACGTGGATCCACGTAGCCTCCGACACAGCCACCTTGATGAGCATGGAGTCCGACTTCATATCATCGACGGGAGCCCAGCACCCGAATAAGACGACCAAGACACCTGCCAACACGACGCCAACCGACACCGACGCCGGAACCAACTCCAGCAGGGAAGCACGCTAGTGCTGTCTGGCTTTTGCTTTCCCCAGCACGTGTACGCATAGAGAGGTTACGACCTCCACGCTCCGGCCCAAGGAGGCAAGGACCATGTCCTGATGAGAGTGCGAATGCGCGAATGTGAATCATGTTAATGCCGCAGCGTAAACCAAGTTAAGACTACAGTAATCCTTGTTGATGTATGTTATGTGCGCGCAACATAGGATGAACATCGTGAGGGATTTGAATTCCAATTCTCACTTAAGTAAGTCAAAGGACGATGAGATGCAAGCTGAAGGATAGGAGGGGCAGTAGCATTGGAGAGCCCCCTCGGAGCATCCCCATCCCCACCTGGTCTTTTTCTTCGGCCAACCTTGTCGGGTCAAGCCTTGGACCTGGCGTTCATGAGGTGAACGGGGCAGCTGCGTTCTCCTGCGGCCGCTGTTGACACCGACGTTGCCGCACTGCACTCCGTGTTCCCAGAATTTTGTCGTTGTATTTTTGTTCGCAACGCCGACTCTCAGAGGTCTGGCCCGGGGACGGCTTCTCCTCCAGGGACGAGCTTGAGGAGCAAGACAGGCACCTGCGCCATGCTCGATTTGCCCTACAGTGGTTGTAGGCTCTCGCTCGACACCCTCAGCCTGATGTGCGCTCGTGAAAACCAAAACAAATCCTGGGCCGTTTTACGACGTCCCCGGAGCCCGGCGAGTGTCGCGGGATGCGGAAACGGTCGGGGGCCTCCCCTCGTGATGTCTCCACGACGGGGGAGGGCGGGAGGGTTGCAGACAAAATACGCTTGGGCGCACAAGAGGTACACCTGATAGCCCCAGTCCGGGATAATTCCCATTTGGCCCCCCGACGCGCGAACCAGGAGTTAGAGGAGTTTCCATCCTCGGCCACTCCCAGCCCTGATGATTCGGGAGTGTTTGGACGTCTGAATGATCCGAGATAGTCAGGGGCAGCTCCGGTTAGGGCCCCCGAGGCACGAATCAGTGGCTACGCCTGACCACCCCTTGCCCTGATGCTTCGGGGCTCTGAAATGGGCACCACCCCAAAAGTACGTGTGTGTGTATATATATATATATAATATATAATATATTATATATATATATGTAAATATACATATAACGGCGCACCGGGTCCGGGGGCCCGGGGCCGGGACCCCGACCACAAATGTGCACCCCGGGGGGCCCGGAGGCTCGTCGGGGCTTGCCGGAGGCCTCCCCGGTCAGACAAGACGGCCCAAGAAGCGCCCAAGACGGCCCAAGAAACTTCCAAGAGGCCTCCAAGAGGGCTCCGAGATGCTGAAGATGGCCTCCAGACGTCCAAGGAGGCCCCCAAGAGGCCCCAAGAAGCCTCCAACATGCGTCCCAAGAGGGCCCCTAGACGCAAAAATTGGCCCATTCCCTTCGTAAAACGTACATTTTTCAACAAAGTCGCCTTTTGGGCTTTCCGACGTTACAGGACGGCCCAAGAGGCGCCCAAGACCGCCCCAAGACGGCCCAAGAAGCTTCCAGAGGGCCCCAGGACAGCCCAAGAGGGCCCCAAGACGGCCCAAGAGGCGCCCAAGATGGCCCAAGAGGGCCCCAAGACGGGCCCAAGAGGGGGCCCAGAGGGGGACCACGAACCGCAAGCTCGAGCCTTCCGCCCCAAGAGGCCGCCAGGAGGCCCCCAGGAGGCCCCTCAAGAGGCCCCAGGAGACCCCAGACGTCCAAGGACGCCCCCAAGAGGCCCCAAGAAGCCTCCAACATGCGTCCCAAGAGGGCCCCTAGACGCAAAAATTGGCCCATTCCCTTCGTAAAACGTACATTTTCAACAAAGTTGCCTTTTGGGCTTTCCGACGTTACAGGACGGCCCAAGAGGCGCCCAAGACCGCCCCAAGACGGCCCAAGAAGCTTCCAAGAGGGCCCCAGGACAGCCCAAGAGGGCCCCAAGACGGCCCAAGAGGCGCCCAAGATGGCCCAAGAGGGCCCCAAGACGGGCCCAAGAGGGGGCCCAGAGGGGGACCACGAACCGCAAGCTCGAGCCTTCCGCCCCAAGAGGCCGCCAGGAGGCCCCCAGGAGGCCCCTCAAGAGGCCCCAGGAGACCCCAGACGTCCAAGGACGCCCCCAAGAGGCCCCAAGAAGCCTCCAACATGCGTCCCAAGAGGGCCCCTAGACGCAAAAATTGGCCCATTCCCTTCGTAAAACGTACATTTTCAACAAAGTTGTCTTTTGGGCTTTCCGACGTTACAGGACGGCCCAAGAGGCGCCCAAGACCGCCCCAAGACGGCCCAAGAAGCTTCCAAGAGGGCCCCAGGACAGCCCAAGAGGGCCCCAAGACGGCCCAAGAGGCGCCCAAGATGGCCCAAGAGGGCCCCAAGACGGGCCCAAGAGGGGGCCCCGAGGGAACCCCACGTGGGCCCAAGGAGGCCCAAGAGGGACCCAAGAGAGCCCCAAGAGAGCCCCAACATCGGTCACGCGGAAGAGCTCTCGCGTGACCGATGTTGGGCCCCTCTGTGGGCTCCTCTTGGAGCTCCGAGAGGAGCCAAAGATGGCCCCACGAGGGCCCCGACGAGACCCCAAGAGGACCCAAGCAGGCCCAAGAGGGACCCAAGAGAGCCCCAGCATAGGTCACGCGGAAGAGCCCTCGCGTGACCGATGTTGAGCCCCTCTTTGGGCTCCTCTTGGAGCTCCAAGAGGGGCCCAAGATGGCCCCACGAGGGCCCCGAGGGAGCCCCACGTGGGCCCAAGGAGGCCCAAGGAACCCCAAGATGGCCCCAACATCGGTCACGCGGAAGAGCTCTCGCGTGACCGATGTTGGGCCCGGAGCCCAAGATGGCCCCACGAGGGCCCCGTCGAGACCCCAAGAGGGCCCAAGGAGGCCCAATAGGGCCCCAAGAGGGCCCCAACATCGGTCACGCGAAAGAGCTCTCGCGTGACCGATGTTGGGCCCCTCTGTGGGCTCCTCTTGGAGCTCCGAGAGGAGCCCAAGGTGGCCCCACGAGGGCCCCGACGAGCCCCAAGAGAGCCCAAGAGGGCCCCAAGAGCGCCCCAACATCTCCTCTCCTTCCTCCTCCTCCCTCCTCTGCATCTTTCCTCCTCCTCCTTCTCATCCTCCTCCTCCTCCTCCTCCTCCTCCTCCTCCTCCTCCTTCTCCTCTCCAGGGGAATGAAAACCAGAGGATAGCTCACGGAGAGCCCAAGCACCCTCTTGTTGCATCCATCTTGGCTTCCAGATGGAGCCCAAGAAGGCCCCAAGGAGGCCCCTCAAGAGGCCCCAGGAGACCCCAGACGTCCAAGGACGCCCCCAAGACGCTTCGCGTCACCAATTTCTTCTCGCAGCGATTCCTGGGTCTGTGACTCGACAGAACCTAAGCGCGCGCGAAGCGCGCGCGTGGTTCTAGTGTATATATATATATATATATATACACATATCATATGCGCGTTGGTCGTACAAGGGCGACCCCAACGCTCGGAACTCTTGGAGTACGAGCTCCGTGGGGGGCGCTTTCTGGCCACACCCCTCGAGACACGATCTGCTACAAGATGTTGTATTAGATCTTTGGGTTGGGCGTACGTCACCAACAGAGGCACGCAGTAAAATTATGTACTTCCTTGTCGGGGGAAGGAAAAAGCGACGCCACCACCACCAGGGGGCCACCTCCAGCGAGGAGGTCCGCGAGGCGCCTCCCCGAGCCGGGGATGGGGGGCGTCCCGAGCGAGAGGGGGGGCCACACCACCGGGGGGACCCCCCCTTGGCGCTGGTGGTCCCTGGTGGTGCTGGTGTCGCTTCTCCATGCTCCCACCTTGTGCCTTCCTTGAGGAGCGGCGGAAACGAGCGAGCGAGGCGGCGGCGGCGGCGGCGGCGGCCCCGCGCGGCGCCCTCTGGCTCGAGCCAGCTCCGCCGAGCGAAGGGGGGCGGCCGGCGGCGGAGCCGAGGCCCTGCCACCCCTTGGGGGCTGTCGGGCAGTGCCGAGGGCTCCGCGGCCACCCGCGAGCCCGGCGGTCAAGACGCTGAAGTACAGCCAAAGTAAAGATGAGCGACTTTCCAAGGGTACCCATCGGTCGTTGAAAGTAGTCATGTTTGGATTCCCATATTCCAATCTACTTCAAGCGCCTTCTTACTTCAATGATCGAGTGGCGTCACCTTTTCCGTCCTCCCAAGGGAGCGGACGGAACCCAATCTGTTTTCACCGCCTTCCTCCTTCATGTTTCTACTTACTTCTTCCGACCGATGGGTACCCTTGCATCCTTCCTCTCTGGCCCATCCTTGGTCGCCTTCGCTGGCCGCGCCCCGCTCGCAGAGTGCCGACGTAGCCCTCCGAGGCCCTTGCATCCTTATCGTGCGCCCTTGTTACACGGGTCGACTGTAAGGGTCACTTTGGGCTCAGGAGGAATTCTGAGGGGGAAGAGGAGGAGGAGGAGGAGGAGGAGGAGGAGGAGGAGG
>CAUYUJ010022486.1:0-122912 GCA_963575745.1 Prorocentrum cordatum
TCCCTTCTCCTCTTCCTCCCTCTTCCTCCTCCTCCTCCTCCTCCTCCTCCTCCCTCCCTGCCTCCACTCCGACGCCGCCCCCATCACCGCGCGCCCTGGCGCCATGGAGCGGTGCGCGGCGCCTGGGCAGGTGGCCCCGCGCCGCCGGCGCCCAGCGGCGGAGCTGTGCGCGGCGAGCCGGGGGGGAGGCTGGTCTTACGTCGGGCGTGCCCCCCTACAGGGGGATCTTCGACGAAACATAAGCAATACTCAAACAGAAATACCCAAACAACACTCCAAAATGGTCAAAAAATGCTCAAAAAATAGTCCCCAGACTATTTCTTGACTATTCTTGAAGATTCCCCCTGTAGAGGGACAGGCCCGACTTCAGGCTGGCAGGGACGACGCGAGACCCTGACCAGTCGGGCGTGCCCCTACAGGGGGATTGTCGACGAAAAATAAGAAATACTCAAATTTTTCAACATCAACAAGGACTCACATCAGCAGGACCGGAACTGCAGTGATTTGAATCGTGATTCAAATCCGCCTCAAATGGTGAGGTCTTGAACAAACTCGGACTCCACCCGCAGACTAGAACTGCAGCCGGGATAGAGACCACGCAGCACCCGTCGCCAAAGACACTTCTTATGAGGTGTCATCTTACTCCTCCAAAATGGTCAAACAATGCTCAAACAATAGTCCACAGACTATTTCTTTTGACTATTCTTGAATATTCCCCCTGTAGAGGGACAAGCCCGACTTAAGGCTGGCAGGGACGACGCGAGACCCTGACCGGCGTCGCCCGCCGCCCAGCCACGCCCCGACTCGCACCAACGCCGCGTGGGGGAATGAGCCGTTCGCTGGCAGGCCCAGACGGCGTTGGTGCGCATCGTGACGTGCATGGCGCCCTGAAAACCTCCCACCCCCGCTTCCCCCCGGCCACGCCCGTCGTCGCCAAGGCGTTGACCGACAAACTCCAAAGGTGAAAGAGACGCTGCATCTACGGGAGGCCTTCGGTCACATTCGCGCCGCTGTCAGCATCGATTCCACGTCATGTATATATATATATATATGTCGAACTTGTCGAATCCGCGTCGAATCCACGACGAATCCGCGTTGCATCCGTGTCGACCTCGCATCGCCAAATCCGCGTTGAACCCGCTTCGGGTACCAGAGAAGACAGCAACTTTCAGGACTGACGAATTCCCCCGAAGATGCAACGTAAGGAAGGGGATGGGAAGAACATAAAGGACGGGCTAGGACCGGGAGCGTGAAAGAGGACCAGAGAGAGAGAGGGAGCTTTAACTTTCCTGGACAGACATGGATCCACAGGAAGGCGTGATACACAACGTCAGACTGAATTGATGGCATTGTGCCCCTGAGTATCGCGGCTGACCTGCGAGATCGATTCCCGAGTTTCTTATATGTTTCGAAGCGTTGTCGAACTCTGCCGATGGCTCTATGACAGTCGGCCGAGGAAACTCAGCTTCGAGGTCGTTCGAATGTGAAGATGCGAAACCATTGACTTGGCCGTCCATGTTGGCAAAACTGCAGCAGCTCCAGGCCAACCCATCTTGGGATCAAATGGTGCCCTTACTGAGCGCACTGCATCCTTGCAATGAGCGTTGGCTGCAAGTTGCGATTACATATTACCTCAGCGAAGCTGTGCGGAAGTGGAACGTCGCAGTGAATTCGGAAGCTTCAGAACCCCTCTTCTCCGTTCACGCCTCAGGGACATCCCTGCCCAGCTGCAAGGTCTAGAGGGTAGCCAGGTGAAGCACTGCATCCTTGCAACGAGCGTAGAGGCCAACACATCCACCCCCATAATAAACAACCCGACAAGCGAGGCCGTTTGGTAAACGCACCCAAAGAAGGAACCGAATAGGGCAGGGCTGTTTAGTAAACGCCCAAGGCCGTTTAGTAAACGACAAGTATCGGGTCTGGGTGTTTTTTCCTCCCTTGAGAGCGTGGGCTGCAAGACGCGAGCAGAATATTGCCTCAGCGCTGCTGTGAGGTAGTGGAACTCCGCAGTGAAAAGGCATACTCAAGACCCCTCTTCTCCGCTCGCGCCTCAGGGACATCCCCGCCCAGCGGCAAGGCTGAGCCGGCAGCCTGGTGAGGCACTGCATCTTTCCAGCGAGCGCTGGCTGCAAGTTGCGAGCATAATATTACCTCGGCGCTGCTGTGAGGAAGTGGACCTCCATTGTGAAAGGGCATCCTCAAAGGTGCCCTAGGACACACAGATGAATACACACAAATAAAAGGATTCCCCATAGTTTTCTATATTTTCTGGATGATTGTCTTCCCCCCACTTCCCATATGTTCCTATATTTTCTGTGGAATCGACGATGAATTGTGTCTGTGTTTTTTTCCCTCCTGAATTGTGAAAGGGCATTCTCCGTTCGCGCCCCAGGGACCGGCGGCCCGGTGGACGCTACCAAGCCTGCGAGGCTCTCCCCCCATTCCCGGAGAACTCCCCAGAGAACCACATCATTCCTGGGGCGCTGTGACGTACCAGTACTGCTTGTCCTCCTTGGAAGCGCGCGTCCGACCAAAACAGATCGTTTACAAACCTTGCAGCGGATGGCTTCCCGAGCGGCGTGGCCAGAAAGCGGTCGCCACGACGCATATACCTACACGACCACCCTTCGGGTGATAAGGAGGTTGTGGGGGGAAGGGGAGCGGGGGGGGAATCAACATCTGACTCAATCGATCTCACTATCAATCTCACTCAACGGGACACCACGGGACACCACAGGACACCACGGGACACTTGTCGATCTCACTATCGATCTCACTCAACGGGACACCACGGGACACCACAGGACACCACGGGACACTTGTCGATCTCACTATCGATCTCACTCAACGGGACACCAAGGGCCACCACGGGCCACCACGGGACACCACGGGCCACCAAGGGACACCACGGGACACTGAGGGACACTTGTCGATCTCATTATCGGTCTCACTATCGATCTCACTATCGATCTCACTCAACAGGACACCATAGGACACCACGGGGCACCACGGGCCACCACGGGACACCTCGGGACACCACATCGATCTTTCACTATCGATCTCACTCAACGGGACACCACGGGACACCACGGACACTTGTCGACCTCACTATCGATCTCACTATCGATCTCACTTTTTGGGACACCACGAGACACCTCGGGGCACCACATCGATCTCAGTATCGATCTCACTATCGATCTCGCTCAACGGGACACCACGGGACACCACGGGACACTTGTCGATCTCACTATCGATCTCACTATCGGTCTCACTTATTGGGACACCACGAGACACCTCGGGGCACCACATCGATGTTAGTATCGAAGTCACTATCGATGACACTATCGATCTCACTATGGATCTCACATAATCGACACCACGGGACACCACGGGCCACCACGGGACACCACGGGACACCGCCCGGCCCACCACGGGCCACCACGGTACACCACGGGACACCGCCTGGCCCGGGACACCACGGGCCACCACGGGACACCCGGGACACCGCCCGGCCCAACCGGCCACCGGCTGCTGGGCGACGGACTTTCGCTCCTACTTCGGCCTAGCTACAGGAGGGCCACGCGCAGCTTAGCCTCGCCCGCACGCGCGACACGAACACGAAACCGAAACCGATTTCCCGGTGGGGGGTCTCCGTTTCACTGCGATCTCACCCCCCCGCTTTCCAACTGTAAGATGTCTCGGTGGGTGCGTCGCCCCTGGGGCGGCGGCGCACGCATAGTATCAGTATGTTGGGGTGCGGCCGACATTCTGGCTATCAGGAGCGGAACCTTCAAAACCATTCTCCTCCGCTCGATCAGGGACAGACGACCCCGCTGACGCTGCCAAACACCACGCCTGCGAGGCTTCCCCGCGTTCCCGGAGCACTCCCCGCGTTCCCGGAGCACTGCCCTGGAAGAAATAGGTAGAAACATGAAGTAGGAAGGCGTTGAAAGTAGATTGGGTGTCCGCCCGCCCCCTTGCGAGGACGGAAAAGGTGAAACCAATTGATCATTAAAGCGAGGAGGCGCTTAAAGTGGATTGGAATATGGGAATCGAGAAATATTTACTTTAAACGACCGATCGGTACTTTGGCGATCACGGAAAAGGGGTGCGGTACTCGGGGAGCGACACGGGCTCTTGGCGCCAGACCCGGAGCCGTCGACACCCCTCGCCCGCCCTGTCCACGTGACCTCGGGCGCCCGACCAGGAGGAGACCGCGCTCCTCGTCTGCCCTGTCCCACGCGTGGCCTCGGAACGGTCGAAGGAGATGCTCCCCCAAAGCCACCAGAGGGGGCCCCAGCACACCGCACGGCATCGCCACGTGGCCTCGCGACACATCCTGCCAAGGAGCTCCCAGTTCATATCCCCTGGCTTCCCCGAAGCCTCACTTCGATTCCCGAGGCAAGAGGTGTGCTCTGAGGGCTTCGCTCCCGCGCATGGTCGCAACTACGCAGCCATACAGCCAGACCGTATCATAAGGATGCGCGGTAAAGATGCAAGGGCCTCGGGGGCCCATGTGAACGGTTTTTATAACGCGGCTGGCGAGCGAAAGCCGCTACGGATGATCCGAAAAGGGCAAAGACGCAAGGATACCATTGGAAAAAGTTGCCCATCTTAGTTGTCCGGGTTGACTGTGGCGTCCCTCTTGCCAGTGACACAAGCCCCTGCACAATGTGAAACGACGTGGGCGGCGCATCCTCCGCGCGGCCGTTCAAATACATCGTACACGCGCGTTCTTCTCCGACGCCGCGTAGTGTTGCCAACACTGGTGGGATTCTTATGTACGCGCACGCGCCATCGACATGTGCGTTCCGCGCCCTCGAGACATGTAGGGTTGGTCCTCGAATGCCTCATCTTTAATATCAGCTTGTGATTAACAAATCCGTGGGGGGCGCGCGCGAAAAATCGGGCGAATCGCGGGGTGGCGCCCGCCGGGGTGAAAATCAACGGCGGCGGCGGCGGTGATTAGCGCCGACGCCCAGCCGCCAGCGGGAAGGCGACAGGCAGTACACACTGGAGGAGGGGAGGAGGGCGGGAGGCTTCCCGAACGCCGCCTGACGCCGAAAGCGGCCATGCATCGAGGACTGGCCTCTCGGCGGGGCGACCGAAACCAGCTGCGCGCAGTAGGTTTCGCACACTTCCCTCTCCTTCCCAGAGCCTTCCGTCCGACCCGCGCAAAGCGGGCAGCCCTCCTCCCCCCCTGCGTCGTGGTCTGTAGTTGTCGGCGACGACAACGACGACGACGGCAACGACGACGACAACGACGACGATGACGACGAGGACGAAGACGAGCACGAACACGAGGACGATGACGAGGGGAGCAAGGACGAAGACGAGGACGACGGACGGCGGACGGCGGCGACGACGACGACGCACTGCGGATTCCCTATGGGGGGGGGGGCTGCGCAGGCACGCCCGCTGTAGACGACGACGACGGCGACGACGAAGACGACAACGACGACGACGACGACACGACGAGGACGACGACGACCAAAACGACGACAACGACAACGACGACGACGCACGACGACAACGCTGACGACGACGACGACGAGGACGACAACGACGACGACGACGACGACGACGACGACGACGACGACGACGACGACGGCGGCGGCGGCGGCGGTGGCGACGACGACGACGACGACGACGACGGCGGCGACGAAGACGGCGACGACGACGACGCGACGACGACGACGACGCACTGCGGATGCCCTATGGGGACGGGGGGGTTCTGCTGCGCAGGCCAGGTGTACTCGACGACGACGACCAACGACGACGACGACGACAAGGACGACGAAGAAGAAGACGACGACGACGACTGACGACGATGACGACGGCGGCGACGACGACGAAGACGACGCCTGAGAGGCGGCAAAAAAACGCCTCGGATGTGTACGTCCCGTACCACAGCTGCTATACGAAAGGCAATCGTTTTGAGGCTACACGGCCCCCTAGGCGGCGCTAGCGACGACCCCCTGGCGCGCGTGATTAAGAACATGTTTCGCGCCCCGCGGGGTCTATTCACCAGCCCCGGGTGGGTGGGCCTGGTCATTTGTTAGCTACACGCTGACATTACCTCTGTGGACGGTTCATCAAAAATCTGCCCCACACATCAGGGGGCAAATGAAAACCGATTAGGGATTAGGGAACCACTGGGCTGGTTCAGACTGAATGAGCCCGGGACCTGGCTAGATTAAGCGGGGCTCGGCGAAGATAAGCGGGATTTTGCCGAAGCAAGCTGGTTTCAGACCACCGGTGTACCAGCGCGGACGCCGCATACGCACTTGCAAGGAAGGATGAAAACTGCTTGGCTCGTGGGTGTAAAGCTACGGTGGGTGAGGTGCGCCGACCTTCATCGCGCTTCCCAAGTAGGAGGAGACGTCTCCCGAGGAGCTTGGTCGAACCCAGAGGGGGGGAGGGAAAAACAGTGAATGCTTGAAGTCCCGTGGTGGCCCTGTACGTCACGTGCGAGGCGTTTACCAGAGTGGACCCCAAACAGATGAATCTCGCATTGCGGTTTTACAAGCTACGTGGTGTAAGAGATGAGGTGCAAATTATGTGGTGCCAGCTGTGCAGTGTAAGCTATGAGGTGCAAGCTACGTTGGGTGTCGCATGTCGTGCAGATGTCAGATATGAGGTCAACAGGTGCAACATTTGCGGTATAGCGTGTACGCTGTGGTGTACGCTGTGCGGCGCATTCTATGTGGTGTGAGATAGGTGGTGTAAGACATGTGGTGCAGGTGATGTTCCACGTTGTAGCAGCTCCGTGCTGCCAGCGACGTGGCAACAGCTGCGTCATGCAAGCCCTTCGGCTAACGCCATGTGCTACAGGCCTGTGCGGCCGCCCCGCGAGCACTGATTCGAGGGTAAGGCTGAATGCCAGCAGCCGCGGCACAACGCCAGTGCGGGCAATACTTCTGTCCATATCCACTGCAATATGGCGTTTCGGGCTCCCTTCTCCAGAAACCCGAGGCGCACTGGATATGGATAATTTTGCCCCCTAGAGGCCGATTTTTATCCATATCCAGTGCGCCTCGGCCTTGTGGCGCCGCTTCCAAAAAAGTCCAAGAGGCACTGGATATGGACATGAATCTTGCCCGCATCCAGCTCCACTGGCGCACCATGACAGCTGCTGCGGCTCAGAAGCTCGTCGACGGCTTTCTGCCGCACGAGGCGCCTGCGCGGCGCCCACGCGGCACCCACGCGGCGCCCACGCGTGGCACCAGCCTTATGTCGGGCGTGTCCCCCTACAGGGGGATTTTCGACGAAAAATAAGACATGCCCCAAAAATGCCCCCAAAAGGTCAAAACCTACTCCAAAGAAATAATCCCCAGACTATTTTTGGGGGTGCTTTTGATTTTTCGCCGAAAGTCCCTCTACAGGGGGATTTCCGACGAAAACTAAAGAATACCCCCACAAGTACCCCCAAAAAGGTAACAAAAAAAAACTGCAAAAATAGTCCCCCGAATATTTTTGTGGATCCTTTTGATGTTTCGTCGAAAATCCCCCTGTATCGGCTACACGCAGGAGTGACCCTGGGTAAGAGTGACCTTTGGTGCGCGACTTTTCGGGGGCCGCGGGGGGACCAAACCTGGGCGCGCAAGCAGCTGCGACTGCCTCGCTCTTTAGCCATATGGGGACACGTCTGTGCCCGCACCAGAGGTCCCTCCGGCGAATGGGCACAGGCCCGAGGAGGAGGAGGAGGAGGCGGAGGAGGAGGAGGAGGAGGAGGAGGAGGAGGAGGAGGAGCAGACTTAGCACCCGTCGAGGCCTCGGCACCCCGCGCGCGCTCGCGGCGCCCACCGCGGCGCCCACGGGGCGCCCACGGGCGGGCACCGGGCGAGACCACCGGGGGGCCCTCGGCGGGCGCCGCGGGGGGGCGAGGGCAGGGCCCCCCCCGGGTGCGAGCACCGTGCTCGGGGGAGATTACACGGAAGGGGCCCCAGGACGCAGAGATATTTTTTGTTGGATCTGCGGCCCAAGGACGGTTCCAGAGGGCGGGTCAATCAGGCTGACTGGGGCACAGAGCCAGATAGTTTGCGAATCCAGCCGTCACTGTCGACAGCCGACCGCACCTGCAAGCATGCAGACCGGAATTCAAGGAGACGCACCTTAGCGTCGACAGGTGGGAACGGGCGCGGGGCACAAATAAATAAAGAAACACACACAAATGAAAAGATTCCCCATATTTTCCAATACTTTCTGGGCTTCTGTCTCCCCCCTACACTTCCCATATTTTCCCATACTTTCTGAGGAATCGCCGATTCATTGTGTCGGTGTGTTTTTCCCCCTCCTGACATATCTGCGCTGCGCACGTGCAGCAGGACCTCCGCCGAACGCAGGTGTGTGTGCTCGAGATCGGTGGAAGGCCGACCCGCCAGAGCAACTGCTTTACCGAGGACGTGGATCCTGCCGATCCCGAAAACTCGGGAGCGGCCAAGAGGGGGGTGTCCAAGAGGGGGGGGTGCAAATCATGACCGGCGGCATGTGCGCGGCCCAGCGGGGGGGCCAGGGACGTAATGAAATCAGAAGAGGCGCCATAACATCTGGGGAAATATCATGCCCCCCGCCATGATATCCACCTCCCTAGTCATCACCCCCCCTCTTTGCCGCCCCCGAAAAACTCCGGCGTCTGGGGCACAGGATGGCCGAGCAGGGGGAGAACGAGAGAGCTCGGTGGCAACTCACGGGAGCCTCCCATACCATCTTGCCTGCTCTTGCGAATCGACGCTAGTCGACGTTAAATCGACGCTAATCGACGCTAGATCGACGCTAATCGAAGCTAGCCGACGCTAAATCGGCGCTATCTCATCGACCCCAGGCGCTGATCGACGCTAGTCGACGCGAAAGACGGAACTGCGAGGCTACAAAAGGCTCCCATGATTTGCTACCGAACGGGAGGGCAGAGCAGGGGGGAGAACGAGAGAGAAGAAACGGGCGACAGGGAGGTGCGGAGAAGGAGCAGCAGCAGCGGCAGGAGGAGCACCAGGAGAGCAGCACCAGAGGAAGGCGCTCCCGACGGCTGCCGCGCCGGGCCGCCCAGGCCGCCCGCGCCGAACTCGCGCGCGGGGGAACCTCGGACGCTGCTCGCACGGGGAGCACGGTCTGCACGACGCGGCGGCACGCACGGTCTGCTCGCACGGCACGCACGCACTTTTTTGCGTCGGCGGCTGGGCAGGTAGGATAAACGAACGCGAGGTAGGCTGCGACACGACGACGCACACACACGCACACACACACACATACGCACACACACAGACACACACACACACACACACACACACACACACACACACACACACACACACACGCACACACGCACACACACACACACACACGCACGCACGCACGCACGCACGCACGCGCACACACACAGACACACACACAGACACACACACACAAACAGAGAACACACACAGACACACAGACACACAGACACACAGACACACAGACACACAGACACACAGACACACAGACACACAGACACACAGAAAAAGACACTGACACTGACACACACACACACACACACATATATATAAACACCCATACACACACACACACACACACACACACACACACACACACACACACACACACACACACACACACACACACACACACACACACACACACACGCGGAAAACACGATCTGCACGACGCACACACGATCTGCACGAGGCACACACGGTCGGGGATCTGCCAGAAAGGTCCTGGTGGAGCTCGAGCTCCCCCTGAGCATGATTTTTCGGTTCCCAAGGCACAACATGTGCTCTGAGGGCTTTGCCTCTGCACGCGGTCCCAACTCGGCCAACTCGGCGGCGGGCGAGGGGGGGAAGGGAGAAGGAGAATGCCTTCTCAGAAGGCGGCGAGGCTTCTCAGAAGCCCACACGCCTTCTGAGAGGTTTTCTGTGTCTTCGGGGAAGGCTTAGAAAACCTTTCAGAAGGCCAGGGGACTTCCGAGCCTTCTGAGAAGGCCTGCAACTTCTTACTTCCCTCGCTCGCCGCCGACACACGGTCGGGGATGCACTGACACGGGTCAATCCAAACCCGGGTCAGTCAGGCTTTGCAGGATCCTGTAAGATCCTGCAGGGTCCTGCAGGATCCTGCAAGCACACCGGGGCCTATGCACCCCTGGCCCTGCAAGATCATGCAAGATCCGGCGCTCTGACTGACCCCCGCTTGCACTGACCCCCGTCTCTTGAGCCCGACACGGGGTGCCTGCACTCGCTCCGGCCCAGCAGTCGTCGCATGCTTCCCCCGACACCGAGCCAATTCACGTCCCCAGCGCGCACGACTGAGGTGAGCCACAACTGAAACACCGATGAGACAGTGCCGCGGCTGTGGACACGCGCTTCCGCATGATCGAACTCGTACTCGTCGTACGATCTGCGCGCACGAAAGATGGTAATGATGGCGGCACACTACAACAAGAAAAAACCCTGGCCGCGCAAGCACGACGCTGGCGACGGCGCACGCGGAGCGCAACCAAGTCTCCCTCGGCACGCTTCGGCTGCAGACGCGAGTCCGCGACAGCAGGGCGAACCTACGAATTGAAGGCGGCTGGGGGATCTGAACTCGTGGTGGGACCCCAGAGAAGCGGTCAAGAGGGGGGGGGGGTGGGGCCAAAACCGCTCAGTACGAGTCCCTGGACCCCTCCCAGGGCCCAGCCGTGGTGCAATGTCTTACCCCGGATCCGTTCCTGACGGCCCCGGGGGCCCCAAGACGGCGCCCGGACGTCGAGCACAATACAAAACACCTCCTCGAAGCCAGCACCTCCAACGTCGAGCAGTGGAAGACACCTCCTCGAGCCCAGCACCTCGAACCTCGCCCGCCCTTCCTGCTCGATGGCACCAGTGCTGGGCCTCCTCGGAGCCCCCAGCCGGCTCCAGCATACACGAAGGCCAGGTCCAGCGTTATGATGTTCCAACCTAGTTTAGCCTTGATCACCAGGCAGAATTTCGAGCCTCAAGACAGTACCGACTCTGGAGGGCAATCACGTGTCCGGCCCTGGGAGGCGATACCCGCTCGATACCGTCTCGATTATTTTTTCTAGGTGCTCGACATTACTTCTGGGATGTGCTCTGTGAGTCCGATAGGAACAATTAACCAGCCTCGAACAGATCCCTATCCCTAAGATTGACATGCCAAAAAGCGATGACAACCTTAGGGATGCGCCCTCAAAAAACAAGGGAATCCCTAAGATTGGCATCGTGATGAAGAGGTGCCCAGCATAGGGATAGGGATATGTTCCAGGCTGGTAAACACCTCATTCATCTCGAAAAGGAAACAACCACATAAACATAAACTTCTGGCGCTCCGCGCGGATTTCTTGGCTCCGCGCTGGGCCCCCCTGGCGGCGCTTCCGGCGCCGCCCCTGGCGCGCTCCGCGCGCCAGGGAGGGGGGTCCGGCGCGGATCCAAGAAATCCGCGCGGAGCGCAGAAAGTTTATGTTTATGTTGCTTTCTCTTCTTCTGTCGCCGCCCCCCGTTAGTTCACGCGCAGAGGGGAGGGCCTCAGAGAGGAGGGGCCCAGGGATTCGTTGGAGGCTTCGATGGGAGCAATAGAAGCTCAGCGCGCTGTCGGCGCTTCCGTCTTGCATGCGCCACCCCGCGGAGGCGCGCACGGCACGCCTCGCCGCAGCGGAGCGCGCGCGCGCGCCCCGCACGCGGCGCCCGGGATCCCGGGGCGACGGCGCGAGGCCGACCGTGGCCTCGGCATTCCGGGTCGGGCATGTCCTCCTGCAGGCGGACCCTGGACTGACCATCGCTCGGACGTCCATTCCCTGTGCCTTTTTCGGTTTCGTGCTTGGTTTTTTCGCCAAATCATCAAGGATGCTCCTCGATGGTCCTCGCCGACAGAAAACTGCACACGTCCGAGCGATGCCAAGTGGAGGAGACATGAATCATAGAGCAAAGATCAATAAAGGAAAAATGTAAACATGATTCCAAACATCGTCCCCCGACTATGTTTGGATAGTCTTGACGGACGAACGACACACACCCATACCCATAAGGAGGTCGTTGGGAGGAGGGCTGGTTATGGGTATGGGTGCGGGTTGTCGGACCCTGGGGAACGCTCCCGTTCGAGCGGGGACTCCCCTCCGACAACACGCACCCATAGCCCTCTCCGATCCCCCTATTGTTATGGGCCTCGTCAAGTCTTGCAGCTTCCTGCAGGGGGGACAGGCCCGACTTGGCTCTGGCATCGTCCAGCGCAGGTGCGGGGCCGGCAGAATGGGATGAGCGCGGAGAGGCGCGAGGCCAGATGCGAGGGGCCGCCTGGGGACAGGGGGGGGAGGAGGGGGCGAGGGAAGAGGGGGGGAACGGGGAGGGGCGGGGAGGGAGGGAGGAGGGGAGAGGAGGGGAAAGGGACCCAGACATGCTCGCGTCGTAGAAGACATCGGGGCGGCAAGTCCCACCAGCCCTCTGGGCGGTGGTGGTCTAGAGCGTTTCCTCTTCCCTCTCCCTTCTTCCCTTTCGGGGAAGGGTTTACGACTCCCCTTCCCCCCGCCTGGACCTGGACGGGGCGCCCCGCGAGTGGTCAGGGCGTCCAAAAAGGTGTCGGCGAGGAAACCCAAATCACTAAGGTTTTGGCCCCATTTTGGCCTCGTAGGAGGGCGGCGCTAATTAAGGACCCCCCCTTCTTTGATCGATCTCCTCCGAGATGGCCCCACGAGCGCTCCCAAGGCTCCCCAGGGTGCCCAAAGAGGACCCCAAGAGGTGGCCAGGAGGCCCCAAGAGGCCCCCAAGAGGCCCCCAGGATGCCCCCAAGAGGCTCCCAGGAGACCCCCAAGGGACCCCCCAAGAGGCTCCCCAGAGGCACCCAAGACGCTCCACGAGGCCTCGGCGACAATGCCAAAATCATTGATTGTACTAAGGTTTTGGCCACATGTTGGCCTCCTGGGGGGGGGGGGGGGGGGGGGGGCAGAGATGACTCCAAGAGCGCCTGTGAGAGCCCAAAATGACCTCCAAGATGGCTCAAGATATCCCCAAATGCCTCAAGATGGCTCCCGCGATGCTCCAAGAGGCCCCAAGACCGCTCCAAGACGGCGGCCAAAGAGCTCTCCCAGGAGGCCGAAGAGGCCAACATCCTTCCAAAACCTTTGGAAAATCAATGTTTTTGTCTTTCTCACCGAGGCCTCCAGATGGCTTCAAGATGCCCCTAGAGGGCTCCGAGAGCGCTCCCAAGGCTCCCAAGAGCGCTTCAAGAGGGCCCTGATCGAAGCAATTCCTCTGGGCATCGTTTCTGGATGGGCTGGTGGGGTTGCGCGAACCGTCTAGAATTCTTCGCTATTTCCGGGCCCGGGGGCCACTCTCTGGGCCCCGGGACCGTCAAAAAACGACTCAGGATGAAAAACAGGCCGTGGGGAAAGGGTCTGGACTTCCGGGGACGCCGTCCTGAAAAAAACAGGACGTCGCAGGTCTGGGCAAGGAGAGGGGGGGGAGGAAGTGCCAATAGAGGGGAGGGAGGGAGGGGAAGGGAGGGGAGGCACGGGCAGGGAAATGCCGTCTGTCTTGGCCTGCTTTGCCGGAGCACGACTAACGGGTCAGAGCGACACGAGAAACACCTCCTGGCTGAACGTGAACTCTTCCCTATACGGTTGCAGTGTTTCAACCGAAGCGTATGTCCCACCGGTCGGAGGCCTAGAATCCACCCAGACCAGCAACCTCCCGTACAACGCATGTACATACTGCTCCGAGCGCGATGCAAAGCTGCTCCAAGTCTGCCCTCTCTGTATGTCGTGGGTCGGACGAGAACGAAAAAGGGAGGCTCAGCGAATCAGCTCATGCAGCTGACTTCCCTGGCGCCTCCTGGCGCCGGAGGTGCCAATGTAGCGAGGACAACTCCCAGCGGTGGGGCCGAAACGGCTATTTGCAGCAGATGTCGTAGCTCCCTTTCCCTCCCCCCCATTTCTCGTCAGGCCCGAGTGTACGACACGATATCTGACAGAACTGCGTGCGTCTGATCCTTAGTCGGGCGTTGGCGCAACTGGGTGTAATGGGACCTGGTTTAGTGATGTGCACTGGGGGAGGCCCCCCCCCGCCCGTTCCACTGACCAAAACTGCCGTCACCCGAACAGAACACAAGCTACGGCAGACCCAGGTTAGTGCTTCTGGCGAATTTAAAGGCTCCAGGGCCCCACTGCTAACCGGGTCCCCGTACCTGGGGTCCTGGCTATACCAGACTTAGGTTTAGGTCGGGCCTGTCCCCCTACAGGGGGATTTTCGACGAAAAATAAAAAAAACACCCCAACAATATTCCAAAAAGGTCAAACAATACGATTTAAAAAAATAGTCCCCAGGCTATGTTTGGACTATCTTTTGACAATTTTTGGTGTATTTTTTTATATTTGTCGTCGAAAATCCCCCTGTAGGGGGACAGGCCCGACTTGATGCTCGTGCCCGCCACCGACAGCCAGCCCACACGGCCCTGGGCGGGGTGGGCGGTCCGGGGCCCCCGTCCGATCGGCGATGCGTGGGCGCTTGGGGGCCGAAGCGTCCCGCGGAGCCCAGCGCCCCCCACCGCTGCACCCCTGTTCAGGGCTCGAGTGAAACAGTGTTTTCCATGTTCGTCTGGTTTTCGTCATCCCTAGTTCTGTCTTCGTTCCGCACTTGCTGCGAAACGAAATCAAAACGAAAACGGTCCACGAAATTGCCAAAACACCGTTTAGCTCGAGCCCTGCCCCTGTTGAGCAAGGACCGGCCGTCCCGGCATGCCTGTAGGCCTACCACGACAGGCTCTCAGAGCCCAAGAGTGCTCTGAGAACAAGAGCAAGGTCCTTAGAACATGCACCCGACGTGTTGGAACAAGACAGTCCCAGCCAGAAGTGTCCCAAGAACACGTCGGGGAAACCACAAAGAGGCTCTTGGAACACTGTTTGGTGGGCCTGTAGGCACGCCAGGACGCTTCCCCACTGCTTCGCCAGTCGGCTCTCCGGCGGCCCTACGTGGGACGATCCAGGCACCCCGTCTCGGCGAGAGGAAGCCGCTGGAAGGCAGACCCCGTGGCTGGAGAGCGGACGAGGACCGGCGAAGGCGCCCGCAAACCCAGGACCTCGACGCCGAGGGCCTCGAACCTCGAAGCCTCCAACGTATCCCTGGGCCCCTCCTCTCTGAGGCCCTCCCTTCTGCGCGTGAACTAACGGGGGGCGGCGACAGAAGAAGAGAAAACAACATAAACATAAACTTGCTGCGCTCCGCGCGGATTTCTTGGATCCGCGCCGGACCCCCCTGGCGCGCGGAGCGCGCCAGGGGCGGCGCCGGAAGCGCCGCCAGGGGGGCCCAGCGCGGATCCAAGATATCCGCGCGGAGCGCCAAAAGTTTATGTTTGTGTGGCTGTTTCCTCTCCGAGATGAATGAGGTGTTCACCAGCCTGGAACATATCCCCATCCCTTCTTTTTGAAAACAATCCTGCTCGCGAATGCATAGACCAGCCAGGGCATAGCCTGGGGTACTCGCACAAATGTCCCACACGAGCAGGAGATGGTTGCAAAGCAGCGCCTGTCACGGTTTCCGCTGGCAGGTCGTGCAAACCAGGCGGGAAAACAGCCACATTTGTTGCAGCGATGTGGGGTGAACAACCAGATGACTAGGACAGCATCAAGCAACGAGACACAGGCGGGGGAAGAGGAGGGGGAGGAAGAAGAGGAGAAGAAACGGGAACAGACTATCCCGCATGCCTATCAGTGTAAATGTTTGCCCCTCCTGTGGCGGAGCTTCGAAGACTACAATGATACGAAATACCCAGGGGTCGTATCATAGCGAGGCGGGCTGCGCTGCCCGGGATAGCAAATACAACAAGCAACACTCGACGCCGGTCGAGGAAGTAAATATGGCGTGAATGCGCACGGGCGCCGATACAGGGCGACCCACCGCGCAGGCGGACGCAGAAACGGGAGTTAAATGCCGCCTCGCGTCGGCCGCGCAGCCCAAGTCGACCCGCACCAAAAAACTAAGATGTGGACACCGATGTCGTCTAACGGGGCACTGGAAGGGGAGGGGGGGGAGGAGGACACAGCAGCGGCAGCTAGCGTGCCCCAGGCTACCCGGGGGCGCAGCGCAAAAGCAAAACAAAAAAAACGAAACATCACCTAGACCAGCACCTGTGGCCGCCGCCTGCTGTCGCGGCTACGTGGCTCCACATCACTGCTCTGAAGTCCCCGCCGCCGCCCGCCCGGAACTCCAGCGAGCATCCATCATCGACATGGCTGCGCTGTGGCCTTGCACCAGCTCTTTAGCTGCCTGCTCCAGTGCCCGTCGCACCGCATCTCCGCCCCGCAAGGCCGATGGATGACGTCGGAATTGACAGTGGAGCCGGTACGCCGCCGCCACGTGGAGGGTGCCCAGCAGAAGACCTTCATCGGTGAGCTCCGACGGCTGGTCGAGCAGCAAGAAGGACACGCGACGTTGCTCTTTCTCCCGGCGGTACGGGAGTCGCAAGAACGCCGCACCCGTGCGCGCAAGCGTCGGGCAGACGGACGCGTGCTCCACGGAGTCCCCGCCTTCCAAGCCACAGAAGATGCAAGCAGAGCAACCGCCGAAACGGCGAGCTGTGCACCAGCCTGCCCATAGCGTGCGAAGCACTGCGGCTGCCACCCGCGGCGGGGCGCGGCCAGGCGCGCAACCCTGCGAAGCATCGCCAACGCCCTCTGCGCCCGCACTCGCGGGAAAAGAAGCACTTCCCAACGTTCCAGCTTGGCCCGCATGCGGGTTTCTGGACAGCGCCGACACCGCTCTTGAAGAAGAGCGCAGGCTGCGCGCTGAATCCCAGTTGTCGCGCGGCGGGTCTGCGCCTGCGTCCAAGGGCAGGCCGCGGTGCCAACTGCGCGCTCAAGCACTGCGGAGATGGCGACGCCCTGCCGACGAAAGTTCTCGACCGCGGCCGCCAGGTTGTGACAGTAAGATCCAGCGAACCAGTCCGACCACCGGGCTCGGCGGTACACGCGGTCGGCTGCGTGCTCCGCCGCTGCTAGGCGTTGAAGCCATGCGCGATGGCAGAGCCCTCCTTGAGCCCGTGCTTCCACGTGCGCCACCCTGAACTTCGCGGCCAACGACACGACGCGCAAGTCCGTGAACTCGCACGGGAAACCAAAATCCCTCCGCAGTCCGTGAAGTTCGTCGGGCCGACACCAGTGGCAAGGCCCAGGCACGAGGATGCGAAGAATTTGCGTCTCCACGGAAGCCCAACGAACCGGCAAGGGCTCCAGCTGCAGCAGGAAACTCAGCGTAGAGGCCACGTACACCTTGTACACAAACGCCGCGTACTGCAAGCCCAAGGCCAAGCGCGACCACAGCCGCGCCCTCGCGACCGCTTTCTCCAGGGCTGCGTCCCAGCTGTGCTCCGCACGTCCTGGCCCGAGCGCAAATCCCAGATACTTGGCCCACTGCCTGCACTGCACAAGCCCCCAGGTAGGGAACGTGGCCGATATCTGCTGCGTGACAACGTCTGGGGGACTGTCTCCAAGCGGCACCACCACCACTTTCCGGAAGTTGAGGCGGAGGCCGGAAGCAGCTGCAAACTCGGCGAAGATCTGCACGAGACAAGGTAGCGCCCATGACAAGTTCTCCAACACAGTCACAAGATCATCCGCATATGCCCTCACTGTTGCCGAGGGCAACATTCGGCGGAGCCGTCGTAACAAGGAATCCACCACAACGGCAAAGAGCAGCGGAGAAAGTGGGCATCCCTGCCGGATGCCCGCGCTGATCTTGAAGACCGGGTGCTGTTGTCCACAGGCGCTCAGTCGACAACCATGCCCCCAGTACAAACACTCCATGAACCTGCAGACCGTCGCTGGCAGCCCCAGGCCTTGCAACGACTTCAGCAGGAAACTGTGAGACAGCGACGCGAATGCCGCTTGGAAGTCGTGGAAGACGGCCGCGGGGTCGTCTGCGTTCAAAGCCGCTTCTCTCATAGACGAGTCCACGTCGATGACAGTTTTCAACATAGACCTGCCGGCCAAGAAGTCTTGCTGCATGTTCGAAATGGCCTGCTCCAGAATGGGTTCTATGCGTAGTCGTAGCGCGTTTGCTAGTAAGCTGTTGTCTGTGTTGACAATGCTGAGTGGTCTGAGGTCCTCCGCCCTGGTGTAGGATACGCCTGAATTCGAAATCAATGGGTCCTTCTTGGACAGAAAGACCATGATGGCCTCGTTGAATGCCGAATGTCCTTCAGCATTGAGCGGACATGCCTCGCCCAGCGCCGCGAGCCCCTCCGAGGACTCCAAGAGTTCTGAAACCCCGTGCAGCACGCGAGTGGCCAAAGGCCCCAAGCGCCGCCACGCAAAGTATGGAATGCCATCAGGCCCGGGCGCAGAACGGGAAGTTCGCTCGATCGCTTGCTCAATATCCTCCATGCGTACACGCCAGCGCCCCGGCTCCTCCAGAAGATGCCGCAAAGCTGCGGCCAAGCCGTCCAGCGCTGCTGCGTCAGCGCGAATCCACGCCTCCACGTCCTGCGGGCGCAGGCTGCGGGCGGCGAATACATCGCCCCAGTGCGTGCGCAGAATGCGAGCAACCTCTGCGGGGTCTGTCTGCACCGTGCCGTCGGCGTCTTCCAACGCGTTCACAGCCGCGTTCACATATCCCTATCCCTATGCTGGGCACCTCCTCATCACGATGCCAGTCTTAGGGATTCCCTCATTTTTGAGGGCAAATCCCTAAGATTGTCATCGCCTTTTGGCGTGTCAATCTTAGGGATAGGGATACGTTCCAGGCTGGTAAGGTGTGGTGGGGGGGAGATTGGTGCACTTGTCGGGCCCGAGCAGCCCCCTCTGGGGCCCTACAACGGGCGTCTCTCTAGGGGCCCCAGAGGGCCCCTTCTCTGCCGCCCTCGCTGCCCCCCCCCTTTGCCGCTCCCCGGTCTGAAAGGGCCCTGGGACACACAAATAAATACACACAAATAACAGGATTCCCTATATTTCCCCATGTTTTCTGGGTTTTTGTCTTTCCCCCCACTGCCCATATTTCCCCATATTTTCCTGGGAATCGACGACGAATTGTGTCTGTGTGTTTTTTCCTCTCCTGACAGTTACGAGATGCCCAACCCTTCACAAAACCCTTGACCCTTACTCGGCGACTCCAAAGTGTGTGGTTTGCAAAGGGTGTGGTTTGCAACCGGCACCCTGGGGAGCATGCCGGGGGGCACCCTAGAGGGCGCGCGCCGAGGAGGCCCGACGAGGACAGCGTCATGCCCCCCAGGCCCCAACGGTGCCGATCGCAAATCACACCCCAGCGTAACCGTACCCTTTGTAGTCGCTGACTTCCGGCAGTCCATGTCATGACGACCCCGGCGCTGGTGCCTGACACCTGGGAAGCCGAGAGGTACCGATACCGGTACTCCCCGGACCTCTCCTGGGGTGCGTTCGGACCAGGATGTCGAGGCGAATCCAGCGGTGGCGCCGAGGGCCTCCCAGGAGGCCCAAAGGGGGGAAAACGGCCGAAGGGTAGAGGTATGCGCGCCTCTTCCTCCTTCGAACAAAAAACACCGCATGGACCGCTCGGCCTTGAAAGATCGCCGGCTCTTCGATGGCCAGATCGCTCCATGTCGGCAGGCTCCGGGCCACTGGCGGCATTCCGCCTGGAGCGCGTCCGTGGCGGGGTTTCGGCCGCGCCGGCACGACACGCACCTGCCGTGCCCTGGGAGGCGGCCGGGGGGGTCTTAAGCTGCCTGGGCCCAAGAGCACATCGGTATCGAAGGGGGGGGGGGGGGGGGGGGGGCCAAATCCGCTCCAAAGCTGTCCCTGGAGCCCTCTGGGGGAGGGCGCGACCTCACGCGGGCAGCTTACGCTAGAGGGGCCCTGGGACACACAAATCTATATATTTTCCTATGCCTTCCCATATTTGTAAGGTTTTCGTCTTCCCCCCGCTTTCCATATTTTCCCATATTTTCCCAAGGATCGATGATTAATTGTGTCTGTGTTTCTTGCCCTCCTGATACGTGCCAACGTCGTCGGAGACGACCCCGTTTTCTTGCCTCGCTCACCTGGCGCCATGTTCCATCCCGGATCCGCGTTCAACCGCCGGGGGGTTCGAAAAGCGGCCCCCGGGAGGCCGAAAGCAGACACAGACCTGGTCGAGCCCCGCACCTCGAACCCGACCCCCCGTCCTGCTGGCCAGAAGCCCATCTGGGCCACCTCGGGCCCCCCGTCGATCCCCACCGTGCCTGAGCATCGTTGGACCGATGCCTGTGCCCACTGGCGAGGCCTTGGCCACAGGCGAGCTCCAGACAACACACCACCACCAGCCCTGGCCGGGCGCATCCTGGGCCCTGGACTGCTGTACAGGCCCCCCTGGCCTAGGCCTGGAGGTCTATACGCCAGTCCAGGGCCCAGGATGGACCTGGCAAGGGGGGGGGGGTATTGTTGGCGTCCCTCCGAAGCCACACTGGCCGATTCCCCCCTGGATGTGGGTACATGCTGCTCCCTTCGGGTTTCGCACGGCCTGTCAGTCTATTGGGGTGGTGGGGGGGTGGGGCTGTGATACCATGGCCCGGTGGGGATGGGGATCGGTTAAACAATACTAAATACCGTCAAAGCACACAGTAGTTAGGGATAAACGACTTTCCAAGGTTATCCTTGCATCCTTGACCCTTCGGCCCCTCCACGCATCCTTCGGCCCCTCGTTGCCCCATTCGGCCCCTCCTTGCCCCGTTCGAGAAACGTCAGCATGGCCTTTCGAGGCCCTTGCATCCGTACGGCGCACCCCTAGTATGCGTTTTGACTGTACCCCTAAGGCCCTAAGACGAAGCCAGGACGAAGATGAATTCGCGTGAAGATCAATCGAGAATCTCTGAGATCCGGAGGCTCTGGAGAATGTCTCGGGCGCCGCGGCCTCCTCAGAGCGTTCTAGAACTCTCTGAGAGACTTCCGGAAAGCTCTGGAACGGACTCAATCCTCGCACTAGTCCTGGCCGACCCTGCCCGCTGCGTCTGGCCACACCGCCGTCGACTTGCTTCCGCCAGCGTCCGGGGAGCCTTCGGCCAGCCTCCGCCGAGAGGGCAGGAGCGCTCCGCTTCGCGGGGCCAGCCGCGCCTCCTCCTCCTCCTCCTCCTCCTCCTCCTCCTCCTCCTCCTCCCTCCTCCTCCTCCTCCTCCTCCTCCTCCCTCCTCCCTCCTCCCTCCTCCCTCCTCCTCCTCCTCCTCCTCCTCCTCCTCCTCCTCCTCCTCCTCCTCCTCCTCCTCCTCCTCCTCGAAGACGGGGAGAGGAGAAGGGCCCCGCACCCCGCGCGCGCAGGACGCCCGGACGGAGGAGCCGCCGGCCGCGTGGCCCCAGGCAGCCACGGGCTCCGCCAGACCTGCGCAGCCTCGGGCGAGGAGGGGGGCCGCGCGAGCGCCGGCGGGAGGAGGGCTGCAGGCCCCGATCTTGCCGACGAGGGGGTGCCGCTGCGGCCTGGACGTTTCTAGGGGAACAACAGGTGGCATGAACAGAAAAACTCGGAGGTCCGTGCGGATTTCTCGGATCGGCGCTGGACCCCCCTCCCTGGCGCGCGGAGCGCGCCAGGGGCGGCGCCAGAGGCGCCGCAAGGGGGCCTCAGCGCCGATCCGAGAAATCCGCGCGGACCTCTGAGTTTTTCTGTTCATGCCACTTTCTGTTCCCAGAAGACCTGCCGAGGAGGGGTGCCGCTGCGGCCTGGACGTTTCTACTCGGTGTCCTGGGTGGCGGCATCCCCAGACACCCTCGCCGCGGGAGCAAGAACACGGCAGGAAGCTGTTCGCTATGTTGTCGGCCTCCGGGGGCCTTGCTGGGCCTCGGGGGCCGTGAAGAAAACAGGCTCGGGGCGCGACACGGGTCCCAGGCTGAAGGGGTTCAGACCTCTGGGGGTCGACCTCGTGCAAAGATCACGACGTCGGGGGCCTGGGTCCCGCACCCTGCAGTCAACAATCCGTAGTATAGGGACGCTCGAGAAGGATGCAAAGGGCCTAAAGCTCCCGGCTTAGTGGTGGTGGGGGGCTGCTCTTTCTTCTCCTTCCTTCCCTTCGTCGGTTTCCTTCTACGTGTCTCGACTCTCCTGAATCAAATTGAGCGGCGGGGGGTGGGGCTCGGATGCCCCCACGCCCTCGACGAATTCCGAACCCTCCCCCCAGCCGCCCATCGAGCGCCTGCATCGCTCCGTGGATCGGCGAGGGCAGGGTTCGGACCTCGCCGCCGACCGGCTTCGGCCTCCTGGTCCCCGGGGCCGCCGGGAGTGGCGCTGGGGCGCGGCACTGCCCCAAGGGTGGGGGACCCTGGGGCCGCGGACGGCAAGGACTTCCTGTCCAAGGGCTCCCCACTTCGCGCTGCGCGCTGCGCGCAGCGCGCAGTGCGAATGACTTCGCGCTCTCGCGCCGCCTCCCTCCCCGGGGAGAAGAGGAGGATGAGGAGGAATCGGAGCCGAAGCGCGAAGCGCCAAGGAGAAGAACTCCGCGCCCTCGAGGGCGCCCTTGCTCTCGGAGGCGGGTCTGGGGGGGCGGGAGCACACGGGGATGTTGACAGAAGGGCAGAAGCCGGCAGCGAAGGAGAATTTCTGGAGACCCTCGGAGGCGCTGGGCCGCCCCCGACCCTGGCGGCGCCACCGCCGGGCGAGGCGCGCCGGCCGAAGAGACCCGCGCGGACCGCCCTGGTGCAGTCCGCCCGGATGCGCGAGAAGGATGACGCGAGGGCCTTTGGAAGGCCACGCCGGAGCTCTTCGAGCGGGGCGCGGCCAACGAACGTGGCCCAGGTTAGACCGAGGGGGGCAAGGATGCAAGGGTACTCTTGGGAGCGCTGCCAGTCCTTCCTGTGCGGGTGGACTGCAGCGGGGAGCGGGCCATCGCACGGGGCACGGGAACGCAAGAGCATCATCCACATCACCGACACGCTTAGCTGTCCTGATGCGCAACACGCAACACGCAGCGGACTGGTACGGAGCTCGACACGCAGACTGAGACGCGACACGTTCGCCAAGACGTGGGCCAATAGTGGCGCTGAGCCAGGTCGCAACGTGTTGACACGCGCCTCCCCTGCCTGCCCCAAGCTCGTTGCAACTTGCCCCTCCCCACCCCTCCCGCTCCGTGCCACCACCCCTCCCTCATTCCTTCGTCCTCCTCGTTGCCTCCTGCTCGTTCCCTCGTCCGCCCTCGTCCGCCCACGTCCTCCCCGTCCGTCCTCGTCCTCCTCGTTCCCTCGTCCTCCTCGTATCATCGTCCCTTCCTGCACTCCCTCCTTCCCCCCTCCCCGCCGTGCCTCCCACCCTGCCTTGCCTCCACGTTCCCCCCACTCCCGTCCAGTACCACTCCAGGCAGCCGCCAGCGACACACCTGTAGCAAAAACCATCACACGAATCATTGATGGGAACTTGAACCACTTCCGCAAAATAGAGACGATCTGCCAGCGCCAGCCCCCCGCCACGGCAAAAATATCATCTTGCCGGCGGCAGCCACGTGCGCACCAATGTGGCGGTCACAGTAAACGCGGCACCGGCGCCGAGAGAACAGAGGAACCAGAGACGCTAGAACGGGCAAGAGGCAGAACGGGAAGAGACGGAAAGAGCACAGCAAACACTCACACACGATCAGAGGTGAAGGGGCACGCTCGTCGTCCACCGTTGACCTTTTCAAGCGGCCCCAGGACTCCCATGGCCCACAGAGCCCTCGGGGGATGATAAGTTGCGGCGGGGCACCCGCTGGCAAAATGGCTTTCTGAGCACGGGGTACCTGGAAGTCCCGACCTTTCCCATGCGGCCGGCTGTTCGTCCCGAGTTTTTTGCTCGACGGACCCGGGGCCTGTCAGGGAACGCAAGAAGCCGAAAACATCTCCGGAGCGCCGGAGGGGGGACCATCGAGCTTGAGCTCAGCGATGCCTCGCTGCTGGATCGGCGACATGCCCCCGATCGTAAATCTGCACGGTCCTGGGCGAGGTGCGCTATCGGGCCCCTCTCGGCGATGAGTGTCTAAGGAAGCACGGCATGCACATCACCTTTCGGAGGCCCGCGCGGCTTTCTTGGAGCCGGGCTGCTGGACCCCTCCACTTGGCACGCGGAGCGCGCCAGGGGGCCCCAGCGCGGATCCAGGAAATCCGAGCGGAGCCCCGCAAGTTTGTGTTTATCATTGCTTCAAGGATGGGGCCCCGAAAGCCGAGGTGCCTCAGACGACGCAAATGTTCCACCCCTGGATCCCTGCCTACCCCTGGAGCCCCATCCCTCAGGACCTGCACCTCTGCTGCGCCCATGCGCGCCACGTCTTGCTCCTGGAGGCTGGGCGCCGCGGGGTCGGTGCGTTCCATCCCGAGCCTGCCCTTCCCCTGCAACGCTGCCCCTGACCTCCACCACCTCGGGCCCGCGATGGAGCAGGGACCGACCGCCCCGGTATTCATATAGCCCTACCACGACATGTTCTTGGAGCCCAACAATGTTCTTAGAACATAAACCCGATGTGGTAAAACAAGACAGCCCCGGCCAGAAATGTTATAAGAACATGTCGTGGGAACCACAGAAAAGGTTCTTAGAACATTGTTTGGTAGGGCCATAGGCACGCCAGGACGCTTCGCCACTGCTTGACGCGAGGTGGGCTGCCCCGCCTGCAGCGGCGCCCTCCGCCCCGCCGGCGGCGCCGGCGGCGGCGGCGGCGGCGCCGGGCGCGCCCAGCAGGCTCTTCATGCGGCGCATGTCCGTGGCGAGGGACCTGGCGGGAGGAGGACCAAGGGGGAGGACGTGGCAGCACCGGGCGGTCGTAAGTCAAGACCCGCATAAGGAGGAAGCTGTTCGCTATGATCGGCCTCTGGGGGCCCTGCCGGGCCTCGGGGCCATGAAAAAACGGCTCGGGACGCGACACGGGTACCAGGGAAGGGGTTCAGACCTCTGGGGGTCGACCTTGCGAAAAGATCACGACGTCGGGGGCCTGGGTCCGCACCCTACAGTCAATCCGTAGTATAAGGACGCTCGAGAAGGATGCAAAGGGCCTTGGAAGGCCATGCCGACACTCTGCGAGCGGGGCGCGGCCAGCGAAGGCGGCCAAGGATGGGCCGGACGGGGAAGGACGCAAGGAGAACCTTGGAAAGCCGTTCATCCTTATCATGCGGGTTGACCGTACAGCGCTTCGAGATATGACCCAAATAGAAGAACAAACAACTGCATCAAAATACACTTTCGGCGCTCCGGGTTGGATCTGCGCTGGATCCCCTTTCCTGGCGCGCAGAGCGCGCCAGGGGCGGCGCCAAAGGCGTCGCCGGGGGGGGGGGGGGGGCCCAGCGCGGATCCAAGATATCCGCGCGGAGCGCCAAAAGTTTATATTCACGCCGCTTTCTCCTTCTTCGGATGATAGGGGAAGCACCGAATGGAACAACTCCTCCTCCTCTTCCTCGTCCTCCTCCTCCTCCTCCTCTTCCTCCTCCTCCTCCTCCTCCTCCTCCTCCTCCTCCTCCCTCCTCCTCCTCCTCCTCCTCCTCCTCCTCCTCCTCCTTCTCCTTCTCCTTCTCCTTCTCCTTCTCCTTCTCTCCTCCTCCTCCTCCTCCTCCTCCTCCTCCTCCTCCTCCTCCTCCTCCTCCTCCTCCTCCTCCTCCTCCTCCTCCTCCTCCTCCTCCTCCTCCTCCTCCTCCTCCTCCTCCTCCACCTCCTCCTCCTCCTCCTCCTCTCCTCCTCCTCCTCCTCCTCCCCTCCTCCTCCTCCTCCTCCTCCTCCTCCTCCTCCTCCTCCTCCTCCTCCTCCTCCTCCCTCCTCCTCCTCCTCCCTCCTCCTCCTCCTCCTCCTCCTCCTCCTCCTCCTCCTCCTCCTCCTCCTCCTCCTCCCTCCCCTCCTCCTCCTCTCCTCTCCTCCCTCCTCCTCCTCCCCTCCTCCTCCTCCTCCTCCTCTCTCCTCCTCCTCCTCCTCCCTCCTCCTCCTCCTCCTCCTCCTCCTCCCCCCCTTCTCCTCCTCCACCTCCTCCTCCTCCCCCTCCTCCTCGCGACAGGACGAGACAGACGACCGCACGGATCCCCGCCCCGCCTCCTCGGCTCCACGGGCGGCCGTCGGACCGCCTGCAGCTGCAGGAGGGCGGTATACACACACGGGCCCGTAATCGGTCAAGGGGGGGTTCACAGGCCACGGGGGATCGTGCCGTGTTTTTGCAGGCTCGCGCCGCACGAGGAAGGGGAGGATGATTCAGGGGAACAAGGAATAACACAAACATAACAACTCGGAGGTCCGCGGGGATTCCTCGGATCGGCGCTGGGGCCCCCCGGCGGCGCCTCTGGCGCCGCCCCTGGCGCGCCCCGCGCGCCAGGGAGGGAGGTCCAGCGTCGATCCGAGAAATCCGGGCGGACCTCCGAGTTTTTATGTTGATGTCATATGTTGTTCCCTAAATGATTGAGCGAGATGTCCACTACGTCGCTGTCTCGGCAACGTGTCTTCTGCATCGTAGTAGCATTGTCCCGTTAACTGTGGGCATCACTCGCTCCTGTTCACAACATGCGTCATTCAACCTCGTGTATGCTTGTCCGTGATGCTTCGAGCGGTTCTTCATCGGCCTAGTGTGATATCAAGTCGTATCTGGACATGGGAGTGGGTTTGAGACTCTGGCACTCCATCTGGCCGTTCGATATCGTGCCCAGACTGCTTGCCGCCGCCTAGTCTCTTCTCGGGGCTTGCCTTTTCATCCAACTCACCCTCGCCTCTGCTGCTCCGACTAACGAACTCACACGTGCGATGTTGTCTAGCCAGGTTGAACTAACTCATGCGTGCCTAACATAATGGCATGCGCCCTGCCACTCTGTAAACGCATCCTTCCTACTGTGAATCACCTACCTCACAAAACATCAACAAGATCACGTCACAACCGCACGGGGCAACTCTGAGACATTGCCGGGGCAACGCGCCGAGAAAAGCTCGGGAACCTGCGTGCAGTGGCTCGCGCCTAACTGTGGTAAGTCCTGTCTCGCTATGAGGCAGACGCAGCACGCCCGGCACGCAACGAACTCGACACCGAACTCTCGATTAATGATTAGGGTCACGAGGCTCTCGCACTTCAACCTCCGACCTCCCTGACTCCATGCTCCACCTCTTCCTCCTGCCCACCATTGCTCGCCACATAAAACACTGGCGACGACTGAGATGTGGTAGTGCTGCTGGCGTCGAGCCCGCAGCAGCTCGACGCTACAGGGAATCCTGAGAGTATCCAGAGTACAAGCGGGGAGAATAGTAGGACAGCACGACGATGACATGGCGATGATGCCGTCAGCAGCGATAGCTGGGACCATTGCAGTGAGGTTTTTCTTACATGTAACCGATGCCCGATCTGCGCTGAGAAACTCTGTGAAGGAGAGGGTGCCTGCAAAGAACCTGCACATGCAGGTGTGCCACGGGGCTAGAAGTCGTGTGCGCTGTCCTGTCGGGCACGCTGTCATGTACATCTCGACAGAACGTTCGAGAAGTGTTGCGCTACAAAGCGCACTGCTAGACAAGCAACTTGTATCAACTGCCTAGACAATGGCTACAGGGCAACTTGTACCATGGCTACATGACATATGTGATGCCAAGTCTATATTAACCTGCGACAGAATGTAGCGTGCTACACTCTGAATGCAATGCATTTCTATCCATTGCGGGTCAGTTCGCAATCACCAGCTATTCTGTGCGCTAGGCCGAATCAAGCAAACGGACAAAACTGTGCGGCATAAATCTGTCTTTGAGCTGCGCTCGGCGAAGAAACAACCAATGTGTCTGAATCAACTGAATGAAATGTCAGACCGGAGACCAGGTGTACTAGGCCGGATGATCTGGAGGTAGACGAGCGATTGCGCGGTGGCGACGAGCACGTTCATGAACGCCAGCGACACAAGCCAGCATATCAGCCCCGACATAGCAGTGATGCCGAAGATGCTCCCCTTGAAGAAGCCGAGGCCGACATCCTGCAATAGAGGACCCGACAGCGTGGCCTTTCCCACAACCTACCGCATCCGATTCTGAGGCTTTCGAGAGACGGGGGATATGAAGGGGGAGTGAAGAAATGATCGAGCGGAAACCGAACCGCGTACGACTACATATTCTTATATGTGCAGTTATACGTACATCTGTGTGTATATGTATATATATGTGTGTATGATCAGATATAAGTATATATAAGTACACCCATACGACCACCCTTCGGGGGATATAGAGGTTGTGGGGGGGAGAGGGGAGGGGAACAAACATCCGACTCAAATCGATCTCACTGTCGATCTTACTCAACGTGACACCACGGGACACCACGGGACACTTGTCGATCTCACCATCGATCTCACTATCGATCTCACTCAACGGGACACCACGGGACACCACGGGCCACCACAGGACACCACGCGACACCGCGGGACACCTCTCGATCTCACTTTCGGTCTCACGATCGATCTCACTATCGATCTCACGATCGATCCCACTCAACGGGACACCATAGAACACCACGGGACACTATGGGACGTCACATCGATGACAGTATCGATCTCAGTATCGATCTCACTCAACGGGACACCAGGGGACACCACATGATACCTGTCGATCTCACTATCGATCTCATTTTTTAGGACACCACGGGACACCACGGGACACCACGGGGCACCACATCGATCTCAGTATGAATCTCAGTATGGATCTAAGTATGGATCTCAATATCGATCTCACTATCGATCTCACTCAACGGGGCACCACGGGACACCACGGGACACCATGGGACACTGCGGGCCACCGCCGGACGGACGGAAGGCGGAGGAGCATCATTTTCCTTGACTTCGCCCTAGCAACGGAGGGACACCACGGGACTCCGCGGGACACCATGGGACACCGCGGGCCACCGCCGGACGAACGGAAGGCGGAACATCATTTGTTTTGACTTCGCCTTAGCAACGGCTGGACACCACGGGACACCGCGGGCCACCGCCGGACGGACGGAAGGCGGAAGAGCATCGCTTGTCTCGACCTCGCCCTAGCAACGGCGGGTTCACTCCTCTCGCGCGCCCACGCATTTCGCCTCGCCCGCTCGCACGACACGAACGAAACGAATCGATTTACAGGCTGGGGATCTCCGTTCCACTGCGACCTCACCTCCCAACCTCCGATATAGCTATCTAAAAATCTCTACAGCTACATAAATATAGAAATATGATAGGTGCATGCGTACATGCATACATATATACCTGCACATGTGCTTCTACACCGTTAAAGGTCTCTCAGCACGGTCAAGACAGAATTTTCCCGTTTTCAGTTTTCAATAGAAGGCACATTGAAAATAAAAGACAAACGAAACTCGAACAAAAACAAAAAACGTGGTGCTTCGAGCGATCCCTACCGAATCATTGCGCGGTTGCCTAATTGGTCGACAATTGCCGTTTCTGCACTCATACGGTTTAGCCGTGTTCTGTGTAGGCACGCTATTTCATGTATTCTCAATTCTGTCCTGTTCTGTTCTCGACGGGACGGCGTGACGTCGTGACGCCTATGATGTTAGATGCGTCGTCTGAAATGATGCTTCTCTTCCCTCTTGCGTTTCTCTCGCGATTGAATGTGCTAAGTGATGCTCATCTCTGACACCGTATGCATTGAGATGTTATGGTGTGATCTGATATGGCATTATGTCGTATCAAAATATGGCATGTCATCTTATGTTACATGACTCAGTTCCGTGATGCGGTTGACAGCTCGGCCCAGTATATTATAGTATGCTATGCTATGCTACGCTATGCTTTGCTGTCGTGGTATGATATGTTCTGTGATGCTGTCATGATAAGATTTGGTCTGGTGTGCCATGGTGTGGTGTGTTATGCTCGGCTCCCTTATGGTATGGTGTGGTCGGTCGTCTTCTGTTATGGCATGTTATTCTCTGGTGTGGTATGTGATGCATGTGCGTTGACGGCTCAGCTCTGCACAGTGTAGTACGATCTGCTCTGCTAGCATGTGTCGCTATGCTCTTCTGTCGTAGTATGGAATGTTCTGTGATGGTGTGCCATGCCATGATGTGGTATGTCAAGGTGTGGCCTGTTATGCTCGGCACTGTTCTGTTATGTTGTGTTCTGTCGTCGTCTGTTCTGTCTTGTTCTGCTGTGGTGTGTCATGCGATGTGATGCTTGTTGACGGCTCGGCTTTGTAAAATATAATAGGGTACTCTCTGCTAACATGTGTCGCGATGCTCTGCTGTCGTGCTATATGGTATGTTATGTGGTGTTGCGTCATGGTATGAGATGTTCTGTCAAGGTGTGCTATGTTATGCTCAGTTATGTGCTGATATGCTGTGCCCTGTCGTTTTCTGTTATGCAATGTTCTGCTCTGATATAGTATGTAATGTTATGATATGCTCGATGGTGTCATTGCGTTGCTGTACTAGTTTCTGTCATCGCATGCAATGGTTGTGTGCTTATATGTCATGTTATGTTGTGCCATATTGTGCTCTGTCGTGATCGTCGTCGCTATGCGCTGCGTTCGTGTTATGGCATGTTCTGTGATGCTGTGTCATGATATGATATGATACTTCACGGTATGTGATAATATGCTCGGCTCTGTTCTGCTATGGTGTGTTATGCTGTCATATGTTATGTCATGATATCCTCCGATATGTTATATGATGGTACCATGGCAATGCTATGTTATGTTCTGTCATGTTCTGTCATGCTCGTGCTCTGTTCTGTCATGTTCTGTTGTGCCATGGTGTGTTCTGTCGTGTTCGTCGTCCATGTGCTCTGCTGTCGTGTTATTGGATGGTGTGCCCTGCTGCGTCATAATATGATATGTTATACCAAGGTGTGTTATGGTATGATCGGTTATGTTATGCTGTATTAGGTAATGTCGTCTTATGTTCTGTCATGGTGTGCTTTGACATGTGCTGTGATGCTGTCATGCTCTACCTTGTCATGATACTGATATGTTATGTTCTGTCATATTCTGGCATGCTCTGTTCCGTTGTCATGTTCTGTTATGTCGTGTTGTGTTCTGTCGTGTTCGTCGAGGGCGCGAGGCAGAATACCTGGGATTTCTGGGGATCATCGGGCCAACTTGAGGTCTGGCGGCCGCGGTATGCAAGGTGGGGTTGGCCGGGCGCGAGGCGGGATACTCGGGATTTTCGGGGATCATCGGGACAACTTGAGCTCTGGCGGCCGCGGTATGCAGGGTGGGGTTGGCCAGGCGCGAGGCGGGATACCCGGGATTCTCGGTGATCATCGGGACAACTTGGGGTCTGGCAGCCGCGGTATGCAGGGTGGAGTTGGCATGGGGGTCTGTTCTCGAAATCTAACAACCCCAACCTGTCGGGTGGGAGAAAACTGCCAAAAGGGAATCACAACGGAAGAAAATAAACACAGCTGCTGGAAACGGCCGGCGCCAGCCAAGAGCTCGCAAGGCCCCCAGAACGAAACAAAAAATTCACGCGCGAGCAGGATGGGGGCGGCCGCGGGATCCCCCTCCGTCGCTGTCAGAGGAGGCCCCCGAAGCAGAAAAAAAGCGCTGCCGCCTTCTGCGGGCACGGGCTCCAACCCGTTCACGCCCTCACCTGCATCCGCTCCTCTTCCCGTCCGCCTCCCACGCTTTGTTTCGTGAGCGCTGCCATCCCGAGTACAGTCGGGGCGTTGACCTAAGGAACCCTAAATAAGGAACGAGGCCCCTTTTTTCCATACGTTAACCTTCGATTTCCTGTCGAAAACATAAGGAACGCCTGAGGCAAGCTGTGAAACACTTAAGGAACGCGATGCCTCTCCCCAACCAAAAAGGTTCCTTCTCCAGCGCCCCGACTGTACGCTTTGTTTGGTGAGCGCTGCCGTCCCGAGTGGTCGGGCCCTGCTTGCTGGCACCCTGGACTGAAACGGCTGCGGCGGTGGGGGGGTGGAGCTCCAGGAGAGCTTTTTGGGGGACGGGTGGCACGTGAACTGAAAACGTGGAGGCCACGCCGTGAACACGGGAACAAGACAGAGCGGGCAGGCAAAGGGAGCAACGGGGAGTTAAAAATGGGAAACAATGTTGCTTCAATCCCCCGACGCAGTCGTCTCAGTCGACGGTGCTGGCCAGCAGGGGCCGCGCGTTCGAAACGGCAGCGCTACCTCAACATCACCTGCCAAGACAGGCCGCCCGAGCCCGTACCCGTCGAAGACGGCAGCGCTTCTTCCGCTCTGGGCGCCTCCTCCGACGGCGACCAAGGGATGGAAAGTGCCCCCAACTTGCGCGCGCGAGATGGCCGACAACCTTTGAGGGAGAGACGTAACGAAAACAAAACGGCACGATGACAACGAATTGAAGTCGAAGCGTAGACGGCAACGGCAACGGAGATGCAACTGTTGATTACCCCCACGAATACGGACATGAAGCGGGACCGAAAACTGGCATAAAACGTGAAAGATCAAAGCGGACAAAAACGCCCTGACCGTTTTGAGTGACATAGAATTCCACACATATGCCAACGGAACCTGCCGCATCCATCTATGTGGGGATGCGTCCTTGGATTGCGATGCGCCGCTCTGGCATTGACGATGCGGAGGCGTCGTAGATCGCGCGGTTTCTAAACCACCCGCAAGCTCGCGAGCCAGCTTGCACCCATGGAGTGCAAACCTAAGGCATGTGGACAGACGAGACTGTTAACAATTTTGTTTCGGACGACCCCTACCCGAGAACTAGCAAGGACCACGTTGATTGAACTGGATTGAACCACATATTCCCAGAATGCCACCCAGAAGCTGATCAAGAGGTCGCGGGGTGGAGCCAGCGACGGGAAAAACATAGTGACAACCGTCTCCATCCATCGGACGCACTCAATAAATGCACATATACATTAAGAATGACAATTCGATTAATCAGTCGACACCAAAATCGATTGCCCTACGGATTTTTCACGATATGTCTATAAATTTCGAGTAATCAGTCGATACCAAAATCGATTGCCCTACGGATTTTTCACGATATGTCTACAAAACGTTACGAGGTACCGATATATGGAGACCACTAACTAGACAAAACTCCCGATTTATCTCGATCGAAAAATCGTTCAACGCCGTATCTGGCGATCGATAGCACTATCTGTCTACCAGTCCTACTACTAATCCATCGATATCATTATCCATATATGTGTCGATCCGTCGATTGATCCTCAGCATGTGTCTACCAATTCCACGGTGAAGCACCCAATGGAAAAACGGGACAACCATCGGGAGAATATCGGGACAACGCTCGGGAAAACTATCGGGAAAACCACTGGACAAACGCAGGACAACAGCAACACCAGCCGCTGAAGGCGGGACTTGTGTTCTGACGTCGCCAATGTCACGACGGGGTCACTCTTCTCGCCCGCGCAAGCAGCTCCGCCACGTCCGCATGCACGACACTAGCACGAAACCGAAACTGGTTGTTTCCGCGTCATATCGGTTGCACCGGCCTACTTCCGATACTTGCGTATGCAAATGTGCGTGCGAAGGCATCCGTCATTTGTACATATATATATATGTATACATATCCGTAAATATATACTATGCACGTGCGGTAACCAATGCGGTCCCAGATCGATGTGGTTCTGGCAGCCTGAGCCGTGCAACATGCGCGGCACAACCGATGTGTTTTATGGATGCGGTGCCTTCTGCGTGGGGCAGTACAGATTGTGCACTCCATGTGGTCGGATTCGCGCTGTGCAGCCCATGTGGTGCAATCGACGTGATTCAAACTATGCTGTGCGAACTACGTCGTGCACCATATGAATGCGGTGCAATATACGGTGTGGTGCGATGTATGTGGTGCAATATACGTGGCGCATTCTACGTGGAGCAATCAACAAAATGCACTACATCTTGTGCACTCTATGAATAGGAAGTGCGACACCGACTGTGCAACCCACGCGGAACAAGCCACGCGCCGAAACACACGGCGCGCAAGCCACGCAACGCAGTCTACATGGTGCAATGTATGTGTAATACATGGTGTGTCCTCTATGTAACGCAAGCTACATGGTGCAACATACCGTTGCGATATCTATTGCGCACTCGTGGTGCAATCTACGTTGCGCAACCGTTGTGGTGCAATCTACGCGGTGCAACCCGTGTTGTGTAAGGTAGGCGGGACAATCTATATGATGCAACGCCTGCGGTGCTATCTTTGTGGTGCCACCTATGCGGTGCAATGAACTCGTGCTCACGAGTGAGTTGTCCACTTCGCTGCTGGCGAAACCATCCTCCCCACCCCCCCGCAGCTTGGCTTGCAAACTCCACGCGGCAGCGCTTGTGATGACTGGTCGGCGCTGGCTGGCGCAGCGCTGCGGCCGCACCGCGCGCGGGCTTGTGCGCAGAGCGGCCAGCTGGTCTGGCGCGACCGAAGCCGCCGCGGTGGCGCAGACTGCTGGGGACTCCCAAGCGCGTCTCCCAGGCAACGCTGGCTCGCGAGCAGTTCAATGCGAATCGGTGACTCTGGCGGGCGCGGTGTCATGGTGATGTCGACAACGGCAGACACGATGATGATGGTACCGGTGCTGGTGGCGATGAGGTGGCGGCGATGACGATGACGACGGCGCGGCCAATGTCGGCGCCGATGCTGACCACGAAAGTGACGCTGATGGTGTCCACGCGACAGTGGTGAAAGTCCAAAACAAATGACTTGGACATGCGCGCGCGCCCCACGGGCGCGAGAGGCCCGAAGGGTATTGCTCGACAGGGATCGCGCACCACCAGCAACAGCGCAAGGCGGCCGAATGATTTCGGCATGCGCGCGAGAGGGGCCCGCTTGGTCGCATGTTATGAAAATATTGCGACACAAACGCGAATGTCGTCAGAATTCGGGCGCGCGCGCCGATCGTTTGAAACATAATGTTGCAAAACCAGTGGTTGTTCATGTTTATTCGTGAACCTTGATCTTGAAGTCCTTTCGGAGCCTACGGGATGCGAAAGATTTCAGCATGCGCGCGGGACGCCGCCCTCGAGAGGACTCTGCCATTTCTATGCGCAGGGGATGCATCGGACTTGCACATGTTCGGTAAATGAGAGCCCGCGCATCGTATGATTTGACAGGGGTGAAGGGGGGGGCGATAAGGGGTTTGGCTGGGACGATATGAAAGTATGTCACAAACGAGCGATGGCGGCAGAATCGTATAACAAATTGTAATACCCCAAAGAAAAGCGATAACGCCAGGGGGGGTTAGATCCGAACTTGTGTTTAAGAGAATTTACGTTGTGCAATCTAGGGCGGCGACGAAGAAACGACGGGGCGGCGACGGCGACACCATAACCGCCAGACCGCCACACCGGTCCAGACGACGGCGGCGACGGGGCGGTGACGGCGACAACAAAGCCGCCAGACCGCCACACGGGCCCAAATGACGGGCGGCGACAAGACCGCGACGGGGCGGTGACGGCGACAACATAGCCGTCAGACTGTCACAACGGCCCAGTTCTCAGTAAGAAGTGAGAACTCCTAAGTGCAAGCACTTCCCTTGGGGAATGCCTATATATATATATATACATACATACATAGATACGCACAAGTTGCACCGCGTCGCTTGCACCGCAGATATTGCACCACACCGCAACTATTGAATCACTTCGGTTAAGAACACAGTCTGCACCACGCACTGTACAGCACATAGCCTACACACAACTTATATTGCACCACGCAGCTGACAAAATTTGCAAACCACAGCCTAGACCGCGTAGATTGCAACACGTGGATTGCAACACATAGTCTGAACCGCCTGGCTTGCACCGCACAACTCCCACCACATCTAACCTCCTCTCAAACAAAAACACATTGACCAACTTGCTTTCGAACACGGACTCATCGGGCTTCCTGGGACACTGCATATGGTTCAACCGCATTTACCATTTTCCGTTTGAAGACATGGCATCCGGTGTTGAAACGTCTGTCTGGCCACATCGAGAGGAAAGTTGCAACACATAGCTCGCAACATCATGCTTTCACTACATACGTTGCATCGCATGCATTGCACCACGTAGCTTGAGCTTGCAACCGCCAGCTTGCACGGTACACATTGCACCACATAGCTTGCACACCATAGCTTACAAAACATAGCTTGCATCACGTAGATTGCACCACATAGCTTGCACAGCACAAGTTGCACCACATAGTTTAGACACCCACAATTGAACAATCTACTCTTGGGAGTCTACGCTGGCACCCCCAAAATGCGTGATAGCACTCTGGAGGTGCAAGCAATGCAGTGCAAAATACGCGGTGAAAGCCATGCCGTGTAAGCTGTGTGGTGTGAGCTATGGAGATGAAAGCTCTGCGATGTAATGTCATATCGGAGGTTGGGGGGTGAGATCGAAGTGGAACGGAGAGCCCCCCACCGGGAAATCGGTTTCGGTTTCGTGTTCGTGCGTGCCGTGCGTGCGGGCGAGGCGAAGCTGCGTGGGCGGGCGAGAGGAAGATCTCCTGTGGCTGAGGCGCGGCCGGACCAAATGATTCTCCCTCCGGCAAGCGGTGGCCCGCGGAGTCCCGCCGGTGTCCCGCTTGTGGTTGGGTCCTGGCCGGATGATTGTCCCGGCAAGCGGTGGCCCGCGGTGTCCCGCCAGTGTCCCGGCGGTGTCCCGCTGGTGCGAAAACGATAGTGAGACCGATGACGAAATCGATTGTGAGATCGATAGTGCGATCGATAGTGAGACCGATAATGAGATCGATCGTGAGATCGATAGTGAGATCGATAGTGAGATGAATAGTGATATCGATTGTGAGATCGAGTGATATCGATAGGGAGATCGATAGTGGGAGCGATAGCGAGATCCAGAGTGAGATCGACAGTGAAATCGATCGAGTGAGATCGATAGTGAGACCGATCGAGTGAGATCGATAGTGGGCTCGATGGTCCCAAGAGCGAGCGGCAACGCAACAATCACCACTGTTGCCCATTGCTGGCCCTCCTCCCCCCAACCTCCTTGTCACCCGCAGGGTGGTCGTATAGGTAGTGTAAGATATCAGTGTAAGCTGCGGTGTTAGCTGGAGGTGAACCTGCTGGGTGTCGCGGTGTAGGCCATGTGATGCCAACACTGCCGTGCAGACCATGCCATCATGCGGTACATGTCGTGTGGTGTAAGCTATGCTGTGAAAGCTACGCCGTGTAAGCTCAGAGAACGGGGCGCCCACGAGGCGCCCACGACGCAGCACCAGCGGCAACATGGCGCAACCGCGGAAAACCCGCAAAGCGCCCGGGGCGCCCACGAGGCGCCCACGAGGCGGCACTTGCCCGCCACGTGGCGAAAGAGCTGGAAAACCATCCTGCTCCCTGCGAAGCAGAAGTGCGAAACCCTAGGTGTAAGCACTGGTTGAATGTGCATCTCCTCATGCATACATGCAGATTCCAACGCATCGATTGGACCGCACAAAGCTTGCATAACCTATGTGTATACATATATCTGTATATACCTGTAAATGTATATCTACCTATACGACCACCCTTCGGGAGATAAGGAGGTTGTGAGGGGGGGGGAAAAAAGGAGGGGGAAACAACATCTGACTCAATCGATCTCACGATCGATCTCACTCAACGGGACACCACGGGACACTTGTCGATCTCACTATCGCTCTCTCTCAACGGGACACCACGGGACACCACGAGCCACCACGGGACACCACGGGACACCGCAGGACATCTCTCGATCTCGTTATCGGTCTCACTATCGATCTCACTCAACGGGGCACCACAGGACACCACGGAACACCACGGGACACCGCGGGACACCACATCGATCTCACTATCGATATCACTATCGGTCTCACTCAACGGGACACCACGGGACACCACGGGACACCGGCGGGGCACCGGCGGGACACCGGCGGGACACCAGCGGGACACCAGCGGGACACCGCGGGCCACCGGCCGCCGGAAAAGAAACATTTGGTCCGGTCGCGGCCCGCGGCCCAGCCACAGGAGGATTTCGGGACACCAGCGGGACACCAGCGGGACACCGCGGGCCACCGGCCGCCGGAAAAGAAACATTTGGTCCGGCCGCGGCCCAGCCACAGGAGGATTTCCTCTCGCCCGCCCACGCAGCTTCGCCGCGCCCGCACCACGCACTTACAGCACGCACGACACGAACCCGAAACCGAAATCGATTTCCCGGTAGGGGGGTCACCGTTTCACGTAGACTCACCACCCAACCTCCAATATATACATATACAGAACACCAGAATTACAACACAAAGATTGAACGCATGTGTCACGAACCAACTAAAGGGCTGCATCGCATAGGCTGCACCGGACACAATGCAGCACATAGGCTGCACCGTGCGCAGATCGCACCCAACATGCTGCACATCGAGAGTGAAACAGTTAGCCCCCCAAGGCACGAAGCGGATGACGACCCTCTGACAACAAATTCACCGATGCGCATTTCGAAACGCGTCCCTGCCCCCCCTCCCAGGCACCAGCGCGCCACGTACTTTGTTCGGGGCGCGTCCCGCTGGTGCGACCCGCCAACCCCCGGGGGAAGCCTTGAGGACAGCAGGCGCAGGGACAGATAAGATTCTTTGCCCTCCTTCTCCATGACGAGGCTGCCGCCTGTGTAGACCCCGAGTTCCGCCAAGACTTCGGCCGACCCTGGGCTCGTCAAGCACCAATACGTACCTCGCGTGGCGGGCGGGGAGCGGCATCACCTAGAAACTTGTCAGCCGCCCTGAGAGAAGCAACCCCGATGCCAGACACATTGCGCTGACTCGTGCACCCCTCTCTGGAGGGGAACGCTAGGAGGGGACCCGCTCGGGGTGCAAGACCTTGAAGGGGCATGTTGGCGATGCATCGCCGAGAGGTCGGCGACAGGCCCCCAAACAGCAAGTCTGCATATTCCTGGGCGGGCCCCTATCCGCGATGAGTTGGTGATTGGGGGCAAGTCCATCGACTTCCAATCGCCGATAGGGCCCGATGGCCCACTCCGTCAAGGCAGGATTCTGTCCTTGTTTTCCTGGGGGGGTGAACACGTGTTAGATGGGGGGGATGGGGGGGGAAGTGACGGTAACGGCGGCCGCCACGGCGAGTGCTAGTACCAATACGAGTACTAGTACTAGCACAAATACGAGTACTACGAGTAGTCCTAGTAGTACTTATAATACAAGTGGTACTCGTAGATCTCATAGTGCTTGTAATACCAGTGATACTAGTATGGCGAGTGGTGTTACCAGGAGTACTAGTAGGACTCATGGTAATAGCAGTCGTAGTCGTCGTAATAGAAGTGCCAGTAGTGGGATAGTCGTGGTAGTAGTAGTAGTAGTAGTATTATTGGTAGTAGTAGTAGTAGTAGTAGTAGTAGTAGTAGTAGTAGTAGGAGTAGGAGTGGTAGTAGTAGTAGTAGTAGTAGTAGTAGAAGCAGAGTCGTAGCAGTAGTAGTAGTAGTAGCAGCAGCAGTAGTAGTAGTAGTAGTAGTAGTAGTAGTAGTAGTAGTAGTAGTAGTAGTAGTAGTAGTAGTAGTAGTAGTAGTAGTAGTAGTAGTAGTAGTAGTAGTAGTAGTAGTAGTAGTAGTAGTAGTAGTAGTAGTAGTAGTAGTAGTAGTAGTAGTAGTAGTAGTAGTAGTAGTAGTAGTAGTAGTAGTAGTAGTAGTAGTAGTAGTAGTAGTAGTAGTAGTAGTAGTCGTACTAGTATGGTATTAGCGGTAGAAGTATTAATAGTAGTAGTAAAGTAGTCGCGGTAGTAGTAATAGTAGTAATAGTAGTGGTAGTGGTAGTAGTAGTCGTAGTAGTAGTAGTAGTAGTAGTAGTAGTACAGTAGTGTGTAGTAGTGGTAGTAGTAGTAGTAGTAGTAGTTAAAATTGTTGTGGTACTACTTTTAATGGTAGTCGTGGTAGTGGCAGTAGTAGTGGTAGTAGTAGTATTATAAAAAATATTAGTCGTATTAGCATAGAAGTACTAGCAGTAGTAGTAGTAGTAGTAGTAGTAGTAGTAGTAGTCGTAGGAGTAGTAGTAGTAGTAGTAGCAGTAGTCGTAGTCGTAGTCGTAGTAGTAGTAGTAGTAGTAGTAGTAGTAGTAGTAGTAGTAGTAGTAGTAGTAGTAGTAGTAGTAGTAGTAGTAGTAGTAGTAGTAGTAGTAGTAGCAGTAGTAGTAGTAGTAGTAGTAGTAGTAGTAATAGTAGTAGTAGTAGCAGCAGCAGTAGTAGTAGTAGTAGTAGTAATAGTAGTAATCGTGGTAGTAGTAGTAGTAGTAGCAGGAGGAGTAGTCGTTCTACGAATAAGAACAGTAATGGTAATAAAAAACACCGTATGCACCACATTGCTTGTGTACACGACACCGCCTGCGTGCACAATTGCGCTTGCGCGCGCCGCCATGCCAGCACAGTGCCTGCATGCACCACATTATCTGTGTGAGCTCGCCCTGCGTGCACCCTGATGCCTGCGTGCACCACAACTTTTCTGTACACCACCTGTTGCCGCAGCAGCAGCAGCGGCAACAACCGTGTGCCCCCCAGGCCCCCGTGTCTGCGTGCACCTCTCGGGGCCTTCGGGCCACGTCGGTCGTCGTCTTCGTCATCCTCCTGTGCCCCCGTCTTCACCCCCTCCCTTTCCTCCTCCTCCTTCTCCACCTCCTTCTCCTCCTCCTCCTCCTCCTGATCCTCCTTCTCCTGACCCTCCTCCTCCTCCTCCTCCTCCTCCTCCTCCTCCTCCTCCTCCTCCTCCTCCTCCTCCTCCTCCTCCTCCTCCTCCTCCTCCTCCTCCTCCTCCTCCTCCTCCTCCTCCTCCTCCTCCTCCTCCTCCTCCCTCCCCCTCTTCACCTCCTACAGAGATCCGTCTCCCTCCTGCTCTCCCTCCTCCTCCTCCTCCTCCTCCTCCGCCTCCTGCTGCCGTTCCTGCTGCTACTGCTGCTCCTCCTCCTCCACCTCCTCTATCGGAAACTGCACGCGTTGACGCCTGTAGCCGATTTCCCCGCGTCACCGTTACGTGAGGGGGGGGGTCGGGGGGGGTAACACGAGCTACGTCTGGAAGTAGCAAAAGAACTATCTCCGGGTGAGGACTTGCTGTCGGGGACCTATCGCTGATCCATCGGCGATGCATCGCCGATTCCAAGCCGATGCTTCCCCTCCCTGCGTCGATCCCCCGCGCGTTGCCCCTGGCTCTCGCTCGCTCCCGGGCCCTGGTCGGCGGGGGGGGCGCCTGGCCGATGCCTCTCCCCCGACGTTGCAGCTGCCTTGTGGTGCCGGCCCCCGGGATTCCGACCAACGCCGGCCTTGCATCGTCGTGTTCTGACGGCCCGGGGGCCAGGGAAGCGGCCTCCAGGGGCCCAGACCGACCAAAATAGCAACGCCCGGATCTGACGGGCCGCTCGCCTAGTGCCAGTGCTGTGCGCGCCTGCGCGTCGCCGCTGGGCTGGAATGCTGACAAGTAACCTCCGACAAAAATCGAGCCTGCAAACTTGTCGTAGGCTCCGTTGGACCTGAAGCCCCCCTCGGGCAGCATGTTGCTTCTTATGGCCATTGCTCGGACCTCCATTCCAATGATTTGTCGGTTTCGTGCGATTTTTTGGGCGGCGCGCACAAGGAACCAGGGGGAGGGGGGAAAACTTCTTAGGAGGCTGCTTCTTAGAGAGCGCCAGCCTTACATCTATGGACAGAGCACGCGCCTTCTAAGAAGCCGGGGTGCTTCTCAGAAGCCATCCCCCCTCCCCCATAAGCCCCCTTTGCGCGTGGCCGATGTTTCGATACTTCTCCCTTCGCGACGTGATCCAAGATGCTCTCGACATGGAGAAAAAGTGCACACGCCCGAGAAAGGCCCTCCGCCGCCACGGGGCCCGCAGGGAACGAACGCCCCGCAGCCTGGGCGGCAGGGCACAGACCCGGGGGGGGGGGGGCGGCCGCCCAGCTTCCCCGGAGAGGCAGGCGACGGCGCCAAAGGAGCGGGGGGGGGGACCGATGTCCCTGATTATGCTTCCTGCTGCTGCTGCCGCTGGCGCTCCTCCTCCTGCTCCTCCTCCTCCTCCTCCCCCTCCTCCTCCTCCGTCTTCCTCCTCCATCTCCTCCTCCTCTCCTCCGCCTCCTCCTGCTCCAACTCCTCCTCCTCCTCCTCCTCCTCCTCCTCCTCCTCCTCCTCCTCCTCCTCCTCCTCCTCCTCCTCCCCCTCCTCCTCCTCCTCCTCCCCTTACTCCTCCGTCCTTTTCTCCTCCTGAAACCCAGCGGACGGAAGAGGAGGGGAGAGGCGGGGCGTCGGGAGGCTCTTCCTCCTCCTCCTCATCCTCCTCCTCCTCCTTCTCATCCTCCGCCTCGCCGTCGTGAAGCCACACAGGAGGCTGCGAGGGGAAGCTGCCTCGAGCCCAAGATCTCCGACGAGCTGATTATTGTCGGGCGGCGTCGTTTCCTCTCTTTTTTGTTTCGCTTCGCAGCGTGATCCAAGATGCTCCAGCGCGCTGCACCGCCGATGTACTGGCATTGCACTGGCGACGTCGGCGATGCATCGCCGCCGTCGGCGTCGAGAACATCGGGCTCCACATCGAGCCGCATCGCCGATGCATCGGCGATGCGGCGCGACCCTCCGACCCCATATACTCCGACCCCATCTGGGAGGCCTAGGGTGTAGCCCCGCCGGGCTCTGTGAGGGGAGGCTGCCTCGAGCCCAAGATCTCCGATGATCTGATGCTTGTCAATGGGCGTTTTTTCCTCGATCTGGGCCTCCGAGGCCCGTTATCCGGCTCCAGGCCCCAGGGCCCTCAGAAACGGATCGGGGTCAACAAACTAGCGCGGGAAGGGGGTCGGGATCTCTGGGGGCCGCATGTTGGCAAAAATCAGATCGGCAGATGTATGGGGAACCACGGCATCGGCCCTGGCCTCGTCGCCGTCGGGCCTCCTCCTCCTCCTCCTCCTCCTCCTCCACCTCCTGCTCCTGCCCCCTTCGTTCCCCATCCTCTCTCGCCGAATGCCTCTCTCCCCATAGGTTGCGAGATAGCCTTCGCCGCAGCTTGCGGCATGGGCAGCGCCATATAGCTTGCAGCACAGGTTGCGCCATGTCTGGTGCCCTGGGCCGCCGAAAATACAGCCGCCTGCCACCGGCAGCGGCCAATCCAGCGCAGTATTTGGCGGCGAACCTGGGGGGAAGTGAGAACGGCCGGGCCTTCTCAGGAGGCTCGGATGGCCTCGGGCCTTGTGAGAAGTTTTCTGGGCCGCCTACGCGGACGCAGAGCACTCCGCAGAAGGCGCGATGGGCTCCTGAGCAGCCCTGCCGCTTCCTCAGAGGGCCGTCTCTTCTCCCTCTCACTCCCCCCCCCGGGCGCGCCGCCAAAAGATGTCGGCTCGATCCCCGAACGCACGCAGTCGGACCACGCCAGAACAAAAGCACGAGCGCGCGGGAATGCTCTGAATGTTGGACGTCCGCGGCGTCCCGAGCGTTGCAGGCGGGGAGCGCAGGGGCCTGGTGCCGCTCCAGGGCTCCAGGCCTCCTCCACCTCCTCCTCCTCCTCCTCCTCCTCATTAATCATCCTCCTTCTCCTCCTCTCCCTCTTCCTCTCTCCTCCTCCTCTCTCTCCACCTCCTCCTCCTCCTCCTCCTCCTCCTCCTCCTCCTCGTCCTCCTCCTCCTCCCACGCGCCAGATCGGGCAGGGGTACGGCTTACGCGCACACAGAAAGACGTTTTGACAGCAAGCTGAGCCCGCTCCTGGAGCACCGCATCCTACAAAGCTGACAGCCCCCGGGAGGACAGCGTGGGCTTCCGCCATCCTGCGCTGGCCTAGGCCTTCCGCCGAGGACGAGAATAGGGGAACAAGCACTGGCATAAACATAGAAACTAGGATTAGGCCGGGGCGGATCTTGGGCGAAAAATGAAAGCCAATCAACAAATCATCAAATATAGTCAAAACATCGTCCCAAACGATCTTTTTACTATTTTTGACGGTTCCTCCTGCAGAGGGACAGGCCCGACTTAGAACTAGGAGGTCCGCGCGGATCCCTCGGATCGGCGCTGGGGCCCTCCTGGCGGCGCCCCCGGCGCCACCCCTGGCGCGATCCGCGCGCCGTGGAGGGGGGCCCCAGCGCCGAGCCGAGGAACCCGCGCGAACCTCCGAGCTGTTATGCTTAGGAAGAGCCCCCTCCCCGTGGCCGGACGTTTGCTTGCAGCAGCAGCTCGACACTTCTTTTTTTGTTCCACGACCTGATGCATCGGTACCTTGCAGCGACAGCTTCTCGGCGAACGCACGTGCAAGCAGCAAGAGACAAGAAGCCTCGCCTCACATGCCTTATTACGGGACGGAAAAATGACCACAACCACTGCCTTTATTCTGTTGCCGCCTCCCAGCCAGCAGAAACAAAGCAGTGGTTGTGGCCATTTTCGTTAAGCTTGGCACCAGGCAGATGACCACAACCACTGCTTCTTGTTCGGCCAGCTGGAAGGCGGGGCAAACGAGAAGCAGTGGCTGTGGTCATTTGCCCGACCCGCACTTCTGCCACTGCCTCTTCCCCTGGAGAAGCCCCCGAACACTGAAGGGGCCCTGGGACACACAAATACATACACACAAATAAAAAGATTCCCATATTTTCCTATAGTTCCTGGGTTTCGTTCTTCCCCCCAACTTCCCATATTTTCCCAGATTTTCCTGGGGGTCGACGATTACTTGTGTCTGTGTGTTTTTTCCCCTCCTGAAACACCTCGAGGGCCTTTCCTGGGACGAACCCGGGTGCCCCGGGACTGCCCGCCTCGGGCGCTCGCTCCCGGCCACGGCCCAGCTCGCGCCACCGCTCGGACGCCCAGCTGGCCATCGCTCGGACGTCCATTCCCTGTGCTTTTGTTCGGTTTCGTGCGTAGTTTTGTTCGCCGAACGCTCAAGGATGCTCCTCGATGGTCCTCGCCGACAAAAAAATGCACGCGTCCGAGCGATGCCAGGCCATTCCCCGTGCGCTCTTCGGCCTCGCGCGCGCGTGTTTGCGCAACCCGACCCAGGATCGATGGCCATCGCCCGAAGTCGGGCCTGTCCCCCCACAGGGGGCATTCGGGCGAAAAATCAAAGAGATACTCAAAACATACTCCCAAGTGGATAAAAAGAATCAAGATCGGGCCTGTCCCCCTACAGGGGGCACTTGGGCGAACAATCAAAGATACTCGAAACACATACTCCAAAGCGGTACAAACATACTCAAAAAATTGTTCCCAGACCATTGTTTTATCGGGAGCGGCCAAGAGGGGGGCGTCCAAGAGGGGGGGGCGCAAATCATGGCCAGCGGCATGTGCGCGGCCCCTGGGGGGGCCGAGGCACGTAATGAAACAAGAAGAGGTGCCATGAGATCTGAGGAAATATCATGGCCCACGCCATGATATTCACCCCCCCCCTAGTCATCACCCCCTTCTTTTCCGCCCCCGATTTTACTAGTTCCGAATATTCCCCCTGTAGAGGGACAGGCCCGACTGAACCCAGGATCGACGGCCCTCGCCGGCGAAGTGCACACCTCCTGGCGATCGAGGCCAACCAGGGAGCGGCCCTGGGCTCATGCTGCCCCGCCCATCGTACACTCGGGGCGTTGACCTACGGAACCCTAAATAAGGAACGAGGCCCCTTTTTGTTCCATAACTTAAACTTCGATTTCCGATCGAAGACATAAGGGAAACCTGAGGCAAGCTGTGAAACACTTAAGGAACGCGGAGCCCCTCCCCAACCAAAAGGGTTCCTTCTTCAGGGCCCCGACTGTACTGGAGGACCGCATCTCAGAAATCATTTCGAGCACCCCGAAAAGTGTCGAAACGGTGTCGGACGACTGTCGCATCCCAGGACCCGACGCGTGCAAACCCACAAGTTTCGGTACTTTCTTGATGCTCGAAATTCTTTCTGGCGATCAAGGCTAGAGAAGGTTGGAACATCATATGGAGAAGCCAACAAGCACCGATACCTCTACTCCCCGGACCTCTCCAGGCTGCGTTCCGACCCGGATTTCGAGGCGAGTCCAGCAGTGGCGACGAGGGCCTCCAAGGAGACCGAAAAAGAGGGAAGACGGGCAAAGGGTGGCGGTGTGGGTACCCTCGTCCTCCCTCTGATCACAGCCCGGGGCAAGCAGGACCCCTGGCCATCGCTCGGACGTCCACCCCCTGTGCCTGTTTCAGTCTTGTGCGTGGCTTTTCCGCCAAGGGATCGAGGAGGCTCCTCCATGGTCCCCGCCGAAGGACAAAATGCACGCGTCCGAGCGGTGCCTTAAGACCTCTGGAGCGCGGCCGCAGGGGGGCTGCGGGGAAGGGGGGTGGGGGCACCGAGCGAGAGCGCAGGCCACTGCTGGAGAGGCCCCCTGCGGGCCTGCACCGCGGGGCCCCTCCGGGGAAGGGCCCCCTCTTCGCACGCTCAGGGGCGGACATTGGTCGAAGGATTCGAACAAATACATCACAGTGTCCAAACCTTAGTGGGCCCTAGAAACGACAGGACCGTATTTTTTTCCGGTTCCGTTTTGCCGTTTGTGTTGCCGGTTCCGACGCCGTTGTTTTACCGGTTCCGTCCCCGTTTTTTGACCGGTTCCGGCTCCGGTTCCAATCCTGGAGCCGTTTTTTTGCCGTTTCCCGTCGCCGTTTTTTTTGCCGTTCCCATTTTCAAGGGACATGTTTTTTGGAAACGGTGAAAAACGACCCTGCCGTTTCCGGGGCCCACAGAGGTCCAACACTCGAACATACAGTCGGAGGACTTGATGGGAGAGGAGACGCGAGGGGAAACTGGACCCCTCCCAGGGCCACATTGCCGCAGAAATGTAGGAAGCAGGGGTCGCGAGATACAGGACACGAGGGTACCCTTGATTTGGCAGCGTCGACCTGCTAATCTTTTTATTTCTGAACACCAGAAAGCAGGTAAGTACTCATACACTGTTCATGCGCCGCTCCGGCCTCAAGTGGGTCGCGAGGCGGAGCCGAAGCGCCATGTGTCTTCTCGCAGCACACAACTGAGATTACTCGGCTTAGGTGCTGCTCTTCTGGCAATCGCTCGAACGTTGCCGTTGCAACTGACGGCGCGGAAGGAATAATGCATATATTTCGCACGATGTCTGCGGCAGGGGTGAGTCTTTCTCGCAGGATGCGTGGCTAGCCCAGGCGTTCGGTGGCATTCTGCCAGCGCTGCATGCGCTGGCGCATGCGACTAAGAGGCCTCAGGCGCTTGGTCTTCTCTGGCAGCCCTTGGTAGATCCCTACCTGAAGCCCGCCAAGCAAATGCTCAGTGTCGTCGGCGGTCACCATGCCGCGCTTTGCGAACTCTGTTCGCGCGAACTCTGGAGCTTGTGGGAAGCACGTGTGCGGTGAGGCGCCCTTGGCGCTGCCATCGATCCACTTGCGGCACATTGACACTCCAGGCCTGCATAACCTCTGTCCTTCGTGTGCTTGCTCCGAGAAGAGGAAATTGAACAACGTTTGAGACATGTTTGACTGGCATCCTATGCTCAACAATGCCGCTTTCACTGCTTCATACTCTTCGGATGAGATGTCACGCCGGTTGGCCCCTGCTCCCTTCCAAGGTGGGCACTTGCCTCCGCCCTTCTTGCTGAGGGTCTTCCAAGATTGGTGCCATACGGGCGCAGCATTCACCATCACTGGTCCAACTTGGCCACAATTGAAGTCCTTCGCCGTCTGGACAATCGCATCCCAGAAAGAGTCTGTGAACCAATCTGTTGTCCCTGGGCCGTTGCGTATACGGGTGCGAATCGCGGGCCAAATCTTTGTGGAGATCACAGGCGCCTGCACCTCGGTTCGAGGCAACTCCATTGCTACAGGGAACCCGTCGCTACAGGAAGAATGGATTGTCAGGGACTTGATTGCGCTGGACTGGCCTCCACCGAATGGGGGGAGGACTGACGGCTGCGAGACCAATGGATTGAGCGTTGTCAGGACGGCCCGGTACAAGTCCCATCGGAAGAAATCGAGCCGCAAGTCTGAGTCCATCATCCAGATAAAGTCGTACTTGCTCGTAAGCTCTTCCGGCAAGGCGCCCCAGTTCTGCAGCTTGCAGCCCGCGCCCTTGCGATCGAAAACAACTAGCTTCTCACCAGTTCCAGTCGTCTTTGTGAACAGAGTCGAGTTGTCCCAGTTCTCGGTGGTCTTATCATGGTGAAAGAGGGCCCACTGAAAGATGTCATCATGGCCGCTGCTCGTGGCCGCCAACCGCTGCACGCTGTCCTCCAAAAGCTGCCTCTCCCGCAGAGTGTCTGCAACCGCGGACACGACCAGCACCTTCAAATGTTTCTTCCCTGACCCGTCGCTAATGCCACGCGCTAGCGATGCTTGATACTCGCCCCACTTGCGCCCAATGCTCGTCAGCTCGTAGGGATGCCACACATCCTTCTCCTTAAACGCGTATGCCTCGTCGGCAATCAACCCTTTACCGCCCCTTTGGAGCCCGTCAAGGACAGCTTGCAAGTCTTCCGCGTCCAACTGCGCTGGCAATGCGGACGTCGCATGGTGCAGCGCACAAGTGAGTGTTGGAAAAGCCGCCAGAACCACTGGAAGAACGTGAAGCATGGCGCGACTATTCCGAGGAATGAATGGTTCAACCCAAGCACTTCATGCGCGTACGAACCAATGCTTCGCCCAAGGGGCTGGGCTGCTTGAGCCAGCATGGCCGCGGAAGGGGTCGACCTGCTCATCTGGGCCGACTGCATGTACTCGAACAGATGCAGAGACATCGTCCCCAGACTGTGGTTTACTTTCCACTACTCTTCAAGGTTCCCCCTTCGCCAAGGGACAAGCACGACTCGATATCACGTGCTCGGCCGACGCTCGCACGAGCGGGCCGACACCTCGCCGCCGTCTCGCCGTTCGGCCGTCCCTCGGCCCGCCGCGCCGGCGACGCGGCTGGCTTGCGAAGGGGCGCCCCTTCCAACCTGCCGTCGCTCGGACGTCTGTTCCGTGTGCATCTGTGGCGGCGCGCAAGAGGCGGTGGGGGGAGGGGGGAAGGCTTCCTAGAAGCAACCCTGCTTCTCAGAAGGCCCCAGCCGTACGTCTGTAGAGAGGTGCCCGCGCCTTTTGAGAAGCAGGGGTGATTCTAAGAAACGCTCCCCCCTCCCACCCCCCTCTGCGCGTGGCTGACATGTATCGGTATTGTGAATTCTGAAATATAAACACCACATGATCTCGGATGATCCTCTCGGGCCGGGCGAAAGGGGGGGATAGCAAAGGGGGTCTTTGAGAATCAGCTCACGCAGCTGATTTTCCAGGCGCCTCCCGGCGCCAGAGGCGCCCATGTATCGAGGAATGGGCCCCTCGGTGGGGCCGAACCCCGCCGCACGCAGCAAGTTTCGTACCCCCCCCTTTCCCCATCCCCCTCCCTTTCGTCCGGCCCGATCCTCGATGGTCCTCGCCTGGAAAAAAATGCACACGTCCGGGCGATGCCACGCTTCCTGCGCGAGGGCGGCGCTCGCGCGAGCGGGGCGGCGCCTCGCCACCTCGCCCTGCCGGCCGCCTCCCGCCGGCCAGCCGCGTCGGCGACGCGGCTCGCTCGCCATCGCTCGGACGTCCGCTCTGTGTTCACTTGTCGGTGTCGCGCGTGAGCTCCGTGGGAAAAACAACAAGCACACACAACACAAGAAAACACACACACACACAGTGGGACAAAAACACACACTGTGTGTGCGTGTTTTTTTTCCCCACTGTGTGTGTTTTCCCCACACAGTGTGTGTGTGTGTGTGTGTGTGCGTGTGCGTGTGCGTGTGCGTGTGTGTGTGTGCGTATATGTGTTTCCCACAGACTCCCTTCCCTCCTCTTTTTCATTGGCGAGGCACCAAAGCTTCGAGGCACAAGCGGTCCCACCCTTGAGCCCAGGCGGCGCGCGCAAGAGACACGAGGAGGGTCAGCGGGAAATCTAACATTGCTTCACATGGGATGCCTGAAGTGGGCACCAACACCAAGACAGAGGGCTGACTCCACAAGGGGGCAGGGGTGAGTCTTTCTCGCAGGATGCGTGGCTAGCCCAGGCGTTCGGTGGCATTCTGCCAGCGCTGCATGCGCTGGCGCATGCGACTAAGAGGCCTCAGGCGCTTGGTCTTCTCTGGCAGCCCTTGGTAGATCCCTACCTGAAGCCCGCCAAGCAAATGCTCAGTGTCGTCGGCGGTCACCATGCCGCGCTTTGCGAACTCTGTTCGCGCGAACTCTGGAGCTTGTGGGAAGCACGTGTGCGGTGAGGCGCCCTTGGCGCTGCCATCGATCCACTTGCGGCACATTGACACTCCAGGCCTGCATAACCTCTGTCCTTCGTGTGCTTGCTCCGAGAAGAGGAAATTGAACAACGTTTGAGACATGTTTGACTGGCATCCTATGCTCAACAATGCCGCTTTCACTGCTTCATACTCTTCGGATGAGATGTCACGCCGGTTGGCCCCTGCTCCCTTCCAAGGTGGGCACTTGCCTCCGCCCTTCTTGCTGAGGGTCTTCCAAGATTGGTGCCATACGGGCGCAGCATTCACCATCACTGGTCCAACTTGGCCACAATTGAAGTCCTTCGCCGTCTGGACAATCGCATCCCAGAAAGAGTCTGTGAACCAATCTGTTGTCCCTGGGCCGTTGCGTATACGGGTGCGAATCGCGGGCCAAATCTTTGTGGAGATCACAGGCGCCTGCACCTCGGTTCGAGGCAACTCCATTGCTACAGGGAACCCGTCGCTACAGGAAGAATGGATTGTCAGGGACTTGATTGCGCTGGACTGGCCTCCACCGAATGGGGGGAGGACTGACGGCTGCGAGACCAATGGATTGAGCGTTGTCAGGACGGCCCGGTACAAGTCCCATCGGAAGAAATCGAGCCGCAAGTCTGAGTCCATCATCCAGATAAAGTCGTACTTGCTCGTAAGCTCTTCCGGCAAGGCGCCCCAGTTCTGCAGCTTGCAGCCCGCGCCCTTGCGATCGAAAACAACTAGCTTCTCACCAGTTCCAGTCGTCTTTGTGAACAGAGTCGAGTTGTCCCAGTTCTCGGTGGTCTTATCATGGTGAAAGAGGGCCCACTGAAAGATGTCATCATGGCCGCTGCTCGTGGCCGCCAACCGCTGCACGCTGTCCTCCAAAAGCTGCCTCTCCCGCAGAGTGTCTGCAACCGCGGACACGACCAGCACCTTCAAATGTTTCTTCCCTGACCCGTCGCTAATGCCACGCGCTAGCGATGCTTGATACTCGCCCCACTTGCGCCCAATGCTCGTCAGCTCGTAGGGATGCCACACATCCTTCTCCTTAAACGCGTATGCCTCGTCGGCAATCAACCCTTTACCGCCCCTTTGGAGCCCGTCAAGGACAGCTTGCAAGTCTTCCGCGTCCAACTGCGCTGGCAATGCGGACGTCGCATGGTGCAGCGCACAAGTGAGTGTTGGAAAAGCCGCCAGAACCACTGGAAGAACGTGAAGCATGGCGCGACTATTCCGAGGAATGAATGGTTCAACCCAAGCACTTCATGCGCGTACGAACCAATGCTTCGCCCAAGGGGCTGGGCTGCTTGAGCCAGCATGGCCGCGGAAGGGGTCGACCTGCTCATCTGGGCCGACTGCATGTACTCGAACAGATGCAGAGACATCGTCCCCAGACTGTGGTTTACTTTCCACTACTCTTCAAGGTTCCCCCTTCGCCAAGGGACAAGCACGACTCGATATCACGTGCTCGGCCGACGCTCGCACGAGCGGGCCGACACCTCGCCGCCGTCTCGCCGTTCGGCCGTCCCTCGGCCCGCCGCGCCGGCGACGCGGCTGGCTTGCGAAGGGGCGCCCCTTCCAACCTGCCGTCGCTCGGACGTCTGTTCCGTGTGCATCTGTGGCGGCGCGCAAGAGGCGGTGGGGGGAGGGGGGAAGGCTTCCTAGAAGCAACCCTGCTTCTCAGAAGGCCCCAGCCGTACGTCTGTAGAGAGGTGCCCGCGCCTTTTGAGAAGCAGGGGTGATTCTAAGAAACGCTCCCCCCTCCCACCCCCCTCTGCGCGTGGCTGACATGTATCGGTATTGTGAATTCTGAAATATAAACACCACATGATCTCGGATGATCCTCTCGGGCCGGGCGAAAGGGGGGGATAGCAAAGGGGGTCTTTGAGAATCAGCTCACGCAGCTGATTTTCCAGGCGCCTCCCGGCGCCAGAGGCGCCCATGTATCGAGGAATGGGCCCCTCGGTGGGGCCGAACCCCGCCGCACGCAGCAAGTTTCGTACCCCCCCCTTTCCCCATCCCCCTCCCTTTCGTCCGGCCCGATCCTCGATGGTCCTCGCCTGGAAAAAAATGCACACGTCCGGGCGATGCCACGCTTCCTGCGCGAGGGCGGCGCTCGCGCGAGCGGGGCGGCGCCTCGCCACCTCGCCCTGCCGGCCGCCTCCCGCCGGCCAGCCGCGTCGGCGACGCGGCTCGCTCGCCATCGCTCGGACGTCCGCTCTGTGTTCACTTGTCGGTGTCGCGCGTGAGCTCCGTGGGAAAAACAACAAGCACACACAACACAAGAAAACACACACACACACAGTGGGACAAAAACACACACTGTGTGTGCGTGTTTTTTTTCCCCACTGTGTGTGTTTTCCCCACACAGTGTGTGTGTGTGTGTGCGTGTGCGTGTGCGTGTGCGTGTGTGTGTGTGCGTATATGTGTTTCCCACAGACTCCCTTCCCTCCTCTTTTTCATTGGCGAGGCACCAAAGCTTCGAGGCACAAGCGGTCCCACCCTTGAGCCCAGGCGGCGCGCGCAAGAGACACGAGGAGGGTCAGCGGGAAATCTAACATTGCTTCACATGGGATGCCTGAAGTGGGCACCAACACCAAGACAGAGGGCTGACTCCACAAGGGAGAGGTGATCCTAGATTGATATCTACATCCGGGCTGCTCCTCGATGGTCCTCGCCGAGGCAACAGACACACGTTCGCGCGAGGCCGAGCCAGTGGAGGAGGTTGGTATGGTTGCCCCGCACCCCTCACCCCCCCAAAGGGCCCGAACACATCCATACCCGCCGCCGGCCGAGGTCCCCGCAGATCCGCCCTTGGGCGGCGGCGAAATATGGATACGTCCAGGCCTCGGGAGGTGAACGTCTTCTCGCTCGGCGTTTCGACGTTGGGCGGAAGGGGGGTGTGGAGGGGGGAGTCTGGCTCTGGACCTCTACTGAACGCGGCTGCTTGCAACAGTGCGTCCTGCGGGGGAGGCTCCACCTGCTGGAAACGAACGCCACAGACAGCCGAGAATTACTCCATCGGCGGGGGGGAGGCGGCGCAGGGCCCGCGACGATCGGCAAAACAATGGATGAGAAACCGATTATCAGCGCGATAAATCCAGCGAGAGTCAAGGGGAGGACCGGGAAGGTTGAGGCACGGGGGCCTTGGCGAACCCAGGAAGTGGCGGTAGGCCGACGACGAGGCCGCCGACGACGAGGCCAGGCCCACTCCCCAGACCACCAGAACGCGCCAGATCGGCCCCTCGAGCCCTTCACGGAGGCGCGGGACCAGGAGTCTTGATGGGCTCGAGCTGGACGAGAGCAATCGGGGGTGGACAGAACCCCAAACAATGACACGTCTATTAGTGAATTGTCCGTTTTCGGTTCTCGAGATGGCGCCGTGGCCGTTCTTTTCCAGGCTTGCGCCCGCCAGGTCTGGGCCTCAGGTCGTTTTCACGAGACCACGTTTTGCTAAAGGGGGGTCTGTCCATCCCCGAAGCAAAAAGCGCGGTCTGACGCTCCGAGCGAGGGACCAGGAGTCTTTCGGGGATGGACAGACCCCCCTTTAGCAAAACGTGGTTTCGTGAAAACGACCTGAGGCACAGACCTGGCGGGCGCAAGCCTGGAAAAGAACGGCCACGGCGCCATCTCGAGAACCGAACACGGACAATGCACGAATCGACGTGTCACTGTTGGGGGCTCTGTCCACCCCCGAGTCTTGATGGGCTCGAGCTGGACGGGAGCAGGGAGGGAGGAGGAGGAGGAGGAGGAGGAGGAGGAGGAGGAGGAGAAGGAGGAGGAGGAGGAGGAGGAGGAGGAGGAGGAGGAGGAAGAAGCGCGGTCCGACGCTCCGAGCGAGGGACAGGCCGCCCCCGGAGAGAGACACGAGAGGGAGGGCAGAGGGGCAGGTGCCGGAACTCGAGCGCCAGCGGCAGGAGGGGGAGGGAGGAGCAGCGGGCACGGGCACGAGGCACAGTCGGAGACCCGAACAAGGACGCGCGGTGAGGACGCACGACCCTTGAAGAGGCCGAAGTTGGGTTTTTTGGGGGCGGCGGACGACGAAAACCGCGAGGACGCAAGAGCAAGGACGAGCAGGGACGCAGGGGTACCCTGAGCAAAGTCGCGCGTCCTTACTAGGGTTTTTGACGGCATCGCCTCCGACGATCTGGCCGGGCCGCGCCCCAGCCGTGGTCGGCCGGGACGCGCGCACAGCCCGGAGCTCGCTGCCCGGCTGGCCATCGACGCGTGGGCGGTGGGTCACGGGGCCAGCGCTGCCGCCGCCCGCTGCCCCCTAACGCCGTCGCGTCTGCTACGCGACGAGGGGGCGCGAAGCCTCCCTTTCTCCTCACTCGGGCAGGGCGTCTTCGTCTACGTTTCGGTCGTCCCTCGGCCACACGGCAGGGAGCGACCATGAGCAAGAGAGTGACCCCGGGGCGCGCGGCTCCGAGGGGGACGGGCGGGCCCCTGCCCGGGCGCGCAATCCACCGTTACCGCACCGCTCTCAGCGATCGGGGGGCCCCTGTGGGCCCGATGCCAGGGGAGGAGGGGGAGGGGGAGGGGTAGGAGGAGGAGGAGGAGGAGGAGGAGGAGGAGGAGGAGGAGGAGGAGGAGGAGGAGGAGGAGGGTCACTCTCACAGGAGTTGCTGCTGAGCCCCCACTCTCGCGGCCTGCGTCCCCGGTCTGCGGACCGTGCTCCGGCAGTGCGCTCCCCACGCGGCGCGGCACTCGCCTCCTGCCTCGGGGAGGACGGGGAGGCGGAGGCAGGAAGGGGAAAAAGTTAACGGGCGAAGAACGGTATAAAATTTCGCTGTCGGGGCACCGTAGAGATATAAACTTTCCAGCCGCCCAGGGACAGGCGCCCCCGACAGCGAAACAGTTTATGTTATACCGTTCTTCGCTCGCTGAAGAAGGGCAGACGGGCACCCGAAGGACGAGCAAATGAGTGCATGAACGCAAACGTGTGCCAGTCCGCGCAAAGTTCTTGCATCTGCGCTGAGCCCCACTCCCTGGCGCGCTCCGCGAGCCGTTGGCGGCGCCGGAGGCGCCGCCAGGATATTCCAGCGCAGATCCAGGAAATCCGCGCGGAGCGTCGAAAGCTGATGTTTTTTTTATGCAGTGTGTTGCTCTTCGACCCCAGGGAGACGCTCTTGCACAATCGGAACCCAAATTGGAATCCGACGTCCAATCGAATCGGAATGGGCAGCCAGCGAAATCGAATCCAGCCAAATCGGAGAAATCGAAAGGAGCCCTGCAGGGTGGGCGGAGCACCAAAGCCAGGAGCCTGGACACGACTAGGCCCCCTCGTGGTGCCTCCTGCCCCTCTGCCTGCCCATCAGCCCCATCCTCCTCCTCCTCCTCCTCCCCTCCTCCTCCTCCTCCTCCTCCTCCTCCCTTCCCCTCCTCCTCCTCCTCCTCCTCCTCCTCCTTCTCCTCCTCTCCTCCTCCTCCTCCCCTCCTCCTCCTCCTCCTCCTCCTCCTCCTCCTCCTCCTCCTCCTCCTCCTCCTCCTCCTCCTCCTCCTCCTCCTCCTCCTCCTCCTCCTCCTCCTCCCACGCGCCAGATCGACCAGGGGCACGGCCAACGCCCACACAGAAAGACGTTTTGACAGCAAGCTGCCCCCCTGCCTGCCCAGGACTGCCCCCCGATTCCGGGTCCGCCCGGGAGCACCGCACACGCCCAGTGCAGTGGTGGACGCGATGCCGACGCTCCTGTGTCAGGGGTACGTAAGACCTGGGTACAGGGGACTCGGAAATCCCCGACGAGGTCATCAAACAAATGACGAGGCCGAGCCTGCATTTTGACGAGGCCTCCCGCTGCAGACATCCCACGAAACTCCTCCTCGTCAAAATCCGAGGCGCGGTCGCCAAAAAACGATGGCGAACCCGAGTCCTGGCAAACCCGGGTCTTACGCTCCCCCGACTGTGGAGCAGGGACCGACCGTCCCGACGTTCCAATAGACCAACTACGACACGTTCTCAGAATGAGAGGAATGCTCTCAGGATAAAAGAAATGCTCTTCGAACAAGACGGCCTCAGCCAAACATGTTCTAAGATCATGTTTGGTGCAGACCACAGAAAGTGCTTAGAACATCCTTTAGCCGGCCTATGGGCGAGCCAGGATGCTTTGCCACTGCTTGATCCTGATGGCTCTCATGGTGCCCACGGCGGTGCCGGCAGTGAGGGGGTTGGTGACTGTCTTCTTGTACACGTGCCACGCTGCATCGAAATAGCCATGCCCATACGCGATCACATCCACATACGCCATGTCGTTGACGATCTGCGTCACCCACGTCATGCAGTCCAGGCAACAGCAACAGCAACAGGATATCCGCCACCGTGCCGCAGGCACTGAGTGGGGTGTCCTCAGGTCCCTCAGTCACGCAATGCTCTTTAATGGGCCCAGGGGCTTGCCACGTGACTTTCGGGGCTGGTCGGACGACTCCTCCAAAGGCCAGGGATCACCAAGACGGGCCCATAGAGTCCCAAGATGCCCGCAAGACTGTCCAGGAGTTTCCCGTCGTTACAAGAGCCCCCAAGAGCATCCCAAGACGCTCTTCAGACGGCTCGAGAAGCCCCCAAGAAGGCCCCAAGATGACCCCCAAAGAGGCTCCGAAATGCAACATTCCAACTTCCGCACGGCTTTTGCAACTCTAGCGTTCTCGGCATTTCGAGCTTGTCGCCCTCCCAGACAGCCAAAGAGGCCCCCGATATCGCTCTGGGACGGCCCGCGATGCTCCAAGAAGGGCCTCCAGACGACCCAAGCCGGCCCAGGAGGCGCCCAAGAGGGCCCCGAGAGGGGTCCAAGACGAAGGAACCCGAACCAACGTTGCGAGTCTTTCCCGCAACCAAACAAACGCTGCCCCCAGACCGCCAGACGGCCCCCCAGATGCCCCAAGCGGCCCCCCGTACGCCCCAATGAGCCTCCAAGCATGCCTCCAGACATGCGCACGAGAGGCTTCCAACGAGACCCCTGGAAGCCTTTGAGAGGCCTCTTGTCCACGACACGGTCACGCTGGCGGGATGGGCCGAAGGCCACTCGATCCGCCGCCCCCTGTGCTCATCACGGGGGTGCTTGGCGTGCTGATTGTTCTTACTGCTTGCTACAATTACAGAAGGCTCCCAACGGGTTGGCCGACCCCGCAGGCCCACTGGTAAATGCGGCTCCCAAGTGACTGCTCCGCCCAAGCTCGCCCCAAGATGGCCCAACGTTTGACCACACAAGGTCGGGGACTCTTGCTTAGCGTGTCGCGGCGGCGGCCCGGCGACGCGCTATGCCTTGCAATTGGATATCGGGAGCGGCCAAGAGGGGGGTGTCCAAGAGGGGGGGTGCAAATCATGACCGGCGGCATGTGCGCGGCCCAGCGGGGGGGCCAGGGGCGTAACGAAATAAGAAGAGGCGCCGTGGAATCTGGGGAGAGATCATTGCCCCCGCCATGATATCCACCCCCCCGTAGTCACCACCCCCCTCTTTGCCGCCCCCGATATGCCTTGCAAGTGGATGGCGTGCCCGTCCGCCCCGCGGGTCGGCAGGCCGGGAACGGCTCTGGACGTCGACGCGCGGGGCCGAACCGCGCGGAGCCCGTCGCGCCGATGAGTGGCAGGCGAGCCGGCGACGCGACCAACAGTTACCGACGGCACGTGCTTCCAAAGGGAGGCGGCGGCGGAGGTTCGCGCCGTAGGCGTCTTCGGTGCCCAGAGCGACGGGGTTCCTCTTCCTCCCGCCCGCCGCACGCCTCCCGCCGTCCACCTCCCGCGACAGCACCACCGCCACCGCCGTGAAGATCCGCAGCACGCCCATGATGAAGGCACCGTTGGTGAGTAGGAAGAGGAGCGGGATGAAGAGCATTCATACGATGGCCTCCAAGACGGCCAAGACGGCCCAAGGTGGCCTCCGAGGAGGCGGTCCCAAGACGCCTCCAACACAGCCAGGATGGCCCCGAGACGACCCATGATGCCCTGCAGAGGGCCGAAGAAGCCCCCAAGACGCACCGAGGACGACGACCGAAGGGCTTAGGACGACAAAGGATGGGACGAGGAAGATGTGACTGCCAAGGCTGCTGCGGATGCCTGGGCTGCTTAGACAACAATCGTAGGGGAGGAGGAGGAGGAGGAGGAGGAGGAGGAGGAGGAGGAGGAGGAGGAGGAGGAGGAGGAGGAGGAGGAGGAGGAGGAGGAGGAGGGGGGAGGGGAAGGATAGGAGCGCCTGCGGCCAGGGTGCCCAAGTGGAAGACGACACCGTAGAAGTAACCGCGGAGCACAGGCAGGGGTCGCAGGCAGGTGTCGCGGTGGGGCAACTTCCTGTCCATGAGCCGAACATTAAGGCTTCGTAGAAGCATGTGGACACGTTGAGCGCCTCCTCATCCCTGCCCATTGTTGTTCCTCATCATCCTGTCCCCTCTTTGTTTCCAACCTCCTCACTGCCTCCTAATCCCTCCTCCCCTGCTGAGGGGGCCGACTCAGAAGGAGGTTGGGAGCAAGCCCTAGCTTGCATTTTGGATATGGCTCCTCATTGTTACAGCGTGCGCGATAGCAAAATGACCCGTCGCCGCCACGGTCTCGTAGATCCAGACGCTCCCGAGCAGGCAATATACTATCATGTACAATTCACTCTTGGTGAACACGAAGGAGCGATTCATACCACCCACTTGGATGGGAATGCCTGAGAGAACGCCGCCGGTGCATCACATCCAAGCCTGACCATGCCCATCCTGGCCCCAGAAGCGGCGTCCGCACTCTCCTGGTAGAGCCGGAACACGCTACAACACTTGGGGCCCTGGATGCATCTGGCCAGACTCGTGATGCAGCGGATATGGTAAGCGTCCCCTGGATACCGACGATGGAAGTGGCGCTGTCCACATCGAAGGCGCTGGTGGTCTCCACCTTTCCAAGAGAGATGACCAACAACATCCGGAAAACAAGAAAGGCCAAGCATGACACCTGGATGATGATCTGAAGCAGAGGCTGCAAAAAGATCGTAGGGCTCTCCCTCAAGATGCTGCACGCGTCCTTCACGGCCTCGGTTGTCCTGCTTATCGCCGTGCAGGCGCGGCACCAGAAGCAGGCGACTACGGAGCCCAAGAGGAGGCCGAGGCACCCGATCGCAAAGGCCGTCCGCCTCGCCACTTCTGGCGCAAGGACCTCGGTCAACGGATTAATGTGGGGGTGGTCCTTCTCGGGGATGGACAGAACCCCCTTCAGTAAAACGTGGTTTAGTGAAAACGACCTCGGGCCCACACCTGGCGGGCGCAAGCCTGGAAAATGACGGCCGCGGCGCCCTGTAGGGAACCGAAAACAAACAATTCACTAATCGACGTGTCATGGTGGGGGTTCGGTCCACCCCCGACCTTCATGACCCTCGAAACTGCATCAGTCAAGCTGGTGTGTGGGAAGCCCGCGCTGTCGAAGTCCTCTGGGATCCCAAAGAACAAGCGTAATCCACGTGACCTACCCGTGGAGCGTTCCCGGAGGGGTGGGGAGGCGGGGGGATCACTTAGCCACTCGTATGTTTTCGGCGGCGTTGCGTGTGAATGGGTAATTACTACATACCATTCCTCTGGCCCTCTGGGCCCAGGTGGTTCAGCGGATCACCTCCGCCGAAAACCCCACAGCCAACGTGGTTCCCCTGCGGGTAGGCCTTCCCTTCCCCCTCTCCCCCCTCCCATGGTCCCCCCCCAGGAGGAAGGGGAGGAGGAGGAGGAGGAGGAGGAGGAGGAGGAGGAGGAGGAGGAGGAGGAAGAGGATGAGGAGAGAGGAGGGGGGAGAAGGAGGAGGGAGGAGGAGGGGGGAGGAGGATGAGGAGGAGAGAGGAGGGGGAGGGTAGCATCCCTTCCTCCTCCCTCGGTAAGGGGCGCTGCTCGTGCAGCCCGCGCGTCGTGCGGACCCCGGCGGGCTGCCCAGGTTTCGTCCCCCTGAGCCCCCGCGCCATATCCTGCGTCTTTGACTCCTGGGCGTGCTCCGTCATTCCGAGGGGCTCCCACTGCGACCAGAGAGAGTGACACCAGAGAACAACCCCGAGCAACGGATGGTCTGATCGACAAGGAGATCGACCGTGAACCCGGGGACCTGGGAACCCGGAGTCCACCGAAATCGTCCCAGAACCAATAACCAGGAACCCGGGAACCCGGAACCGGGAACCCGGGAACCCAGCCGGCCACCAAAATCGGCAGGAGACTTTCGCCAAATCTTTCAATATCCGCTAGGACTCCATCAGTGCAAGCACTGATTGAGGAACATCGGTGATCTGGCAGCTGTTGCATCATTTGTTCCCTGCAGTCTTTACGTCTGGCGCCGCCTTGCCTCTGTAATTCATGCTCATGTTAGCCCAGGGTGTGCCAACGGAGGCGCAATACATGTGCCACGAGCCGTCGCGACAGCAGGCAGTGCTGAAACAGTAATGTCAAAAAACGGTTTGAAACTTCAATCTGGGGGACAATTGAAATCATCCTGGCGAAGGGCCCAACCAGATGCATTTGTTAGTGCCGCGTTGTGGGTACCGCTCTCGGTGGAACTCCCTATGTGGCCACGATCCTCGTGAGGGGTGTGCCGAAATGGGCGGGGGGAGGCATGCGGACCCTGCCGCGGGGGCCTTCGGTGGAGCTCACTACGGGGCCATGACCCTGGTGAGGGTGTGCCGAAAAATCGGCGGGGGGACGCATGCGGACCCTGCCGCTGGGGCCTTTGGTGGAGCCCCCTGCGGGGCCACGATCCTCGTTAGGGGCGTGCCGAAATAGGCATGCGGACCCTGCCGCTGGGGCCTTTGGTGAAGCTCCCCATGGGGTGTCACGATCCTCGCGAGGGGTGTGCCGAAATGGGCGGGGGCCCTGCCGCGGGGGCCTTCGGTGGAGCCCCCGATGGAGCCACGATCCTTGTGAAAGGCCTGGGAGGGGGGCCGCATGCGGACCCTGTCGCTGGGGCCTTCGGTGGAGCTCCTTGTGGGACCACGATCCTCGTGAGGGGCGTGCCGAAAACTGAGGGGGGACGCATGCGGATCCTGTCGCTTGGGCCTTCGGTGGAGCTCCCTGTGGGGCCACGACCCTCGTGAGGGGTGTGCCGAAATGGGCGGGGGGAGGCATGCGGACCCTGTAGCTGGGGCCTTCGGTGGAGCTCCCTACGGGGCCACGATCCTCGTGAAGGGTGCCGAAATAGGCGGGGTACGCATGCGGACCATGCTGCGGGGGCCTTCGGTGGAGCTCCCGATTGGGCCACGATCCTTGTGAAGGGCCTGGGCGGGGGGACGCATGCGGACCCTGCCGCTGGGACCGTCTGTGGAGCTACCTGTGGGGCGACGAGGGGCGTTCCGAAAAATGAACGGGGGAACGCATGCGGAGCGTGTCGCTGGGGCCTTCGGTGGAGCTCCCTATGTGGCCACGATCCTCGTGAAGGGTGTGCCCGAATGTGCGGGGGGACGGATGCGGACCTTGCCGCTGGGGCCTTTGGTGGAGCTCCCGACGGGGCCACGATCCTCGTGAGGGGTGCGCCGAAATGCGCGAGGGGACGCATGCGGACCCTGCCGCTGGGGCCCTCTGTGGAGCTCCCGAGGGGAGCTCCCTATGGGGCCACTGTCCTCGTGAGGGGCGTACCGAAAAATGGGCGTGGGGACGCACGCGGACCCTGCCGCGGGGGCCTTCGGTGGAGCTCCCTACGGGGCCAAGATCCTCGTGAGGGGTGTGCCGAAATGGGCGGGGGGACGCATGCGGACCCTGCCGCTGGGGCCGTCGGTGGAGCTCCCTGAGGGACCACGATCCTCGTAAAGAGTGTGCCGAAATGGGCGGGGGGCGCATGCGGACCCTGCCGCTGGGGCCCTCTGTGGAGCTCCCTATGGGGCCACGATCCTCGTGAGGGGTGTGCCGAAATGAGCAGGGAGGACGCATGCGGACCCTGCCGCTGGGGCCTTCGGTGATGCACCTTATGGGGCCACGATCCTCGCGAGGGGTGTGCCGGAATGGGCGGGGGGACGCATGCGGACCCTGTCGCTGGGGCCTTCGGTGGAGCTCCCTATGTGGCCACGATCCTCGTGAGGGGTGTGCCGAAATGGGCGGGGGGACGCATGCGGACCCTGCCGCTGGGGCCGTCGGTGGAACTCCCTATGGGGCCACGATCCTCGTGAGAGATGTGCCGAAAAATAAGCGGGGGGAGGCATGCGGACCCTGTCGCTGGGGCCTTCGGTGGAGCTCCCCATGTGGCCACGATCCTCGTGAGGGGTGCGGGAGGACGGATGCGGACCTTGCCGCTGGGGTTGTCGGTGGAGCTCCCTATGGGGCCACGATCCTCGTGAGGAGTGCGCCGAAATGCGCGAGGGGACGCATGCGGACCCTGCCGCTGGGGCCTTCGGTGGAGCTCCCGAGGGGGGGGGGGAGGAGGGGAGAGGCGAAATGGCCGGGGGGCGCATGCGAACCCTGCCGCTGGGGCCTTCGGTGGAGCTCCCCACGGGGCCACGATCATCGTGAGGGTGTGCCGAAATGGGCGGGGGGACGCATGCGGACCCTGCCGCGGGGGCCTTCGTTGGAGCTGACTATGGGGCCACGATCCTCGTGAGGGGTGCGCCGAAAATGGGCGGGGGGACGCATGCGGACCCTGCCGCTGGCTGGGGCCGTCGGTGGAACGAACTCCCTATGGGGCCACGATCCTCGTGAGGAGTGTGCCGAAATGGGCGGGGGGACGGGGCCGTCGGTGGAGCTCCCGATGGGGCCACGATCCTCGTGAGGGGAGGCCAAGGTGGGCGGCGAACCCTGCCAGAGGGGCCTTCGGTGGAGCTCTCCATGGGGCTACGATTTGCGTGAGGGGTGTGCCAAAGTGGGCGGGGGGGGGGACGCACGCGGACCCTGCCACTTGGGCCTCCAGTGGGGCTCCCTGTGGGGCCACGAACCGTGTGAGGGGTGTGCCGACATGAACATGCGGAGAACAAAATCACGACGCTGACGATGGCGATGTTAATAATGCCGATGCTGGCGATGGTGATCACAGTGAAGATCACCCTCATGATAATGACGACGGCACGCGGAGAGGAGAGGCAGGGATGGGAGAAGGGAGTAGGCGGAGGAGGGGGAAGATGAGGAGGAGAGGAGACGCGGGGCGCTGTCTCTTCTCAAAACGAGGGCCCAACACCACAGGATGGTTGGGACAAACTATGATTCCCAGCTCTGTGGTGCGCACATCGAAAACAGAAGGAAGGCGAGGCACACCGGATCGCAGGGGACGTCCCCGCGACCGACCTGGCGCTCCGCGTGCAGGGGCGGAATCCTGCGCAGCCCCCCGTTGCGACAAGCCACGACGGCCACGCCCTGCGAACTTGGGATTCCGGGAACCAAGCCACGTAAGGCCCTTCAGCCTCACGAAAACAACAACGGGTGACACGTGTCACCCCCGAAACCTGGTGAGAAAAACAATCGTAAATGTGGGATTCTGGGATCCAGCATAGAGCCATCCAGCGTCACAAGAAACAACGGGTGACACGTGTCACCCCCGAAACCTTGTGAGAGAAAAAACAATTGTAAATGTGGGATTCTGGGATCCAGCATAAGGCCATCCAGCGTCACAAGAAACAACGGGTGACACGTGTCACCCCCGAAGCCGAGTGAGAAAAAGTTGTACATTTGAGATTCTGGGAGCCGACATAAGACCATACAACCTCACAAAAAACAACGGGTGACACGTGTCACGCACCCCTGAATTGAAAAGTACATGGAGCGAGTCCAGCATCAATCAGAGACTGACATGGGTATATCCTCCCTGATACTGCCTCCGTCAAGTTGGGGCAGGGTGTAGTTCGCCCACGATGGCCCTGGGTGGATCAAAGATGAGCTAGATAGCCCCAGATGGCTCCGAGATGGCCCCCAGAGCCTGACAAGGAGGCCTCCAAGAAATCAAACCCACTCATTGAAGCGTCCGTGGTGTTCCGATGACCCCCCGCCCGACAGGCGGGGGCGGCTAGGTCTAAGAGCAGCGGCTCCCCGACCCGCCCCGCCCGCCCTGCGTGCCGAGGCCGACCGGAGGATCAACAAGGACTCGGACGGAGAGATCGAGGAGGGAGAGGAGGGGGAAGGGGGAGGCGAGGGGAAGAGGGAGAGATCACGAACGAACAACACACACCCATACCCATAGGAAGGTCGTTGGGATGAGGACTGGCTGTGGGTATGGGTGCGGGTTGTCGGACCCTGGGGAACGCTCCCGCTCGAGCGGGGACCCCCATCCGACAACACGCACCCATAGCCTTCTCCGATCCCCCTTATGGGTGTGTGTGTGTGTTTGTGTGTTTGTGTGTTTGTGTGTTTGTGTGTTTGTGTGTTTGTGTGTTTGTGTGTTTGTGTGTTTGTGTGTTTGTGTGTGTGTGTTTGTGTGTTTGTGTGTTTGTGTGTTTGTGTGTGTGTGTGTTGGTTCGTCGAGCGAGGCCACGGCCGTGCGTCCGCGCGCCTGCCACGTGCTTTAGCTCGGGCAGTGCAGGGGGGCGCACGGCCGAGCGCGGAGCGAGGCCCGCGGAGGAGAGGGAGGAGCGTGGCAGACGGGAGAGAGAGAGAGAGAGAAGGGGGGGAGGGAGAGAGAGAGGGGGGGGAGGAGACCAGTGATGCAGCATCTTCGGGGAGGCATCGCCCACTTCCCTTCCCAAGAGAGAGAGAGAGAGAGGGAAGGAGCTCCGTGATGCAGCATCTTGGGGAAGGAATCGCCCGCTTCCCTTCCCAGGAGCAGCCAGGAGGCGGGTCGAAGCCCACAGGGGGGAGGATCCTCTGGCACGCCAGCCGCGAAGCCCCACGCTCCGGCGGCGAGGAACAGCAGGACGAAGGTGCAGAACGTCGCGTGTATCAGGAGCCTGATGCACCCCTGCACGAGGACCAGGAACACGAAATTGAACACAACTGCGAAGCCTACGACACCGAGGAGAAAGAGCTTGGCGTCCATGACGCTCTGCAGCGCCATCCACAGCTGGCTGCTGAGGCTGGACACGACGGGAAACTTGCTGATGCTGTCCATGAGCTTGCCATCCCCCACGGGCAGGCAGTATTTGAAAACGGCCTGCGTGTGGATGTCGGGCACCATGTCGAGCGTGCGCGTAACGATCACCGTCTTGTTTTCTGCGCCATCCGCGAGCGGGGTCATGCTGCTCCTCGTCTGTAGCCAGAACCCTACGCCCACGCCTGGCGCCAGTCCCACAGGGCCTGCCGATCCAGATCGGCCTAGACGGGGGCCGTCGACCCCGCCCTGAGGAAGCACTGCGCCGGGTGCTCGTAGGGTCCTGGTGGCAACCTGGCACGGCCCCTAAGGGTTATGATAGGGCCGTGGCGCGGTCTTGAAAGGGTCGTGATGGGGTCGCTGTAAATCCCACCAGCCCTCTGGGCGTAGGTGGTTTAGGGAGTTTCCTCTTCCAACCTCCTTCGTCCCGTTCGGGGAGGGGTTTACCACCCCCCCTACTCCCTCCCCTGGACCTGGACAGGAGGTTTCGCGACGCGTTGGAGCGTCCAAAACGGCCTCGGCGAGAAAGCCAAAATCATGGGTTTTACTGCGGTTTTGGCTAGAGGCCCCGAGATGGCCCAAAGATGGCCACATGTGGCCCCAAGAAGCCCTCAAGAGGCCCCCAGGATGCCTCCAAGAGGCTCCCAAGAGACCCCCAAGAGGCCACAAGAGGCCACCCAGAGGCACCCAAGGCGCTCCAAGAGGCCTCGGCGAGAATGCCAAAATCATTGATTTTACATAGGTTTTGGCAACATTTTGGCCTCCTGGGGGGGGGCACTGCTTCAGATGACTCTGAGAGCGCCTGGGAGAGCCCAAGATGACCTCCAAGATGGCTCAAGATATCCCAAGATGCCTCCTGATGGCTCCCACGATGTTCCAAGCAGCCCCAAGACCGCTCCAAGACGGCTCCAAGTGGCCAAAGAGCTCCCCCAGGAGGACCCGAAGAGGCCAACATCCTTCCAAAATCTAAGGAAAATCAATGTTTGGGGCTTTCTCGCTTTTTCGCTTCCGATGGCCATCCGAGGCTTCAAGATGGCTCCAAGAAGGCCCAAGACGGCTCCAAGAGCGCTCCAAAGGATCCCAAGAGCGCTTCAAGAGGGCCCCAAGAGGCGCCCAGGAGGCTCCAGGAGGCTTCAACAGGCGCCCAAGAGGCCTCCAATAGGCTCCCAAGAGACCCCCAAGAGGCCCCACGCAACTCTCCGAGGCACCCAGGACACTCTAAGAGGCGTCCGGGACCGCCAAGAGGCCCCCAAGACGCTCCAAGAGGCCTCCACTGGGAGACCCTTCCTCTGCGTGCTGCCCACTTCCCTGATCGAGGCAATTCCTCTGGGCATGGTTTCTGGATGGGCTGGTGAGGTTACGCGAAGCGTCTGGAATTACTGGCAGGGTAGCAGTGCACTATTGGCGGCGTTCTGGTCAGGGGGCGTGGTAGCATCCTGGCATGGTCGTGTAAACAACCTGGGGTCTTGATAATGACCCGAAAGCATCACGGTATGTCGTGAGAGGGTTCCGGCAGGATACAAGGTCTGGGCATAATGGTGGTATAGACTGGGTGGAGCCCAGGTTGTGTACGGTCGGACCTAGGCCAGAAGAACATCCCTCGAGACCATGAGACCCTCCGCCCGGCCAAAAACAGCAGAACATCACAGGGTACCTTCCCCAGGATGCACCAAAACATCGAACAACTAGGAAGAACACTAGGGTACCCTCCCCGAACCGACCTCGATCAAATACCTCGGTGCGACTGTAATGGTAGCACCCTGGTAGCACCCTGACGACGGTCAGCTGCTAGCAAGGCCCCAGTAAGACTCTGGTGGGGTCATGGCGAAGTCCTGGGAGTGCATACTGTGTTGGCAAGGTCCTGGCATAGTCCTGTTGTGATCCCCGCATCTTTCTCCATCCCTCCCCCCTCCCAGCATCACCCCTCCGCACTCTGTTTCTCTCTCCACCTCATCGATCCATCCCGACCATGCCAAACTCCAGAGAGAGGCTTGACTCCAGGCCCATACGCCCTCCACGTAGAGCAGGACAGAGAATGAGGAGAGGGGGACAAAAGCAACGAGGAGGACGCGGAATACGCGAGGACGGGTTCATGGTTGGAGGGAGGTGAAGCCGAAGACGAAGAGGCAGAGGAGGATGACGACGAGAACGAGGAGGACGGACACATCGACGAGGATGAACGCATGATAAACGACCCCCGCCCCCACATGAGGAACTTCAAACCAACTAGACCGCGGGCGCGCTCCCCCCCCCCCGGCGGCAGCTGGCAATGGCCTCGCTTACAGGGCTCCCACACTTCTGCACATCTGGCATACTTGCAAAACGTTGACATGTAAAACCCATTGCTGTGGTGGCTGGGGCCGGTTTCCCCCTGTTCAGAGGAGAACGAGCAGGAAGAACGAGACCTGGGTGCAACGCTTGGAGACACCTGCAGCTACACCTGCCGGAGTGCCGCTCTGGACCCTGGACCCATGGGCGGGGGATCCGTATGCTTGGCCGCCCTCCGGGTACCTCGGGCACCCAATTACCACCACTCATCGAGAGCTCCTCGGTACCCCATGGGCACGTCTCCGAGGCGGTGGATACAGGTGCTCTCTGGCGGTGGAGGTGGGACCCAGGGCCTGATGTGCGCTTCGTTGAGGCGGCGGTCGTGGGCGCAGAGGCGACGGAAGACGAGGACAACGACGAGGGAGGACAATCGGGAACGACTCGACTTTGGACGCTGAGGCCCCCCGGCCTGACCCAAGCCCTGCCCGGGCAGCGGGTGGACGTTCCAGGCCCGCTGGGGCAGCTCTGAACGCAGACGGGGTCGGAGAGCTCGTCCTCCCCGACCTTTCTGGGAAACCCCGCCCCCTGCGACCACTGATCAGGCCGTCCTGTCGCCCCGAGGTACAGTCAACCCGTGCAGCAAGGACGCAAGAGAAGGATGCGAGGGCCTTGGGAGGCCATGTCGGGGCCATGTCGGCACGCTGCGCAAGGGGCGCGGCCAACGAGAGTGGCCAAGGATGGACCGAGGAGGCAAGGATGCGAGGGTACCCTTGGGAAGCTTGGGAAGGTTGCCCATCCTTACTATGCGCGTTGACTGTACCGAGGGTTCGTGTCGTGTGGACCCTGGCGCTGGTTCCTGACACCGCGGGGATCGTTCATCCTTGAAAGATCGGTCGTTCCCGAATTGTCAGATCGTTCAACATCGACCGACTCTGGATTGAACGCCGGCGGAGGGGTTGCCACTGGTCGACACGACGCGAACCTGCCGTACCGATACTGCTACTCCACAGACCTCTCCAAGGCGTCGGTCCGACCAAATCTTTCGTGGCCGGTTCCGCTGTTGCGACGACGGACGGGTAGCAGCATCGGGTATCAGTACCTTGTCCTCCCAGGACGTCCTCCTTGTTGTCTCCATCCCCCTCGTCGGCCTCCTCGTTATCCTCATCAGCCTCCTCATCAGCCCCGTCCTCCTCCTCCTCCTCCTCCTCCTCCTCCTCCTCTCGCGGCGAGGTCTTGGAATTAAGTGAAGTGTGCCCTCGGACAATTCAGAAAATCGCCAAGCAGGGTGTCGAGGATTGGCTCCTTCGCACTGCGCGCGTAGAGTGTCCCCACCTCGCCTCGCTCTTTCATCCCCCCTTCCTCGCCCCCTATTCGCCACCTCTGCTCAACCAAGCCGTCGGCAGCCAAGGATTGGACGGCCTTACACCAGGCGACGGCAAGATGCCTCGCAGCGAATGGATATTGGCATCGAGCTCGCACATTCAAGGCGGGGCTCGTCGATAGCCCTTGGTGCGAATTGTGTGGCCTCGAGCGGGGGACGGTGGGGCACTTGTGTTGGGGGTCGTGTCCGAGCACGTGGGACTATCGACGAGATTACATGCTGCCGCACTCGCTTCGCTCTGGTGCGCGCGACCGCGAGGACTGAGCGTCGTGGTGCCAAGGTCTCCTGCCCGATCCAGTCAAGTGGTGCCTGCCTCCCACCCTTTTGGACGCCCGAAGTGGGTACCGAAAAAATGGGCACAATGCCCAACAGCAAATGTTGTCCCAAACCAACAGCGGCCGCTGTTGGGCGGGCGGCCTCCTGTCTCGAATGGACACAGGCCGCGGCGGTGCGGACAGCGAGTCCTGTTCAGAATGAACAGGAACTGCTGTTGGGCATTGTACCCATCCTTTCCGTACCCATTTCGGGCGTCCAGGACCCTGGAGCTTCAGGTGAGCTGGGAGGTTAGGCCCCGGGAGGCTACCTGGAGGGCGAGGCTTTCGGCGACGGGTCCTGCGGGTCCATTCTTGCGTGCGAGCCCCGTCTGAAGAGAGCTGGATGGTCCGTGGTCTAAACTTCGGGGGGCGGCTTAGATGTCACGGCCGCGCTGTGTGGGCCCCTCCCTGGACTCCTTCAGGATTCTGAGGTGGCCGAGCTGTTTGGGCTCTTAATGTACCTCCTCCACATCTCGCTCGAGCCCTTTCGCTACCTATCCGACTGTGACTGGGTGGTCTCGAGTTTTAAGAAGGGCCGAGAGGCCACGACGGGCAGCATGCGCATGTGCGCCGACTTGTGGGGACGGGTGTGGGGGCGCGTGGACGACCTTGGGGGGGAGGTTGAAGTGATCAACGTCAAGGGTCACGCGCGTGTGCGCGACGACCACCTGTCAGCAGACGCCAGGTACTGGCGACTCGGTAACAAGTTTGCTGATCAGTTCGCTAGGCTCGGAGCGTCCAGGCATCCCCAGGACCTGCAGGCGAACGATCGAGTGTTGAAGTCGGCCAGCGTGTCCACGTATGTGTGCAAGTACATCTGTAGAACCCTGCGAGCTGTCGGCCCTCCTGCCAGTACAGTGTCGGCTCGGGATGTCGAGACCCGTGGACGGCCGCCCCCGAGGCTCACGGCTGATGAGGAGGCCCCCGCGGGAGAGCACGACATAGTCCAGTTTGCGGGCAAACTGCGATGCGTAAGGTGCCTGCGTGTGGTCAAGGTGGCCAAGACGCTCAGGCAGGCCCCGTGCCGGCCTGCCGTAGGCCACCGCCTTTGGTGCGTTGGCCCGTTCACCTTCTGCAGCTCGTGTGGAGCACACTCGCGCGATAATACCCAGCTCCTAGCGGTGGATTGCAGGGGGCAGTGCGAGCGCGGCTCGTCGACCCGTGCCCGCTTGGACCACCTCTGGAGCAGAAACCACTCAGGAACTGGGGCGAAGTTGCCTCTCGGTTCGGGGCCGAAGGCCTCGACTCCGTTTGGAGGCTTCGCCCTGGACGCCACACTCGGGGGGCTGGAGGTCCTCCCCGATTGGTGAAGTAATCGCCCTGTATGCCGAGTGGCTATTTTGACCGAGAGGCACCGCCTGCGTGGAGCACGCTGCGTGACGGCGGTGCCCGCGGGTATTGTTTTCGCTCTGCGAAGCCTCCAGCTGCCGCTGATGCCCCGCGCTGGCACTGCGCCTGTGGGCTACACCCCAGTAAAAGCTCCTTCTCCTCCTCCTCCTCCTCCTCCTCCTCCTCCTCCTCCTCCTCCTCCTCCTCCTGAGGTTCCTCCTCTACCTCCTCCTCCTCCTCCTGCTGCTGCTCCTCCTCCTGCTGCTCCTCCTCCTCCCCCTCCTCCACCTCCTCCTCCTCCCTCTCCTCCTTGTCCTCCTCCTCCTCCTCCTCCTCCTCAGCCTCGTCCTCCTCCTTCTCCTTCTCCTCCTCCTCCTCCTCCTCCTCCTCCTCTTCCTCCTCCTCCTCTTCTCCTCCTCCTCCTCCTCCTCCTCCTCCTCCTCCTCCTCCTCCTCCTCCTCCTCCTCCTCTCTCCTCCTCCTTCTCCTCCTCCTCCTCCTCCTCCTCCTCCTCCTCCTGGGGCCCCCGCTCCGTCCTCCTCCTCCTCCTTTTCCTCCTTCTCCTCCTTCTCCACCTCCTCCTCCTCCCCCCCGCCTCCTCCTCCTCCTCCTCCTCCTCCTCCTCCGCCTCCTCCTCCTCCTCCTCCTCCTTATCCTCCTCCTCCTCCTCCTCCTCCTCCTCCTCCTCAGCCTCGTCCTCCTCCTTGTCCTCCTCCTCCTCCTCCTCCTCCTCCTCCTCCCTCCTCCTCCTCCTCCTCCTCCTCCTCCTCCTCCTCCTCCTCTCCCCCTCCTCTCCTCCTCCTCCTCCTCCTCCTCCTCCTCCTCCGCCTCCTCCTCCTCCTCCTCCTCCTGATCCTCCTCCTCTTCCTTTTTCCTCCTCCTCCTCCTCCTCCTCCTCCTCCTTCCTCCTCCTCCTCCCTCCTCTCCTCCTCCTCCTCCCCTTTATCCTCCTTCTCCTCCACCTCCTCCTCCTCCTCCTCCTCCTCCTCCTCTTCCTCCTCCTCCTCCTCCGCCTCCCTCCTCCTCCTCCTCCTCCTCCTCCTCCTCCTGGGTCCCCCGCCCCGTCCTCCCCCTCCTCCTTCTCCTCCTCTCCTCCTTTTCCACCTCCTCCTCCTCCCCCCCGCCTCCTCCTCCTCAGCCACCTCCTCCTCCTCCTCCTCCTCCTCCTCCTCCTCCACCTCCTCCTCCTCCTCCTCCACCTCCTCGCTCACCTCATCCTTCTCCTCCTCTTCTCCTCCCGCCTCTGTTCCTCGCCCTTCTCCTCACATTTCGCCCCTGTGCTTTTCCGAGAGTGGGGCCGCAGCAGAAGGTGTGCCCTTCGTCCAGGCACGCACCTGGGCCCAACACGGCACGCCGGCCCCTCGCCGTCCATATATGACGGGAGGATGTTCCACCATTGCCGGAGGTAGATCTGACAGGGAGGAGGAGGAGGAGGAGGAGGAGGAGGAGGAGGAGGAGGACCAGTGTAAACCCAAGAGTCATCAACGATTTTGGCATTAATAAACCCTCCCTTCAAGTTCCCTTCTCATAGGCCCTATACAACGGTGTATCCATTGAGGAAACTGCCTCGTTTGAAGACAACCGTTTAAAAACCATGAAGGATGCCAAAACATTATTTTCGGGATTCCAACACCACGGATCAACCTGACTGTTGCGCCTTGGCGATCCTGAATCGCGCCCGCATGCCGTTCCTGGGGCTTCAACACAGCGAATCAACGTAACTGTTGCGCCCGCAAAATCCTGAATCCTCTCAAAGCAACATTTCTGGTACGTTGATGAGGGGACTATGTGAACCCCTTGCAAATTGAGTAAACGAATGTGTGCGGCGCTGGGGCGAGAGTCACATATTGAAAAGGAGCCGCCCTCAATCCGGGAAGCTCTTGCAACTGTTTAAAACGACTGTGAAACACTTGCAAATGTTTAGAGCGAATGTGAGCCGCGGTACGGCGAGGGCCAAAATTGAAAACCACCCAGCCTCAATGCGTGAAACCCTGGCAGCTTCTTAAAGCGAATGTGCGCCGCGCTGAGGCGAGAGCCACATTTTGAAAACGACCCGCCCTCCATCTGTGGAGCTGTTGGCAAATTTTGAGCTTCAGAATCATGAATGGTGAGGAAATCTCAGGCGAAACGCCCAACCAGTCTAAAACACTTGCCTCGGGATGCGACAGGGAGAAATTATTTCATTTCTAAGGAAAAGGAATGTGGGATTATTTCTAAGGAAAAGGAATGTGGGAGGAGGAGGAGGAGGAGGAGGAGGAGGAGGAGGAGGAGGAGGAGGAGGAGGAGGGGGAGGGGGAGGAGGAGGAGGAGGAGGTAGAGTAGGATGATGATGATGATGATGAGGAGGAGGAGGAGGAGGAGGAGGAGGAGGAAAGGAGGAGGAGGACGAGGAGGGGGACCTCCACATCCTCCCGTCTCCCCCGCCCCACCCGTGCGTGGTGGGGGTGGGAGATCAGCCCATCCAAAGAAGAGGCCGCCACGCCCACGAGCCGCAGGAGTTCCCTTCCCTTCGCCTGCCGGCCCTCAGGGCCGGTGGACGCCTGGCTGCTACAACCCGGGCGGATGTGGGTGGGGCGAAACGCGCCCAGGCCAGAGATGGCGCCCCGCCTGCCGCGGTCAAATTATGATTTCACCTGTGCGCAGCAACAAGGGGGGGCGGGCGAGGGCGCAAGGCTTCAGTCGGGCGCGTGCCCCTATACAGGGAGCTCTGTCGACGAAACAAGCCCGGGCGCCCCTGTATAGAGGGCGCGAGGCCCACGCGGGGTGCCGGCCGGGCAGAGGAGCCGCCAGTGCGCCCCCCTGGGAAGGCGCACGGCCGGCCGGCGTTGCACCGGGCAACGCGCTGCCCCGGAGAGAGCCGCGCCGCACGCGCCGGCGCAGCAGCCTCCGGCACGCGCGCGCGGCCCCGCGGGGTGCGGCGCCCTCGCCCCCGGGCGGTGCCGAGCGCGGCTCGTCCTCCACGGGCAATCGCTCGGACGGCCCCTCCCCCGTGCTTTTGTCGGTCTCGTGCGCGGGGTTGTTCGCAAAAGGAGCCGGGCTGCTCCGTCATATGACTATACCTACCAGACCATCCCAACCCAACCCGAAGACCCGACTTTCGGGATGGGGGGGGGTCCGGGTCCCATGTGTGCTTTTCAATGTTCCCAGACCCCCCCCCCACTGGAAATGGAGGGCAGATTGAAGCCTTCGGGTTGGGTTGGGGTGATGTGGTGGGTGGTGATCATAACCCCCGCCTAGAAAAAGTGCACACGTCCGAGCGATACCAAGGCCAGGCGACGCGCGGACCTGGGCCGGCACAGGGCAACGCCGCGAGACCCCGTCCGGCCACGCAGAGTCGGCCGGCTACGTGGCCCGCCTGCCTGCGGCGGAAGGCGGGTCGAGCGAGGGCGGCGCCGGGAGTCCGGGCTGCTCCCAAGCTGGGGTCAGCCGTAAGTCGGGCCTGTCCCCCTACAGGGGGATTTTGAGCGAGAAATTGAAAAATACTCCAAAACATACACCCCCAATGCTCAAAAATAGTCAAAAAAGTCCCGAGACCCTTTTTTGACCATCTCCGAATGTCCCTCCTGTAGAGGGACAGGCCCGACTCAAGGTCAGCCGGGGGATCTCGACGGGGATTGGCTGACCCCCGACGGCGCTGACGCCCGCTGCGTGAGCCCCGAGACCTTCCGTCCGCAGGCCCGCGCCGGGCCCCACGGGACACGGCGACGGATTTGGACGCCCGAGATGGGTACGGAAAGAATGGGCACAATGACCAACAGCAAATGTTGTCCCGAACCAACAGCGGCCGCTGTTGGGAGGGCGGACTCCTGCCTCAAGTGGACACGGGCCGCGGCGGCGTGGACAGCGAGCCCTGTTCCAAATGAACGAGAACTGCCGTTGGGCATCGTACCCATTCTCTCCGTACCCGTGTCGTTCGTGCAGACCCACGGGGCACGGCGGCGGACGCCGCCCGCCCGGCAGGCTCGGGCCCTCCGCAGGGGCACGAGCGGCTCCCTGACGCCCGCAGGGCTCCGACGAGAGCAAGTCGGGTCGGGCGAAAGGGGGGGATAGGAAAGGGGGGGGTTGAGAATCAGCTCGCGTAGCTGATTTCCCCGGCGCCTCCCGGCGCCGGAGGCGGCCATTAGTATCGAGGAGTGGGGCCCCTCGGTGGGGCCGAAACCAGCTGCATGCAGCACATTTCGTAACCCCCCAGTTCCCTATCCCCCCCTTTCGTCTGGCCCGAGCAAGGCTGGGGGGGCTTCTGCTCACGCGCGCCGCGGGCGGCGGCGGCCCCGGCGAGGCGCGGTGCCCCGCGAGCGGCGAGCGTGTCGCTGGCGCTCCGCGGGGCGGTGGGGGGGGGCCTTGGAAGGCTCGGCCTTGGAAGGCTCGGGACACTGATGCTTGGGGAGCTGGGATGAAGTCGAGCCTGTCCCCCTACAAGGGGGATGTTCGACGAAAGCTACAAAATACCCAAAACATAATCCAGAAATAATCCAAAAATAGTCTGGGGACTATTTTTTTTACCTTTTTGGAATACTTGTGGGGTATTTGTATTTTTTCGTCGAAGATCCCCCTGTAGGGAGACAGGCCCGACCTAAGGCTGGGACGTGGATACACGTCGGTCGGAAGAAGCAGGTAACAACATGGAGTAGGAAGGCGGATCAAGTTGATTGGGTCCAGGCGCCCCCAGGGAACAACAGAACATTGCAAAAGCGTGCCGATTCTTGAGGTAGGAAGGCGCTTGAAGTAGATTGGAATCCAGGAATCCAAAAATACCTACTTTCAGCGACCGGCGTGTATGGTGCCGCGGCGAGGCTTGGTGGGCCAAGACGGGCGGCGCGGCAGGCTAAGCCAGAGCTCCTGACCGCAGGGGAGGGGCACGGGAGGTGCGGGGGAACCACAGGGGGCGGGGGGGGGGCTCGCCCATGGGGGGAAACATTGAGCTGACATTTGTGATAGATCGTCCGTAGATCGGCGAGAAGCCCCAGATAGCGAACCTGCAAGTTCGTGGGCGAAGCGGATTCTGGGGCCCCCTATCGGAGATGAATGCGGATTGGGGGACGATGCATTCACCCTGAGCCTCTCTCCCTGTGGCCTTGCCCCATGGGGAAGCCCTGAGAAGCCAAGGGTTGCCCTTCTTCCCAAAAAAAAAGCTGACCGCCCTGAAGGGCACGGCTCCGCCGACCTCCGAAGAACTCCGGTGAGGGGGGGGCTCGACAAGAGCAGCCGCCGTGGCCTGGGCCTCTTTGCGGGGAGGACTTCCACCAGAGTCCCGCTCAGAGGAGGAGGAGGAGGAGGAGGAGAAGCAGACCTAGAGAGCTGCAATCCATTAGGGGCAGTCATTGGTGGTGCGAAGCAGTGCCGCACAAAAATGCAAAGCGATGCGAAGCGACGCAAAGCGACGCGCGGCAATGCCAGCGGGCGGCGCGACGGCGGGCGACGACGAGCGGGCCAGACCGACGCACGGGCCCAGTGGGCGACGGGCGACGGGCGGCGGCAAGCCTGCCAGACCAAGCAGCGCAAACCAGAGGGAAGCAAGGGACATCGACGCAATGCAGTGCAAGGCATGGCGAAGGCACGGGAAGCAGCGCCAAGCGATACCAAAAACTACGAGGCAGTGCGAGGACATGGAAGGCAATGCAAAGCAACACAAAACAAAGCCATGCAAACAAGTGCAAACCGGTGCAGACCCATGAACAACCATGCAAAACGGGCGGCGGCGACGGGCGAAGACGGGGTGACCAGAGAGAGGCCAAGGCTCTGGTTGCTCAGAGGGAGTGCAGGTGGAAGTGCTGATTGGGGAATACGCATGTCGACATGCGAGGGGGCGATTGGACTGCAGACTGCTGCATCAGTGGTGAGTGCAGGGACGCCTCATGCTGGTCCCCCTCAGCCGCGAAGAGGGGGAGGATGGGGAAGCGGATCGGAGGTTGATTGCAACGAGACCCTCCGCGGCCTTGCACCAGTACAAATAGGGCTGGTTCTTGACGTCCTCGACGGCTGGGAGAAAGGCATGGTACTCGGCCCATGCCGAGGGTTACGAGGCGCATCAGAACAGGGGGCGGACAGTGAGGGGGAAGGATTGCGGGGAGCAGGGGGGATGAAGGTGAAGATACTCCTCCTCGTCGTCCTCCTCCTCCTCATTCTACCCGCCCTCCTCCTCCCCCTCCTCCTCCTCCTCCACCACACCATCCTCCTCCTCCTCATCATCCTGCCCGTCCACCCTGGCATCCAACCTCTCCTCGCTCTCCTCCTACGCCTCGTGCTCCTCCACCTGCGAAGCGGGCACTGCTGTCAATGGGCGGTGGGGATCTGCCGAGATTTGCGGCCCGCCGTCCTTGTCCACCCCACAAATGTCCCCCGACCAGTCGAAGCCGTGCGTCACCTTGTCGACGTTGCCGTGTGCGGCCGCGTACATCAAGATCAGGAACATGCCGACCCAAGAGAAGAAGAACACCAGTAAGCAAGGAGTGTCGGTACATCTCCTCTCGGCGCATCTCCTGCCGCCCATGCACCCCCTCTCGGATCTCTCGTCGTCTCGCTCCCACGTCCTCCAGGCACTTCGGAGACCAGGGATGTCGTCCTCGAGGAAGCTATCGACAATAAGCGACTCTTCCAATCCTCCTGGAGAACAACGGCATGGGATAATAACGCGACAAGCCATGCGAAAGATAGCAGGAACGCGTGAAGGACATACAACGTACATAAGAGGTAGCGCGGTGGCGCGATAGCATAAAAGACATAAGCTCCTCGAAACCTAAAAACGTAGTCAACACAAGAAACGAACAACTTTCCCAGGCACACTCGAATGCACAATGAGTACCATTGTTTGCGGCAGCGCCATCAAGGTGGCACTGTCAGCACACATGTTCGACGAACATGTTGGTTTTGGGTACATCAATGAATTCTGTAATCGATTTCTTCTTCGAAACGTTAAGCGCGCGACGCATCGCGCGCACCTTCCAAAATAATGACCCCACTGCCTTGCCATCGCTCGGACGTCCATTCCCCGTGCACGTTTTGGTTTCGTTCGCTTCGTGATCCAGCATGTTTCTCGAAGGTCCTCGCCGAAACACAAAAGGCACACGTCCGAGCGATGACAAGCTGCACCTGAGCGAGGGTATAATTAGGTCGGGAGTGGCCCCCTTAAGGCAAATTTTGGAAGAAACAATTCGCCGGCCCAACGGGCCAAGGGCGTGCTAAGATCTCCGGTAACTGTTTATATACTAGTTCGCGCGCGCGGGGCCGCCCCTGGGGGTCCCTGGACGAAAAATACCCAGGGACACCCCCGGGACACTTCCGGGACACTCGGATCAGAGATGCCAGACCGGGCAATTTTTCGACACCCCTCACGAGGATCGTGGCTTCCGAGGGGAGGGGCGCAATCGACTACCCCCCCTCCTGACCCAAGAGGTCCCCAAGACTGCCCAAGAGGTCCCCGCCCAAAGAGCGCTCCAAGACGCCGATGATGACCCCAAGACGGCCCAAGAGGCCTCCAAGTGGCCTCCAAGAGGCCTCACAAGAGGGCCCGAGAGGCCAAAATCATAAATTGCACTATGGTTTCGGAAGGATTTTGGCCTTGTCGCCTTTTCGGCCATCCGATGCTCCAAGACGGCCCAAGGGGCCCCCAAGAGCACCCCAAGACGGGCCAAGAGGCTTCCAACAGGGCCCCAAGAGGGCCCAAGAGGGCCCCGAGACGGCCCAAGAGGGCCCCGAGACGGCCCAAGAGGCGCCCAAGACGGCCCCAAGAGGAGCCCAAGAGGGGGACCACGAACCGAAAACTCCAGACTTGCGCCCCAAGAGGGCCCCAGGAGGCCCCGAGAGGCCCCAAGATGTCGCCAAGAGGCCCCCCCCAAGAGGCCCCAGGAGGCCCCCAGGAGGCCCAAAAGAGGCCCCAGAAGTCCAAAAATGCCTCCCAGGCGCCCCCGAACAGCTTCTCAAAAGACCCCAAGAGGCCTCCCAAAGAAGCATCTTGACGACGACCCTGTTTGGCCCCAAGAGCAACACAAGATCCAAACGAGAGGCTTCTTTCTCCGCCACTTCCCCTTCCTCCTCCTCCTCCTCCTCCTCCTCCTCCTACTACTTATCTTCATCCTCCTCCTCTCCTTCTCATCCTCTCCTCCTCCTCCCCTCCCCTTCCCCATCCTCATCTTCCTCCTCCTCGGCGGCGCCACAATGGCCCCGGGCCCACGGTGACGCAGTAGCGATCATGCAACATTGGCCGGCGGAAAGAGCGAAGCGATTGAATGAAACATATAGCACAGCAGATGCCCCCAAATAGAGAAAAATAATAGAAGCATCGTCCACAGACTATGTTTTTAACTATTCTGCATATTCCTCCTGTAGAGGGACATGCCCGACGTAAGTGACCGAGCCACTCAGGTCATGGTAATGATAGAATCAAGGATTTAGAACAGTGGCCCCAGATTTAGAACATCCGTTTTTGAATTCAGTAAACCCGCGTTGGCGTTTACTAAATGATGGTTTGTCTTGTTTTGATCCGGCGGCGCAATGTAATACATCCGCTTCTCGCTTCAGTAAAGCATGGCTTTCTCTATATGTTGTTTTGAGATCGCGCGTTCGTTCATTAGCATGACCTATGTTATGTTAGACGGTGGTTATCGGCGGTGGACACACCTCCCTTTAGTAATTCTCCCTTTTGTGAAAACAGCCCTGGACCGCAACCGATGGACCTGGACCCGCAAAAATGACGGCCACGACGCCCTCTCGCGGACCGAGAATGGCCAGTGGGCTAATCGACGTGCCAGGCTGCCGACCGTCCCGGCATTCCTATAGACCTACCACGAAATGATCCTAGAACCCAAAATTGTTCTAAGAACAAAAACTGCCCCAGTGCGACCCTACCTAGAAGTTGGAGCCCCTAGGAAAGCAGCATTAGTTGCTATGCTATGCTATGCTATACTATGTCATGCTATGCTGCGCTATGCTATGCTATGCTATGCTATGCTGCGCTATGCTATGCTATGCTATGCTATGCTGCGCTGTGATGTGCTGTACTGTGCTGTGCTGTGCTGCGTTATTCTATGCTATGTTGCGCTATGTTATGCTATGCTGGGCTATGCTATGATATGATGTGCTGCGCTATGCTATGCTACGCTATGCTATGCTATGCTGTGCTCTGCTATGCTAAAGCTCAGCGAAGCTAAGATGCTGGTAGGCTAAGCTAAGATAAACCTGAACTAAGATGAAGCTAAGCTAAGCTAAGATGAAATAAGCTAAGCTAAGATGAGATAAGCGACGCTAAGCTAAAGAAGACGTAACTGGGGGAACCGCGGGGCGGATACTGGGGGGAACCGCCCGGGGCGCTTTCCACTGCCCGGCCCCTTGAAGCCCAGAGAGTAAGAACCCTTCTAGGCAGAGCCTAGGTAGGGAACAATGTTCTTAGAACATCAACCCGACGTGTGAAAACAAGACAGTCCCAGCCAGAAATGTTCTAAGAACATGTCGTGCATACCACAAAAGGTTCTTAGACGATTTGTCGAGTACTGTCTGACCACTTTAGAATATGTTTTGACTCCTTCCCATTTCTCCTTCTGAATCTGCCTGAAGGGGGACATGCCCGACCTAAACGTTCCCCCCCCCCCCGGCGCGCCGGCCACAGGCGCGATGCACCTTTGGACGCCCGAAATGGGCACGGAAAGAATGGGCACAATGCCCAACAACAAGTGTTGTCCCAGGCCAACAGCGGCCACTGGTGGGCGGGCGGCCTTCTGTCTCGAATGGCTACAGGCCGCGGCGGCGCCGACAGCGAGTCCTGCCCAAAATGAACAGGAGGAGGAGGAGGAGGAGGAGGAGGAGGAGGAGGAGGAGGAGGAGGAGGTAGGAGAGGAGGAGGAGGAGGAGGGGAGGTAGGAGGGAGGAGGAGGAGGAGGAGAGGAGGAGGAGGAGGAGGAGGAGGAGGTAGGGGGAGGAGGAGGTAGGGGGAGGAGGAGGAGGAGGAGGAGGAACTCCGGTTGAGCATTGTACCCGTTCTTTCCGTGCCCATCTCGTTCGTGCAGAGCACCGAGAAAGCTCGGCCGGCGCCCACCCCGCCGGCGCTCGGACGGCCCCCCCCGCGCACTGCTCGATTCTCGCGCGTGAGCATCTGCTCGCAGGAGGCCCGCCGAGAGGCTCCTCGAGGGCCCTCGCCGAGGAACAAAAAACAAAAGAAGAACAAACACAAAAAAAAACAAAAAGGAAACTAAGAAAAACAATAACAATAACAAATAATAAAACAAACAATAAAAAACAAACAAAAACATTTGAACCAAACAACAAAAACGAGTAAGAACAAAAACACACACGTCCGAGCGATGCCAAGCCACAGAGGCACGACGACCAGGGGGGAGGGCAAAGAGAAGCCACCAAGAGCGCGCGCCTGCGAAGAGCTCGCGCTCCAGCAGCGCCTGGTGGCGAGCGGCCCCGCTGGCCGTGGGCGGGCCGCCGACCATGGCACGCCCCCCGAGAGGGGGGCCGCGGCCTCCCCTCGCGCGCCGCGGCCGCGCCGAGCGCCCGCCGGCCGGGAGGCGAACCTGCGCCGAGCTCGGGCCGAGCCTGGCGTCGATGAAGGGGCCCTGGGACACACAAATAAATACACACAAACAAAAAGATTCCCCCTATTTTCCTATATTTTCGAAGTTTTTGTCTTCCCCCCCACTTCGCATATTTTTGCATATTTTCTGGGGAATCGACGATTCATTGTGTCTGTGTGTTTTTTCCCCTCCTGAGTCCAGCTCGGGAGGGGCCTGGAATGCCGTGCCGCGGCGTCGAGCGGCTGCGTCGGGCGGGGCCCCGGGGAAGGTCCTCCAGGCGAGCAGCTGCGGCCAAGAGAGCTTTCTGGGCCGCGTGCCGCGGCGGCGGCCCCAGCGGCACGCCGTGCCGCGCGAGCGGCCAGCTCGTGCCGCTCCGCTCCGCGGGGCGGGAGTCTGGGAAATTCGGAAAGGCCAGGGACGTGGACGCCTGGGAACCGCGGAGTGGATCACGTGACGCGCTGAAGCGCTCCGCACCAGTGTCGGGCCAACCGGTGGCACCGATCGGCAGATTGTCCGGCGCGCAAGAGATGGGGGCGGGGGCGCTGGGGGAGGAGAGAGGCGCGATCAGAAGCGGAAGACTCACGCGTTGTGCGGACCAGGGCGGCAATACAACATCTCACAGGCACGAATGAAATTACCGTCCCCGAACCGACCTCGATCTTACACCTCGGCCCGACGGGCGCCTGGTGTTTTTTCGGTCATGGCTCGGTTCTCCGGTGGCCGTTCGGGACAATCCAGGCACCCCCGGAACGCCCTCTCGGCGAGGCGACGCTGCTGGAGCGCCTCCCGAGGCTGGAGAAGGGCCGAGAGCCGACGGCGACGCCCGAAAGCCTCGAGCTTCTACCTCGGCCCGACCGTATCCACAACTTCCCGACCGTAGGTGCCTCGAGATCTTTTGCCTCGGTCCGTCCGTACGGCTCGAGGCGTTGTCCCAAAGATCCCGAGCGTGTGGAAGGAGAGGAGGAGGATGAGGAGGAGGATATGATGAGTAGGAGGAGGATGAGGACGAGGACGAGGACGAGGACGAGGACGAGGATGAGGACGAGGACGAGGATGAGGATGAGGATGAGGATGAAGATGATGATGAAGATGATGAAGATGATGATGATGGTGATGATGATGATGATGGTGATGATGATGATGATGAGGATGATGATGATGAATATGGATATGATGATGATGATGATGATGATGATGATGATGATGATGATGATGATGATGCGGTGATGATGCTGCTGATGCTGATGGTGATGCTGATGCTGATGCTGATGATGATGATGATGATGCTGATGCTGATGATGATGATGATGATGAGGAGGAGGAGGAGGAGGAGGAGGAGGAGGAGGGGAGGAGGAGGAGGAGCGAGGAGGAGGAGCGAGGAGGAGGAGCGAGGAGACCGTGCAGGTGCGCTCGCCCTCGCGCGCGCGGAGAGCTCTGCCACGGCTGCCGCGGGAGGGTGGCGGTGCTCCCCCGTGAGCGCCCCCCGACGGCGCACTCTGCACGGGGGGAGGGCACGGAGAGAACGGGGCAGGCCGCCACCGTGCGCACGGCACGCCTGGGGCGCGCCGGGAGGGCGCACGTTTTCTTACAGCGGGGGCCAGTCCACGAGAAACCTTCCACAGGAGACCCGACCCTGAGACCCCAGGACGTCCATCGACTTTTGGTGCGGGAGCGTCGCGCTCTCCGTGGCAAGACCATCGACACCCAAGAAACCCCCGGGCACCCTGGAGGCAAGCAGGGTGGTTCTTGGCATGAGCCCACACTGCATTCGGCGTTTCGACACGGGGCGGCAGGGGGTGGGGGAGGGCGGGGGGGGTCTGGCTCCGCACCTCTGCTTTTAATGCGACGGTTCGGCGTCCGGTGAAGGAGGGGCTCCACCTGCCTGAGGCAGGCGCCAACAACAGCCAAGATCTACTCTGCTGTGGAGGGGGATGTTGCAGGCCCAAAAGGCAGAACAAAACCGTGGCGCTCAGCAAAGCGCGGGCCAACGTGCCCTGGCCAACGGCCAAAGTGGCCAACGGCCAACACCAAGGGCACACGCGCAAAAAGAGGGGATCACGGACACAAGCTGGGACCTGACCTCCGGCCTCCTTTCCTTGACTAACTCCCAATAGCGCCAGAAACGCTGTGCCTTAGGGAGGAAATCAAGGAAAAGAAAGCAAACCAAGGACCGCCCTACACCCCGCGCCAAAATGGCGCACGGGGGTTCGGGATCGGCGCCCAAGGGACAAAACACGGAGCGTTGCCCAGCGCCCGCACCCTCACAAGCACGGCAACAGTGTGCCCGCGGCAAAGAGCACTGCAACCAAGAGGTTACAGGCGGAAAGCCGCGGGCCCCGCCTCCGTGGTCGTCAAACGGCGGTGCACCTCAGACCAGGAGGTGCCACTGGGGTCTTCCCGCGCCCAGGCCGCACCTCTTGGCCGAGGTGGCAGGGCACTAAAAGCCCTGGCCTGACAGCTGCAACGGCAACAGCAGCGGCAGCAGGGAGGGGGAGGGGGAGGGGGCCACTCTCCGGCCCAGGAGCGCAAACAACGTCCACCCTGGAACCTAATCCAGGGCCGTGCCGCAACTCCCAAAGAGGACAAGGGCGACGGACATGACGACGAAACGAGACACGAAGGACGACAACGAACGACCACGAACCTCCCAGCGGGAGGTGCCGCCCTCCGCCCTATCCTTATCGCACCCGGAACGCGGGCGGGATAAGGATCTGACATCATCGGACCCACACCGCATTCAGGCGGTGCCACACGGAGCCCAGGCAGCACCGCTTATCCGCGGTGGCGAGGCATTTGAAAATTGCCTCGGCCTGACGGCCTGTGGAGGGGGAGGAGGAGGAGGAGGAGGAGGAGGAGGAGGAGGAGGAGGAGGAGGAGGAGGAGGAGGAGGAGGAGGAGGAGGAGGAGGAGGAGGAGGAGGAGGAGGGAGGAGGAGGAGGAGGAGGAGGAGGAGGAGAGGAGAGGGAGGGAGGGAGGGAAAGGAGGAGGGGGGGGCGAGGGCCCGCGCCGCTCGGCAAAACAGTGAACCAACAACGACCACTTGGGGCCGTTGTAGCGTTTCTACGTTTCTACGGCCGACCCTCGGAGAGCTCCAGGCAGCAACGCCCACACTGGCCCTGGCCAGGCCCAGCTCGGGCCCCGGGCTGGGGTGCAGGCCCTCCTGGCCTATAGGCCCGGAGGTCCATGCAGAAGTCCAGGGCCCAGGATGGAGCTGGCCAGTGCTGGTGGCGGTGTATCGTGAGGGTCCCTCCGAGGCCCCCCCCGCCCTCCCCCCTCTCGCCGCGCCCATCCTCTGAACCCGCCCCCCCTGATGTTGCTAGTCGGCGCCCCGTTCGGCCCCCGGACGACCCCCAGAGGGCCAGAAACCATCCCGTAACTGCTGTCTCACAGAACGCCCCAAGCTCGTCCAGAGATGGGCCATCGAGGTCACAACGGCCACGGTCGGACGCAGGACAGAAAAACACCCTTTCAGAACATGAGACCGTCCGCCTGCCCAAACTGAGGAACATTCGAGGACCCCCTTTTTTAGGATGCACAAGAACGGTCAACAAACGCGAAGGAACGTGAGGGCACCCTCTCCGAACCGACCTCGATCTCCTATCTCGGTCCGACCGTACAGGATCTCTCCGAGATGACCCAAGAAGTCCCGAGAGGCCTCCAGGAGAGGCCCAAAGAGGCTCCGTGCGCGGCTCTCAGGAGCCAACAACGTTGACCACCGACTACCGAGAAAGCAGTGCTTCTGCATCCGACGCTGTCCAGCTTCCAGCTCGCCTCGGGGATGCTGGAGCGATGGTGGGCCAATTTCCCACCACCACTACCATAGATAGGACGGAGGAGAAGGGAAGATATGAAGGGTCTCCTCCTCCTCCTCCTCCTCCTCCTCCTTCTCCCTCTATTACCTTTCGTAGTGGTGGAAAACTGGGTCATCAAGAAAGCGCCCAAAAGCGCTCAAGGCGGCCCACGAGCGTCCGAATACGTCCCCGGGGTCACACCAGTGGCTTCTGAGCAGCCCCGAACAGCCAAAGACCACCCTGAAACGGCTGCAATACGCCGCGTGACCACATAAAGACAGTTCAACGAGTTGGGAATAATCGATGTGAATGCTTCTGAAGACTTCCAGACTCCGATCGCCTCGGGCAAACTTCTTTGCAAACCTCAATGCCCGGTTCCTCCCTTCCCTCCCCCAGGCCCATCCGCATCCTCCCGCCCCCCCGTCCCCCGCCACCTCCCCCCCTTCCTGCTCCTCCTCCTCCTCCTCCTCCTCCTCCTCCTCCTCCCCACCTCCCCCTCCTCCTGCAACCCCCGACCTCTCCTCCCAGAACTGAAGGGATACGTGCAAATGCAGAAAGCAAAGACGAAGATGCCGACGATGCACTGCCCTCTGCCTCCGTCATGCTGGACCTGATGTGGCAGCATTGTTTCTTTTTTATGTATTTCCACGCTGGCCATTGGACGCTCGAGTGACCGCATCCTCCTGTCATTTCGAATCTCCCCCCCCCCTTTCCTCCATCTCCCTGCCACCTCCGACCTCTCCGCCCCCTCCTCCTCCATCCCTCATGCCACCTCCGACCTCCCCCTCTTCTCTGCCTGCTTCTCAGTGAAGGGGCCCAGGGACACACAACTAAATACACACTCAAATCCCAAGATTCACCATATTTCCTATATTTTCTGGGTCTCCGTCTTCCCCCCCATTTCCTGTATTTTCCGCTATTTTCCTGGGAGTCGACGATTCATTGTGTCTGTGTGTTTTTTCCCCTCCCGATTTCAGTGCGGGCTCAGCGGCAGTCCGGACCCCTTCCCCAGGGCCCGCTTTTCATCCCGAGGCGACTTGTGACGGCCCCGAGGCCCGGTGAGGGCCCCGAGAGGGTGTAACCCAGGGACAACCGAAGTGCTGATGTCTTCAGGACGCGAGCATGTCTGGAGCCTCTCCTCCTCCTCCCCCTCCTCCTCCTCCTCCTCCTCCTCCTCCTCCTCCTCCTCCTCCTCCTACCTCACCACGTGAGAAATGAAACTGCTGGAAAACTCCTCCTCCTCCTCCTCCTCCTCTTCCATTGCCTCCTCCTCCTCCTCCTCCTCCTCCTCCTCCTCCTCCTCCTCCTCCTCCTCCTCTCCTCCTCCTCCTCCCCTCCTGCTGGAAAAACTCCTCCTCCTCCTCCTCCTCCTCCTCCTCCTCCCCTCCTCCTCCTCCTCCTCCTCCTCCACTCCGCCTCCTCCTCCTCCTCCACAACATGAATATAATACTGACTCTCCCTCTTCCCCTGATGGCGTGCTGGGAGTCGCCGACCCCCCCCCGCGCACTGTTTTTTTACACACAGGATTCCCGGGAGTTGGGTTTTCGCCTGCGCTTTTTTCAAAATGCTGCTCTCGCTGAGGCGCCGGCCTCATTTCTGCTCCCGAATCGTTCCGAATCGTGCTCCCGCTGCAGCGTGGGCCTCATTTTCGGATCGGTGTTTGGCCTCCGTCGTTCAGGATGGCGTTCTCGCCCCAGCGCGGCCTCTTTCTCGCGCGCCCATCCGCCCGCCACCACCGCGCCGCACCACCACCACCACCACCACCACCACCACCACCACCACCACCACACCAGCACCAGCACCACACCAGCACCAGCACCAGCACCAGCCACCACCACCACCACCACCACCACCACCACCACCACCACCACCACAACCACGCACACACGCACGCACGCACGCACGCGCACCACCACCCACTACGCACGCGCGCGCGGAGCCACAGGTCCGCTACGACACGCGTCCGCGGATAGAGAAAATCAGCGCCATGGTAAGGGATGGGAGGGAGGGGTAGGACGTCAGATATGACGCGAGCGCACCTAGCTTGTCCTCCTCCCCTCTGCCGCCTCCGAGCTCCTCACCCCCCACCCCACGCGCCGCCCCAGTCGCGGCAGCCACGCCGGCCGCACCGGGCCGATAAATGGGCTGGGGCCGTGACCGTCCTCCCCCCACCCCCCTCGAGGGGGCCCACGGACATGCAAACATAAACACGCACGCGCGAATCCGAGGATTCCCCCACGTCTTCCTATAATCAGTTTCTGGGCTCTCGTCGTCCCCCCCCCTCACTCCCCATGTCGTCTTCCCACATTCTCCTGAGCATCGATGACGAATGATTAAAACAGGGCTAGGATCGGGATAAATCGCTCCGGAGCGTTCCGGAGCGCTCTCAGAGCGTTCCGGAACGCTCTGGAGCGGCCGCGGCGCCCAATACATCCTCCAAACCCGCCGATTCTCAGAGATTTCGAGTTATCCCGATCCGATTTTGTCCCGATCTTCGCGTCGTTTTACCACCCCCACTCCCCATATCTTCTTCCCACATTCTCCCGGGCATCGCTGACGCATGGCGCCTGTGTGCTGTTTCTCCCCTCCTAGACCCCTTGCCGCCTCCTCCTCCCTCCTCCTCCTCCTCCTCCTCCTCTCCCCCTATTCTACTCCTCTCCCCCTCCTCCTCCTCCTCCTCCTCCTCCTCCTCCTCCTCCTCCTCCTCCTGGACCCCCTTGCCGCCCGCCCGGCCTGCCGGGCGCGCTGGCGGAGCGGGACAGCGGCGCCCTGCCGCCGCCGGCCGCGCCCGAGCCTCGGTCGGGGAGAGGCGCAGGGGCGTGCTGCCCTGAGACCCTGGCGCAGGAGGCCTGGAGATTGGCACCAACACCAGCACAGGGGGGTGCCTCCACAGGGGGAAGACGATCCTGGACTTCGGTGTTGGTGGCAATATTTCGGCCACCTTGGGAGCCGGAGTATTACCACCATCGCCGAGATCGGGATCGTCTTCCCTCGGTGGAGGCACACCGCCGATCTTGGTGTTGGTGTCAAACTCTAGCCATGGCGGTGCAATTCTCAGAGGCCTCCTGGATTCAAGTCGGGACTGTCCTCCTGCAGGGGGACTTTGGGGCAAAACATCAAAACAAAAATAGCCAAAAGAATGCGCCACAATGGTCAACGAAAAGAATGCTCAGAAAACCGTCCCCAGACTATTTTTTACTATTTTGGAATAGTCCTCCCGTTTCGGGACAGGCCCGACTCAATCCTAGATGGGGTCGGAGAAGATGGGGTCGGAGAATCGCGCCGCATCGCCGATGCATCGACGATGCATCGGCGATGCATCGGCGATGCATCGGCGATGCACCGGCGGTGCATCGTCGGCGTCGGCGATGCATCGGCGACGTCGACGTGAAGCACAGCGGGCTCTACATCGAGCCGCATCGGCGATGCATCGGCGACGCGGCGCGAGCCTCCGACCCCATCTGCCCAGGCCACCGACGTCGTGATTTGTTCACGACGTCGACCCCAACAGGTCTGGACCCATCGATCGATCTCTGGCTCGAGGAAAATGGCGCGGACAGTCCTCCCCTTCCTCCTCCTCCTCCTCCTCCTCCTCCTCCTCCTCCTTCCTCCTCCTCCTCCTCCTCCTCCTCCTCCTCCTCCTCCTCCTCCTCGTCCTCGTCGTCCTCCTCCTCCTCCTCCTCCTCCTCCTTCTCGTCCTCCTCCTCCTCCTCGTCCTCGTCCTCCTCCTCCTGCGTTTCTGCGGTTCTCGCTCCGAGCAGCGTCTCGCGTGCGCCCGGAGCGCGGAGCGCGCCACAGCAGCCCACGAAGGCCGTGCGGGCACTCAGACGGCGGCCCCGGGAACCCGACCTCGAGGCGAGAAAGAGGACCAGGGACCAATAAATCCGCCGACCCTGTCGGGTTGTGTGCGGGGCTTGTCCGTTCAAGTCGTCATCTCCGTCATTCGTGGGTCGTCGTCTCTGTCGTCCCCTTTCCTTGCCTCCCCCCCGTTCCCTGGGCTCGTCGAAGCTCCCCCCTTTCCCAGAGACCTCCTCAGCGCGCCAGCCAAAGCAAAGTTGAGCAACGCCGTTATTGAGTCGAAGGGAAGCCCCCCCTTCAATCCCTCCCCCGCAGGGGGGGTGGTCCCCAGGGGGAGGGGGGGTCCGAGGGGGGGTCTCGGGGGGGTTATCCCGGGGGGGTCCCGGGGGAGGGGGTCAGATACTACGCCCCCCCTGGGAGTCCCGGAGTCCAAAAAAAACCCAAGACGGGCCAAGAGTGCCTCCAGAAGCCCCAAAAACAGTCCAAGAGAACCCCGAATCGCCGAACGATCTGTCCAAGACGCCTCGACGGCCTCCAGACGGCCCCAGAGGCCTGCAAAGCGCCCCAAGAGGCCTCCAGGAGCTTTCCCCACGAGAGCCCCAAAAGGCACAAGCTATAGATTCCCCATACGTTTTTGACAGATTTTGGCGTTCTTGCCTCTTCCGCTTCCCGACGCGCCAAGACGGCCCAAGAGGCCCCCAAGATCGCCCCGAGACGGCCCAAAATGCCCCCAAGAGGGTCCCCTAACGGCCGGAAAGGGCCCCGAGACGGTCCAAGACGCCTCCAAAACGGCCCCAAGACGGCTCCAGGAGAGTGCCCAAACGGGGGACCCGAACGGACATCTCGAGCTCTCAACCCCAAGAGGCCCCCAAGAGGCCCCCAAAAGGCCCGAAGATGCCCCAAGAGGCGGCTCCCAAAGGGCCCCCAAAGTGCCCCAAGACAGCCCAGGAGAACCCCAAATTGCCCAGGAGGCCTCCAAGAGTGCCTCGAGACGACGCAAGAGGAGCCCTGGACGGCCCAAGACGGCCTCAAGAGAGCCCCAGGCTGTCCCAAGAAAGCTTCTGGCCTCCTCCTCCTCCTCCTCCTCCTCCTCTTCCTCCTCCTCCTCCTCCTCCTACTCCTCCTCCTCCTCCTCCGTCCCCCCCCTCTGCTCCCCGTCCTCCTGCTTTCCTTTGCCTCCTTTTCCTCATCTTGCTTCTCCTCCACATCCTTCTCCACCCTCCTCCTCCCTCATCCACCTTATCCACCCTTCCCCCACCTCCCAGTCATCCTCCTCCCACTGGCCCCCCCCCCCTCGTTTTCATCTTCGTCGTTCTCAAAGTCGGCGGCACCGGCCGTGAGGCCTTCGCAATACCTCAGAGGAGGGGAGAGAGGCCAGGTTAAACAAAAAAACGCCCGAAATGGTTTTTGGGCGGGCGCCGCGCGCGCCCGCGCCCGCGGGCGTCAGGCAGCGCCCTCGGCGCTGCGCTCGGCCTGGCTTTCGGCCTCTTCGTGGGCCGGGGCCTGGCTGGCCGCTCGGCTGCGGCTGGGCTCTCTTCAGCGCGGAGCGCTGAGCCCAGCCGCTGTGGAGGGCGGCTGCCCCCTCTTCGGCTGGGCCTGGGTGTGTGGTCCCTGCGCCTGATCACCTTTTCCCAGGTCCAGTAGGGTGTGGGGGAGTGGCTGTCCTGCCCACCTTTCCCAAGCTCTCTTCGGGGCTCGGGGTCTGTGGTCCCTGCTCCTGGCCACAATTCCCTCGAGCTCGCTTCGGCACGGCTGGCTTCTTAGCGACGCCAGGGCTCCCTTCGGCGCCTCGCGGTGATCCCAAGGTCGGGGCAGGCTGCCCCTTGGCTTTGGACCAGAGTGCGTGGTCCGTGGGCCTGACCCCCTTTCCTCCGTCCTCTGCCATCGTTGGTCACTAGGTGTGTACTCCCTGCTCCTGACCACCTTTCCATATAGCTCCCTGCTTCGTTACCTTCATTTTCGTGCGCCCGGGTGTGTGACCCCTGCTCCTGGTCACCTTTCCCCAGGTCCTCACACAGCTCTGGCGTTGTGTACCCTGAGCTCCATTCTTTATGTTTAGCTGTGTTTGCGTGGGGTTCGAGGTGCGTGGTCCCTGCTCCTGACCACGATTCCCTCAGGCCCCCACGTGTCTTGTCCTTTTTGCGTCTGATCGTCTTGCGTGATCTCCAGCTCCCTGCGCTGCTCTGCCAGGCCGGGTTGCTACAGTCGCACGGCTGCGGTGGCTCCGCCTTTCTCGCACTCTGTCGTCGGCATTTGTGGTGACGTGTTGGAGTGTGTGGGTGCGCGGGTGGGGCTCGCACCTGGTGGCCTCCACGCGCCGATTTCAAGTGGGGGTCTTGGCTGCCCCATCTCGCCCCGCCATGGCTGGGGGTCACTGTGCCCTCGGTGGGGGCGAACCCCAGGCCTCGTGCTGTTGTGGTCGTGGTGGGGTTGGCCGCGCTGGCTCTCTGCTCTGCCATGCCGGCGCGCGGGTGAGCTCCTCCTCCGTCGTGGGAATGTTGGGGGTGGCGAGCTAGGGCGGACCGCGGGGCGCGGGTAGTAGCCGTCCTACCCCCCCCCCCCCTGCCCCTCACCATCCCCCCTGGTGGGCGCGGGCAGCACGCGCCCTGCCCCCCACCATTCGAGCCCGTCTCGAAGTTTGATCCATGCCTCACCAGGGCAGCGTGGACTTGTGACGTTGTGTTGGTGGGTTTGTCTTAAGTTTGCTGGTGATGGTTGGTCACTGGTGCTTGGCGGTCGTTGAGGTCGTCTGTAGACTTGGTTGCTGGTGGCCGCTAAACGTGGGCGCGTGGAAGCGCTGCGTGCGTCTGCGCTGCTAGACTTTGCGGTTCCCTCGCATTCGGGGCTTCCCCAGGACTTGCGTCCTAACGCCACCAGCAACACGTGGCAACGCTGCCTGAAGTGTTTCCACGCGTTCGGGGCTTCCTCAGGACTGGCGTCCTAACGCCGTTGGGATGGTTGACGGAGCGTTGTGCACAATGGTTCGCGGGTGTGTGTGTGTGTGTGTGTGTGTGGCGCGGTGTCTGGCCGCGAAGAGTAGTGCTCGTAATGCGTGTGTCGTCGTTGGATCGCAGCCAGGGTGCTGTCGGTCTACTGGGCACTGGGTCGTGTTCAAGGGCTTGGTGGATGGTGGTTGGACGCGTTGATGGCAGGGTGGTTGCATGGGCCTGCTGTTGTTGGTCTGGTAGCTGGCATTGATGGACGTAGTGGACGTGGTGCGGTGTGCTCTGAGTTCAGCCGCTTGTTTGCGCCATTCTGCACGGCCTGTGTCTGTGCCTGTTAGCGCCCTCGGGGTCCCCACTCCCTGTGGCAGTCGCGGCCAAACTCTGCAGTCTCTCGTATCAGTCCAGTGGTGCGTAGAAGTTGTGATACTCCTCATCGCCCATAGCCAATGGTGCACTGTCGTCTGCCAGCGGTCCCCATCTCGCAGCGAAAGCCGCCGCCATGGTTCTGCACAGTTGCGACGGGTATTCTTTGAGTGGCGCGGTCCTCCATCCGCCAATGTCATTGCGCCCGTGAGCTCGGCCATGTCCGTTGCGCGCACACGCCTGCCCTCCGGGCACTGCCAGTAGTTCTTGTCGCAATTCGCGCAGGTGTGCTGCGAGTCGGCACGCGGGCTTCTGAGTTGTCTGTCCGAGCGGGCACTGGTCGATGTAGTGGAGCTCCACGCTTTGTTGTTCCAATAGCCACTTGGCCTCCGCTCTGTGCCAGCTGCTCGGTGCTTGCGGGCGCCAGGTGGAAGGCGCTGGATGCTCGAGTATGGCTGACACTTCGAACTTAAGACCCGTCGTGATGAGTAAGATGGCCCTTCTGTAGAGGTCGCTGCCCAGTGCAAGCTGTTGTACTTATGTATGGCTGGCGGCCTGTGCGCCCCACGGGTGCCCGCGGGTTCCGAGGGGTCGCGGTGCTCTTCCCCCGAGGGCGCGCCACCTTGAGGGGCGCCACGTCTCACAGGGTGGTCCAGCCAGGACGCCGAAGATTTTGCCAACCCTTATAGCGTTGGCCCAGAAAGCCAGCGCGTCCTGCTTGGCGAGGTCGCATTTGACGGGTTCGATCTGCACGTCGATGGAGAGCGCCACCAGGTTGAAGCAGGCTGAGTGCATCTCGAAGTGGTGCTGGGAGTCCTCCACCATTGTCGTCGTGACCAGCGGTCCGGACGTCGCGAACCTTGCAGGTGCCGGCACCTCGGGCTCGATGCTCGCGGCTTCCGGTGGGAGCGGTGATCTAAGCAGCGGTTCTGCGACGATGAGGTCAGCGAGCCTCAGGCGCAGAACATGTTGGACTGGTACGAGTGCTTGTGTCGCCCCATGCCCTTGTGCCTTTCTCGCGGCCACTTGGGGCTGCTCCTCTTCCCGACTGTCAGCTGCTTCTTCTGGGTCCATCGGTAGTTCTATCGCTTGTAGCACCGCGAGGCATTTGGGCATCTCCCGAGGTGATTCAGGTTGCGAGACCTTGCAATGGAATCTGTGCCGCACCCAGGGCAGGTAGTGGATCTGGCGAGGCGCTCAGCTCGGTCGCAGCCAACGCGCTCCATGGCGATGCGCCGCCTCCACGCGCCCTAGGTCATCAGAACCCTGCTGCGCCCGCAGCAGGTGTATCCCTGGCGCTTTTCTGCTGGTTTGCCTTCGAAAATGGGCATGGTCAGGCCGCGCTGGCAGGCCGGCTGGCGCAGCTGCCGTTGCCCAGCTCGGTGTCTGTATATATCATGCTGCCACTGACGGTACCTGAACCACGCTCGCGCAATCAGCGCCTGCGCTGCATGTTCTGGCTGGCCGCGCGCCCAATCAGCGCATCCTCGAAGGTCAGCCCCGATCCCTTCGTTGTCCCGAAGAAATAGCTCGAGCCAGCGTATGCCCTCTTTTACTAGTTTTTCTGAATGCTCCATGCCTTCGGGTCGCCCCGCAGTTCGTCGACCAATACGTGCAAGCGCGGCTTGCCCGCGTGGAGCACCCTCGCGAACTAACGCAGTCTCCGCTTCCGAGTGGACACGTGGATCGGCACTGCGTCACACTTGAGACAGATGTCGTCGTCAGTGGCATGGTGGTTGGCTGATCGTGCATTTTGTTGCTGCCTGCCATGCGTCGGCTCTGGAGCTGTTGTCGTGGGTGAGCGGTCAGCGACCCCCAGACCTCGCGGTCGCAGATGAGCTTGCCGCAAGCCAATTCCGCCAGGCATTGGGTCTCGGCCTTGGCGCCCACCTGTTGCGGCCGAGAGACTGACTTCTTCGGGGGCCCGTCGGCTTGACGGTGGCCGATGATTATTCGCATTAAGTTCGGTCCTTCGCTGCCGTCGGCGGTAACCGCGTCTCCCAGTGCGAACCCTTGCGCGGTGACTTCGGCCGCGTTGGCGCCCGCGCTGGTCGGGCCTTTCCCCTGGTCACTCTGCAACGTGATCGGGTTGCTCTTGGATACCCTGGCTTTGATACGTTGCTTGGCCATCGCTGCTATCGGCAGCAATGCCTTCGTTTTCTGTGGATATAGTTTGTGTCCGAATACCTTTAGCTGTTTCTTGGGTATGGACAGCATGCTGAAGATGTCGCTCTCTTCGCGAGCATTGTTGCGCAGCGCGCAAAGGAGGGTGGCGTCGTCCATGGATGATACTTCTGGCAGCGAACCTTCAGTAACTTTGAGCGACCCTCTGGTCAGGGCGGCTCGTTGTCCAATCGTCCGGAGGTCCAGGGCGCATCCTCCTTCTTGTAGCTCTACGTCCTGCGGGCCCAGCGCTTGAACGAAGCTGGCGTTGAAGATGAGGTCCGCCGGCCCACTCCCTGGCCTGGGGCCCTTCAGGCCCTGCGCGCATTGCTCGTCGCCCCTCGCCTGGAAGAACGTCGCGTCATGGGCCTCTTCCAGCTGGTGGCGCAGGTTCTCGTCGACTTCGCGCGAGGCCATGTGCCCCGGCGAGTTGGCCAGGTGCTGGATTGCCGGCGTGATCCATTGAGGAAAGTGACTTCCTGCGATGATTCGGCTGAACTCACGCTTTTCGCCCCCCGTCCCTAGCGTAGCGCGAACTCGCGAATGACAGAGTAGAAGGCCTGTCGTAGATCCGGCAGTATGGTCACGGCGGCGAAGCCCTTGCGCTCGATGGTGCGAGTCGAGTACGCGCCTGACTTCTTCGAGATGGCGCCGTGCTGCGAGGTGCGTAGCAAGATGCCGCAGAGCTGTAGCGTGATGGCTCTGAACCACTCGTGGTAGTGCTTGGCCGCGGTGTGTTGGATAGGATCGACCGGTGAAGCTCTAATACCGACCTGGCGCCACTGTCATTGCACAGCTTCACCGCGAGGCCCGTCTTGAATTGAATGGGCCCACTGCCTCGCATGACCGCCTTCATGATGACTGGGTGCCAATGCCTCGCCGTCTCTTCCGGCGCTAGCTTGCGGACGTCGTCTGGGTTGCCGTCGGGCCCTCCAGCCCTGCCCTTCTTGCTGTCCGCGAAGCTTTCCAGTTGCGGTTGAGCGGCATGCTGAGGCAATGCGACACCTCGTCTGGTGGCCTTCTGTCGACGTGGCTGCGGTTGTGTCTGTGTGGCCGTACTTGTCTGTGATGCCCGCGCACTCGATGCTCGCGATACGTTTGGGGGTGGCCTTGCTGACCTCGGCCTGCGCTGCCATGACTGAGCCGTCGGTAGGCTAATAAATGGGCAAGGCATTCTCGCACATCGGCGTCCTCCCGCCCTGTACCAGGATCTTCTTAGCGGTTTGCCATTCTGTTCTGGCGTCCTTCGCGCTTCGACTGTCGGTCAGCTTGGCGGCTAGGTTGGTAAAATACTTATTGCGGTCGCTGCTGAGGTGATGCTTGACAATGTCTTTGGTGTTGGAAATGATTGCCATGGCTGCGTCGTGCGCTATGCTGGGTCGCCCCTATTAGCATAGGCACGTTGCAATTATCGGCGTATCTGCGCAATCTCACAAGACGCATCTTTGCGTCCATGCTGGTGGCGCTGCAGGGCGTGAGTAGTCCCCTCCCGAAGTGTTTTCTGGTCCTGTCGGCGATGAGCTCCGAAGCCTCGTGGTAATTGTCGTTCGCGTCCAGGTTCCAATGTGGTAGATGTGCCTTGTTGAGGTCCTCCTGGAAGGCGTTGATATCGCCGGCGTTCTCAACATTGTTGATGTCGATTTGCAGATTGCCTTTCAAGCTCCGATGTCCGCCTGTAAATTGACCTTCGATCACCACGAGGACTGGCAGGTGGTCGGTGTTGTGCTGCTTTCTGTTCATTGTGGTGTTCGCCCTGCTTTCCATGTGTTGCTCGATGTTCGGTTTCACGAATTCTTTTGGTATGCTACATGCAGTCACACAACGAAATAGGCTTAGGGCCACTGCCACGTAGTCGATGCGGTCAGAGACCCCATCCACTGCACTACGTGGGATCGCCCGCCTCCCCGCAGAACGTGTTGACGATATGGAGGTTCCCGTTGGCCGCATAGCACATACTATAAGATTCCTCGGAGCGCGCGGCGCCCCCTGGTTGTGCGACGCACAGATAGCAGCAGCATGTTGGGGGGGACGCGGACGGAGGGCACGTTGGGAGGGCAACTTCTAAGTGCAAGCGCCGTGGGGGGCGTTCCCTAAGAGGGCCCAACGTATGGACAAACAAGAGGGCGGAGCTACTTCACCATTCTCGGCCGCAGGAGGCCCATGCTGGGCCTCGGGACCGTCAGAATACAGTCGGGATGAACATCTGGCCTGGGCGCGATTGGCAACTCTTCAGAATGACTGAAAAGACATTACGGAGCGGCTGCGTGCACGCACAGACCACGAGAGACGTTTTTCTTTTCGGGGGGGGCTGGGGGATCCAAGGTCTCCACAGCGGGGCACCTGAGGATCCACCAGGAAACTGGATTCGCTTGACGTGGTTGGCCTGGTCAGGAAAATGTGTGTGAACGCATGCGACCAAACGTGTGGCGGGTTCCGGAACCCGCTGGACCCCAAACGCTTGCCATGTCCTACCGTGGTGCATGCTTTTGTCTTCTCCTTCCGCCGCCTGTCGCTGGCCTTCCGCCAGCTCTTCCGCCAGCGGAGGTCCGCGAGAGGATCTTCCTGGAGCGCGTCATGCAGAGATACGTAAACGATCTGGAGTCAGAATTGTGGTTGCAGAGGCCGGGACTGGTCGGTGACCTAGGCTGCAGCAGCGTTCCCGCAGTTGACACACATTGACAATCGCAGGAGCAAGCATGAAGCCGATATAATGTTGATGCTCTCGCGCGGACGGTCTGGAGGCTATTTCTGATAGGCTTTCGTCGGAACTAATGAGAGTTTGAAACCCGAGTAGGGGGCCGTTAAGTCGGATTAGAACGGAGCAGGCCACGGATCTCTCGGGGGGCGTCGACGACTGACGATCGAAGATCGACGGGATGAAGGATCCAGGGGATGAGGATGAGGAGGTGGAGAAGGTGGTGGAGGAGGAGGAGGAGCAGGAGGAGGAGGAGAAGGAGGAGGGGGAGGAGGGGGAGGAGGGGGGGGAGGAGGAGGAGGAGGAGGAGGAGGGGAGGGGAGGAGGAGGAGGACTGGGCGAATCGGCGGCGCGCGCCCAGGGGGGGGAGGTGCGCAGGGGCGGACCCTCTCAGAACGGCTCGGCGGTCCCCGGGCCTCCTGCGAAGCTCCCCGAGCCCGTCTTTCCCCGAGGGCGCAGCCAAAAAAAACCTCTCGCAAGGCGCGGGGGCGTCTGAGCAGTCCCGCCGCCTTCTGGGAAGGCCTCCTCCTGTCTCACTTCCCCCCTCGCTCGCCGCCGAGAGAAGGAGGAGGAGGAGGAGGAGGAGGAGGAGGAGGAGGAGGAGGCGGAGGACGCCTGCATGCCCCTGCGGCGACGACGAGGGGGGCCGCGTCTGCTCGCCGCTGGCGCCGGCGCCGGGGCCCCGGCGGCCTTTTTGCAGCGGCGGCGACGGCGGTGTCCTCCTCCTCCTTCCTCCTCCTCCTCCTCTCCTCCCTCCTCCTCTCCTCCTCCTCCTCCTCCTCCTCCTCCCCTCCTCCTCCGCCTCCCTCCTCCTCCCTCCTCCTCCTCTCCCTCCTCCTCGTCCTCCTCCTCCGCTCCTCCTCCGCCTCCGCCTCCGCCTCCGCCTCCACCTCCTCCTCCTCCTCCTCCTCCTCCTCCTCCTGTTCCTCCTCCTCCTCCTCCTCCTCCTCCTCCTGAGGCGGCACGGGGCACAGCCCGCGCGCGGGGCAGCTCCTCCAACTCAGAGGAGGAAGCGACTCAATTGGGCTGACCCAGAAGGGGGTCCAGCCGAAAGGGGGTGGTGCAATAGGGTTGGGGCAGATGTATTGCAAGTGTACGTACTGCGCCGGATAATTGTATTGCATTGTGTTGCAACAAACGCATTGCACGCGGAAGCCCAGCAATGCAGTTGCACACGGGCATGCACTGCACGCCCCAAAGCTCTGTTGCAGCCCCAAAAATCGAGTGCACTCAATATATTGCACCACGCCCTTCTCGGTGGACCCCCTTTTGGGCCAACCAGAAAAATGCAAGAGGAACTCGACCGCAAGAAACGTTCCGCAAGAAACCCCACCCTGGGACCCCAGGACGTCCATTTGATTTTTGGCGTGGGAACGTGACGCTTTCCATGGCAGACCCATCGAAATCCAAGAAACCACGGCACCCTGGAGGCAAGCAGGGTGTTTCTTGGCATGGGCTTCCATTGTATACCGCTACCCTTCCCTCGCTCTCGAAGGCGAAGCTAGGACGAGGATAACATCTGGTGAGGACAAATCTGGAATCTCTGAGATCTGGCGGCTCTGGAGGATGTATCGGGCGCCGCGCCCTACTCATAGCGCCCAGGAAGGCTCTGAGAGCGTCCCAAAGCGCTCTGGAACGGATTTGTCCTCGTCCTAGCCCGGCCCGGTATTCCCCCTGTGGGGCCTCCTGGGAGGCCCTCGTTGCCACAGCTAGATGCGCCTCGAAATCCTTGTCAGAACGCGCCGACGCCCCAGCCCCGACGCCGCCGCCACCGACGACGGCGACGGCGACGACGACGACGACGGCGACGGCGACGGCGACGACGACGACGACGGCGACGACGACGACGACGGCGACGACGAGGAGGACAGCGACGACGACGGCGACGACGACGACGACGACGACGGCGGCGGGGCCGGGCGGCGAAGCGGCGAGGTGGCCGCTCATGGCGGCCGGCCGCGGGGGCGCGGCCCTGCCGGCGCCCCCCCCCACCCGCGCGGAGGGCCCGCGCGGAGGGCCCGGGGCCCGGCCTGCGGACGGAGGCGCCGCCAGCGCCCCCCTCCCCCCGACGCCTCGCCTCCTCGCCTCCTCGGTCCTGCCTCCGCCCCCCCTCCTCCCTTACACGTGCTGTCCTTCCTCCCTGACTCCTTCCTCCTCCTCCTCTTCCTCCTCCTCCTCCTGCGGCTGTACCCCCCCCTGCCTCCTCCCTCCTCATCCCTCCTGCTCTTCCTCCTCCTCTTCCTCCTCCTCTTCCTCCATTCCTTCTCCTTATAAATAAGTCCTCCCTGTCGCACCAAGAGGCCAGTTTTTACTGCGGGCCGGACGTTTCGCCTGAGACTTCCTCACCGCTGAAAATGACAACAGTTTCACAAATGAAACGCGGGCCGCTTGCAACATGTGATTCTCGCCTTAGCGCCGCGCACACTCGCTTTAAACAGTTGCGATAGTTTAACGGGTTGAGGGCGGGCCGTTTTCAAAATGTGGTTCTCGCCTTAACGCCGCGCACGTTCGTTTTAAACATTTGCAAAAACTTCACGGATTGACGGCGGGTCGTTTTCAAAATGTGGTTCTCGCCTTGGCGCCGCGCGCACTCGTAATATACAGTTGTAAGAGTGTCACGGGTTCCCATGTTCAACGTACCAGAAATCGCGTTTGGGATAGATTCAGGATCACGCGGGCGCAATAGTTGTTGATTCGCTGTCGAAATCAAAAAAGTGTTCTGGCACAGGTATGAGTCGTCAAAACGCAGCAGTCATGATTATACGTGGCGATGAAATCCGGAGAACAATGTGTTGGCACGCTTCAGGATCTTCAAACTGTTGTCTTCCAACGGGGCAATTCCCTCAACGGAAATGAGCCGTTGTGGGGGCCTATGAAGACGGAGCTTGGAGGGCGGGTTAATTCACACATCGTTGATGACCCTTGGGTTTCCACTGGTCCTCCTCTTCCTCCCCCTCCTGCTTTTCCATCATGTTGCTGTAAAGATACCTCCTCCATTTCCCGGTAGGGTGGACCGGGCGCTTCGCCTGAGAACTCCTCACCAATGATGGTCCTGCAGCTTGAGTCCCACCAGCCCTCTGGGCCAACTAGGTGGTTTAACGCGTTTGGTTTTTTCGCTGCCAAGATCCCTCCATTCCCCTGGTCGGGGGAAGTGTTTACCCTCCCCCCATACCCCCTTCACTGGGCCTGGGAGGGGGGGGGGGCGCGAGGCGCTAGAGCCCCAATGATGGCCCAAGATTGCTTCAAGAGGGCCTCAAAGAGCCCCAAATGGCCCCTCCAAGATGGCTCAAGGTACCTGAAGATGGCTTCAGATAGCCTCCGACACACATCCAAGAGGCCCCAAAACGGCCCCAATATGGTTTTAAGTGCCATCCGAATCTTCAAAAGATTTCCTCCAGAAACCCAAATGGCTCCCAAACCTAAGGGCGATCAGTGTGTTGCGTTTTGTTTCGCATGTTCGTTCAATGTGTTGTGCTTCTCGCGTATTGAGGTTTTACGATGACCTCAAGACGGCCCCAAGAGCGCCCAAAAACACTCCAAGCGCGCCCCAACTCGGCCCCAAAGCGTACTGTTTGAGCCTCCGGGGGGGGGGGCGCATGAATTCCCCCCCCCCACCCCCCCTTCTCAGCCATGGGAGCCAAGATGGCCCCAAGAGGCCTCCCAGACCGCCCAAAAATCCCCAAGAGGGACCCAAGAAGGCCTCCACAGAGCCCCAAGAGGGCCTTAAGAGTGCCCAAGGGGACCCGCGAGGCCCCCAAGAGAGCCCCAAGATGGCTCCAAGAGACCTCAAAGAAAACGACTCCACGGCGACTGTTGCAGCGCACGCATCTACACTTCCCTGATCAAAGCAAATCGCCTGGCGATCTTCTTCTGGATGGGCTGGTGGGGATTTGTTTCTTTGGTCGCGGCCGCGAGCGAAGGCGCAGGCGGCGTCAGAAGTCGTCCCGGGCTACAGGCGAAACCGAATTAACCAGCAAACGCACAAGGGGGCGCTGGGCGGCGCCTGGGGCTGACGGCGGGCTGCCAGAGCTGCCAGGTGTGCCGGGCGGCCGAAGTGCAACCATCCCAGAGGCGAGACCACCAGGAAGACGAACGAATTGTACCCTGTCGCGCCAGGCGCCAGAGGTAACCGTGCCACCGAGCGCGGCAAAGCGCGGGGCTGCGCAAGCAGTCCAGCGTACCTGTGTCGCACGCCAACATTGGCAACCGCAAATGGCTGAACAAGAAGGCTAAACCACTCCTGATCTATCCACGTAGAGGCGCATCCCACCATTGCAAGCGGCAGCTGCAAACACGGCCAGGCTGCGGCAGTGTCTGAAGACCAGGGACCAGGAACACGCAAGCATGCTAGCTGAGGCTGGTCGACGAGCAAGTCACAGGGACGCCAGGGTGCCTCACCAGGCTCAAAGAAGCCTGGACGGATACCAGCGGGCGCCAGGGACGGCTGGTGGGGATACCTTTTTTGGTCGGCGGCTTCCTGGCGAAGGTCAAGAAGCGAGTCAACAACGAACGGGGCGCGAACGAAGCAAATTGGCCGCAGTGGCATATGCACGTACGAGGGTCGAAATAACCCAAATTGTACGCCAAAGCCAGCGTAGACGTCCCGGCGGTGGGGACACCACGGCGCGGCGACCGGCGGCGAATCGGCGGGTAGTCGCCATTTCGGCGCCAAGCTCCAGCCGAACCACAAACGGGGGCAAGAGAGGAGGGGGAGGGCGAACAACGGAAAGGGGAGGGGGAGAGAGCAAAGCGAGCGACAAACACAGGCACACTGCAACACCACGAGTAACGATGGTGCGGCGAAAGAGACCTGACTCATCAAGGCTCACTGAAGCTGAGGTGTAGCTGATCCGCGTCGAAGCGCCATCCAGTGGGGGAAAACCACTGGTGTGCGCTCGCGAGGCTGAGCCACCTCCAGCCAAAGCCAGTGCGTGCACATCGTATCCGACTCTCGCAGTTCGGAGGCCAAACGATGCAATGTACTGACGGGGGCTGGTTGCAAGACTGCTCTGCAGGGGGAACGACCAAGAACTGCAGAAGGCTGAACTACTCAATGCAGGGCCACTCCCTTGACGAAGCCAAACGTAGGGTGTCACCGAATGTATGGCTGACGGCCGCACCCGATCCACATTTCCAGCCGGTAGCCATTGCGTGCACATCGTCTCCGACTCACGCAGTTCGGGGGCACAACGATACAAATTACTGACGAGGGCGGGTGGCCAGGGCTGCTCTGACGAGGCGACCACAATGCAGAAGGCTGAACCACTCATGCAGGGCCGCACACTTGCAAAGGTGTGGCTGATCCGCCTGAGAGCGCCATCCAGTAGAGGACCACTGGTGTGCGCTCACGAGGCTGAGCCACCTCCAGCCGGTAGCCACTCCTGCACATCGTATCCGACTCACGCAGTTCGGGGGCAAAACGATGCAAAGTACTGACGAGGGCTGGTAGCCGGGGCTGCAATCTTCCCAGTTGACCGGGGGGGCGCAGCCGAAAGCCGCAGAGACATTGTGAATGAAGGAAGAGGAGGAGGAGGAGGAGGAGGAGGAGGAGGAGGAGGAGGGGAGGAGGAGACGGAGGAGTCTGCGTCCGATGCAATCTTCACAGTTGATCGGTGGGGGGCGCAGCCGAAAGCCGCAGAGACATTATGAATGAAGGAAGATGGGGGGCGCAGCCGAAAGCCGCAGAAACCGATCCAGATACCTCGTCCACGGACGCCACAAGGTTCCCTACGGGAGCCCCGTTCTCGGCCTCTGGGGGCTGGGCGGAACCTGCTGTTGGAGCTTCGCACTCACGGCCTGACCCCTTGCTTCTGCGTCCGATGCAATCTTACAGTTGATCGGTGGGGGGGCGCAGCCGAAAGCTGCAGAGACATTGTGAATGAAGGAAGATGGGGGGCGCAGCCGAAAGCCGCAGTCACCAATCGCTGGCGGGGATACGCGGAGCGTCAAGAATTTACAACCGATTCACGGATAGGCGGCGAGTCCTTCTCAAAATCTGGCCCTCGCCTTAGCACCGCGCCTGTCTGGCTTAAACGAGCGCAGGAGCTTCAAGAGCGGAGGGCGGGTCCTTCTTAACGCGAAGCTCTCGCCGAAGCGCCGCGCGTCGTCGCCTTCAAAGAACTGCAAGGAGCGTCAGGAATAGAAGGCAGGGTCCTTGTTCCACAACGGGGTGGTCGCCTCAGCCCCGTGCGTGCGCGCCCCTGCACACTTGCAGCAGCTCCCAGGACTGAGGGCAGGAGTGTCAAAACGAGGTGGTCGCCCCAGCCCCGCGCGCCTGTGCCTTTGCACACTTGCAGCAGCTTCCAGGATCGAGGGCAGGTCGTTGTCCTAATGTGGTGCTCGCCCTCGCACCGCCGGGCCCGTTCGCCGTTTACTCTGGCTGGGGGGCAACTATCGCCCCCCGCCCCCCTCCCTTTCGATCCGCCTGGGGGGGTCGGGCACGTGCTGTCGGAATGGGTGGAGGGGGGGGTGGAGGAGAAGGGGAGGAGGAGGAGGAGGAGGAGGAGGAGGAGGAGGAGGAGGAGGAGGAGGAGGAGGGAGGAGGAGGAGGAGGAGGGGGAGGAGGAGAGGGGAGGAGGAGGAGGAGGAGGAGGAGGGGGAGGAGGAGGAGGAGGAGGAGGAGGGAGGAGGTGGAGGAGGAGGAGGAGGAGGAGGAGGATGGGAGGGGTCGGGGATGGGCAAGCTCCGTCGGAAGGTTAGCCGCCCACCCCTCGATGACTACCCCACCCAGAGTAAGCTAAGCGTTGGCAGCCGTGTCAAACATGGAGGGCGCGTCGCTTTCCAGATGCGGTTCTCGCCTCAGCTTCAAACGTTGCGACAGCTTCGAGGATGTATGGCGCTTGCTGTTCAAAGCGTGGCTCTCGATTCAGCGCCGCACACACTCGTTTCAAAAGCTGGCAGCAGATTCAAATGTTCGTGTGGCTGCCGTGCCAGGACATGTTTCGGCACAGTGTAGAATTATCAGGACGCAACAATGGCGGCGCTGAAATCCCAGGAATGGAGTCTTGGCACTAGTGAAGATCCTCACAAGCATCTTACAGTGGGGCAGTTCCCTCAATGAAAACCATATATTGAAGGGACCTACGAAGAGGGGTATTGGAGGGAGGGGCTGTTGCAACATCGCTGAGGCGTCGTTGGCTTACACTGGTCATCCTCCTCCTCCTTCGCCCAGGAGCGTCCTCTGTGCGGGCAGGAAGGCCCGGGACGCCCAAGACTTGAACGGAAAACATCATCGGAATAGGATCTCAAAATCTCGGAGGCTGCAGATCTGGGAGAGGCGCCAACACCTCCGCTCCGCCAAAGAGCTTTTTCCGGGTCTCGAGGGTCGCCCCACAGGGCTGCACGTGGCCCGACTTGCAGCGCCCACGCCGCCCACGCCATGTCGCCCAACCTCCTCCTCTGCCCGAAGCGACGGAACTGAAGGAGGGTGAGGGACGAAGCCGCACGGGATCCTTGACGCCTGGCTTATGCTCACTTTTCTGCCAGCCTCTGCCGGCAGCTCTCAGCAGATCGCTGGCGTGCGAGGGCCACATGGCGCTGACCTCTGACCCCCACATGCGAAGCGGATCGTTCCCAGCGGGTGGTGTCTCTTATGAAAAGTCGTCGGCTTTGGCCCGGGCCGCTGGGCCTCCCACTCCTGGATCATCCCACGATGGACTGGCCATCGCTCGGACGTCCATTCCCCGTGTTTTGTTTTTGGTTTCGTGCGTGTTTTTTCGCCAAATTATCAAGGATGCTCCTCGATGGTCCTCGCCGAAAGAAAAATGCAGACGTCCGAGCGATGCCAAGTGGAAGAGAAGACGGGGAGGGGCAAGGGATTCGACCATTGGGTGTAACATGCGGGGAAGGTCCACTTCGCAGATGAGCGGAAAAGAGTCAGGCAGAGGCCCAATTGCCCTACTTGTACAGCATCTGGACGATGCCCCGCCGCCGACGACGGCGGTTGCAGGCTGCGCGAGAAAGGTGCAGCACTGAAAAAAGTACCCGTGCGTAGAATGGAGGGTGTAAGCGAACGAAGACAATTGGAAAACGCGGGCAAGAGGATGAGGACGAACACTGGCAGCACGATCAGGGATGATAGAGGCCTCCTAGATGGGGCTGGAGTAGATAGGGTCGGTGGATCGCACCGTATCGCCGATACATCGGCGATGCATCGGCAATGCATCGGCGATGCATCGACGATGCACCGGCAATGCATCGTCGACGTCGTCGCTTCATCGGCGACGCCGGCGCGAAGAACATCGGGCCCCGCATCGAGCCGCATCGCCGATGCATCGGCGATGCGACGCGATTCTCCGACCCCATTTACTCGGACCCCATCTAGGAGGCCTAGAGATGAGGACGAACACAAGCAGCAAGATCAGGGGGGAAGGGGAAGGAGGGAGACAGGATGGGAGGAAGAAACGGAGCTGGAGGGAGTGAAGGATGAGGAGAAAGCGGAGTGCGGCGAGGAAAAGGGAAGGAAAGATACAAGATGGGGGAGGAAAAAAGAGAAAAGGAGCGACCCTCGCTTAGCGTAAAGCCATTCCACATAGAACGCGCTCGCCACTTTGATGTGCTGGCACCCACTGCCTGTCTCCAGGTTGAAAGGTGGAGCGATTGCATGTCGCAGGTTTGTTCGAGCCGTCTCGAGAGCCTCGACGTCGCGTCTGAAACGCTGACTTCCATGTGCCATGCAAACGACGGGCCCTTAGTGGGCCCAGGAGGGCCGTTTTTTTCACCGTTTCCGAAAATGTCCCTTGAACATGGAAACGGCAAAAAAAGGTGACCTGAAACGGCAACAAAAACGGCTCCAGGATTGGAACCGGAGCGGGAACCCGTAAAAGAACGGCGACGGAACCGGTAAAAAAACGGCGTCGGAACCGGCAAACAAACGGCAAAACGGATCCGGTAAGAAAACGGCCCTGTCGTTTCAAAGGCCCACTAAGGACGGGCCCCCACGTGGGCCGCACGGTCGACCGCTTTGCTGAACTCCCGGGCCGCACCATCGGGCTGCTGTGCCGCTGTTCGGGTGCAGACGTGGCGCTCCCCGCCTCCGCACAAGAAGTGAGCTAGCGCGAAGCGGCAGCATCCCCGATGCCCACAACCACCGTGTTTATAAACTCGTGTCCGCGGCCCATCGACGGATCCGTCTCGAGTGCGTGCATGCTGCATACCCAATCATAGACTCGAGTTTGGCGGCCATGCTGGCCGCAGTGGTCGCGAAGTGGAGCTTCGCCCCGTGACGCTGCGGTAATGAAGACATGTCTGCTGGCGGTTCCTCGAGCTCCCGCAGCATCACCCTCGCCTCTGGGAGCCAGTCCACCCAAGCCCAGCCAGTCCAGCCAGAGCCGCCCCCGATGCCTCCATCGCCTGCAAGACACTGGCTCTCCCGCGGAGTTCGGGATTCCCCCCGTTTCGTTCGATGTGGCCGCCCGCCCGACGGTTCCAAGCTCGTGCCACGCATTCCTCGGCCGAGCGCGGTAGCGGAAGCTGGACTCGCAGCCGCTGCGAACCCGCTGCCCCTCACCCCCCCAACAAACAAACAAGAACTCCTCGGGCCTGGCATCTTGAGGCCCACAACGGCAGAAGAGGGCCCCAACGGGCCCCCAAGACTGCCTCACAGGAGGGCAAGGCAGCCCCAAGTCGGCCCAAACAAGTTCCATCATCAGCATCATCATCATAATCATCATCATCATCATCATCATCAGCAGCAGCAGCATCATCATCATCATCATCATCATCTTCATCGTCAGCATCATCATCATCAGCATTATCATCAGCATCAGCATCATCATGAACGTCATCATAATCGTCATCGTACCCACCATCGTACTCACCATCATCAGCAGCATCATCATCACCGACCACACCATCAGCAAGATCGCTGTTCACCATCATCATGCTCATTATTGTCATCGTCACCACCATTCGATCATCATCACCATCGTTACCATCACTATCATCATCATCATCCTCATCATCCTCATCATCCTCATCATCCTCATCATCACCATCATCATCAGCACCATCACCATCGATCATCATCATCATCATCGCCATCATACACCCCATCCATACAATCCTCATCATCCACATCACGGTTCTCCCCAGCCTGGTAACACGGGGTGTCACACGCGACGGCACCTTGTGCCCCCTCGAACAGTCGCCACCCAGGCTGCTGGGCTGGCAAGGTGGTGGGGCTTGTCACAGGCAGCTGGGTATGAAGGAGTGTTCTGAATGCGGGTGGATCTCTGGGCATGGATCTGAGTGGGCATGGGTACGCGTAGTGCGTCTGCGTATGAACGCCTGGATGTGAACGGGTCTGGGTGCGGTTGCGCCTGGCAATGTGAAATTGTATGTGAACCAGCCTGCGTATTATGAAGCTTGACTCTGAAATGGTTTTGGGTACGGTTCAGTCGGGCCATGCATGCACGAGTCCCGCAATCGACGGACCAAGAAAGTCCCAACAATCTGTGCGTGAACGGGGCTGGTGGCGCGCACACACACACACACTCACACACACACACTTTTGCGTCGGCGGCTAGGCAGAGTCACTGCGCTGGCGATGGGGAGTACACACACACACACACACGCACACACACACACACACACTTACACACATACACACACACACACACTGGGCTGCCCACATGTCATGCCTGCTGCATCGCTGTGAGCAGGGGGCTCTGAGAAGAGACACGCCCCACTTACTCAAACGGGCGTCTCGTCTGCGGGGCTCCCACACTCCGGGCCAACATGAGACCGAGTCGTACTCCCTGGTGGCCGCCCTCGGGATGCCCAGGTGCCATGCCTGCCGCGTTGCGGTGACCAAGGAGGAGGAGGAGGAGAAGGAGGAGGAGGAGGAGGAGGAGGAAGGAATGCCACGCGTCCACTCACAACGAGCGGCTCGCCCCAAGGGTCCTCACAGTCTGAGCGCGCGCGGGCCCTTGGCGCACACACCTCGTTGACACCCCTGGGTGGCTCAAATGCCATGCCGACGACATCGCGAGGATCACGGGGCTCTTACAACGACCTGAGAAAGAGCTTGATCTACTGGGCCGAAGCACGCGCTTCGCCCGAGAGTCCCCAGCAATCTGCATGCGATCAGACTTACTGAATATCCCTGGTCAACACCTCCATCGGGCGGCAAAAAGCCAAACCCATACCTGCTACATCGCGGTGGTTACGGGGGTTGTGAAGAGAGACCCGGACATCGAGGTGGTCATTTGGCCCAGAGCGAATGGTAGAATTGCGCACACAACGCAGGGAAAGCAAACTATTGCAGTGCGCGGCGCGCGCGCGCGTGCCCAAGGAAAGACGTGCAGAACTGAACGTGAACGCCAGGACGAAGGCTCGAGCAAGAGACGGGGTCAGGAACTGGCGCAGCTCGGTGCCCTTCACACTTTAATTGCGCACTCGCATTAGGGGGCCACATGCGAACCCTACCCCTACCCCCCACGATTTCTGAAGAGGAGGCTGGGGTTCACTTCGTTCGGGAGCTCACGAGCGAAGTGAACCCCACCCTCCCCCTTAAAAATAGTGGGGGGTAGGGGTTGGGGTTCGCATGAGGCCCCCTATCGCATGGCGCTGCCCAGAGTGCGTAAGTCTGGCGATTGAAAAACCAGTCATGTCTCGGCGGCGCGCCGAGGGGGAAAGGTAAGGAGGGTCGGGCACGCACGACTCCGGGTGAGCACACGCCCCGATCGGCGAGTGCCCTGCCGCGAAGCCCAGCCGGCCGCTTGAGAGCTCCCAAACCCCGGGTCAGCGGAGGGCGGAACGGGGGAATCGGCCCCACTCGGCGGTGGACAAACCTCCCTTTAGTAGACCTCCCCTTAATGAAAACGGCCTGGGACCGAAACCGACGGACCTGGACCCGCAAAAATGACGGCCGCGACGCCCTCTCGCGTAACGAAAACGGCCAATTCCCTAATCGGCGTGTCAGGGTAGGAGGTCTATCCACCTCCGACCCACGTGGTTCCCAAACCCGGGTCAGCCAGAGGGGATTGGCTGAACCCCGCTCGCGCTGAACCCCGTTGCGTGAGCCCCAAGTCTGACACGCCGCGAATGTCTTCGGCGAGGGCACGCCCCCTCGGCCAGCCCCCCTGCTGGGCGCGCCGCCGAGAAACGGCGAGCTCGGCTCCTGTATACTGAACTGCCACGGCTGCGACCTCAAATGCTTCAAACGTACGTCGCACGTGCTCCGAATTCGAGAGCATGGACGCTGCCCGCGATGATCTCCAACGGACGATCGCTCAAAGCGTATATGAAATAATGCCATACCACTCCTTGGGTACTTGACGCCGCAAACTAACTGTAACCAGCGAGTTCGACAGCTGAAAGTTGGTGGCGAACGTGTGCTGCTAGGAACGGGAGCTGCCGGGGGCTCCTATACACCCAACTGCCACGGCTGCGATCACAAATGATTCAAATGTAAGTCGCACGTGCTCCGAATTCCAAAGCATGGATGCTGACCACGATGATTCGCAACGGAAGATCGTGATTGACATAATGGAATACCACTTATTGCGTTCCTGAGGCCGTGATAGAATTGCAAACGGTTTGCTCGAAAGCTTTGAATTGGTGGCGAACGCGGGGTGCAAGGCACGGGGGCTGACTGATCGATGGAGGGAACCAAGGTGCAGGATTATATCTGTCGTCCCCCCTTCCCTCCACCCGCCCTCTCCGACCATTTCCCCTAACTTGGTCCCCATTTCTCCTGCCCCCCCCCCGCTCTCTGTCTCTCTCTCTCTCTCTCTCTCTCTCTCTCTCTCTCTCTCTATATATATATATATATATATATCTATCTCTCGCTCTCTCCCTCCATCCCTTCCCCTTCGCCACACCGCTCGTACCGTTCCCGACTTGCCTTGGATCGCAAGGAGGGTGGCTTGGTGGGTTGCATACGTGCTGCCATAGAGTTCCCCATCACTTAGCCATTCCCTCCTCGTCCTGTCCGCAGGGGCAACGACAGGGGGGGACCGACTCAGGGGGAAAGCATCGACCTGGCAAAGGCGAGACATCGCTGATAGACTGACGACAAGCGCCCGATAGAGAAACCGCACGATCCTGGGCGGTGTGGCCTATCAGGCCCCAATCGGCAATCAGTAGGCGATTGGGGGCCGATGCATATTTGAAGCGACCAAAAAGTCCGCGCTGGAATCATCCATGTTCAGTCCTCTTGCCATATTTTCTCGGAGCCCATCCAAGGTGGGGCCCGACAAAACAAAGCAAGAGGCGGGAACGAGGCTAGATACACCCGGCCTCTTCAGACATCGAGATGTGTACGCTTGTTCGAACCGCGCCCCACCGTCGTGACGAAGGAGGCCCTGACTCCCGCATGCCTGCTGGCCGGTACCAGTGCCTGGTCACCTCAGCCTCCCAGCTGGCTTCAATATGCATCTGCCTCTGAGCCTAACCTCTAAAGGTCTTTAATGAACCCCATTTGGAACGCGCTTCTTCTGAAGGGCCACCAGGACACACAAATAAATACACACAAATAAAAGGTAAGTTTCCCATATCTTCTGGGTTTCTGTCTTCCCCCCCACTTCCCATATTTTCCCATATTTTCTCGGGAATCGACGATTAATTGTGTCTGTGTGTTTTTCCCCTCCTGATCTTCATGGATAAGGAACGGAAGCATAACCGGGAAACAAAAATTCCCCTCCAGCGGCGGCCCCTGCTGGGAGATTCCTTGGAAAGTCCCAGGAGTCCCAGGAGTCCCTCAGGACTCCTACGGCTTTCAAGGGACTCCTGGGGCTCCCGAAGGGTTCTCACAGAGTCCTGAGGAGTCCCAGGACTCCCTCGGGAGTCCCTACGGATTTCGAGGGACTCCTGGGACTCCCAAGGGGTTCTCACAGATTCCTGAGGAGTCTCAGGATTCCCTCAGGAGTCCTACGGATTTCTAAGGATTCGTGGGATTCGTCAGGGTCGGAGTTCTAGGAATCCCTGGGGATCCTAAGGGTTCCTAGGACCCTTAAGAGTCCCTATAGATTCTCGGATTTCGAATGGCTCCCTTGGGATTCCTATGGATTCCTAGGGCCCCTTCACATATCCAGACTACGACGAAAACGATCACGACGACGACGACGACGACGACACGGCGCCGAATCGGTTGGAGAGGTACCGAATCATCGGCCAATCTTTTCACAAGCAAACATAAAACTCTTCTGTCTTGCAGGATGGGCCAGAGAGCAAAATCCACCGGATCAAAAACAACACCCAACAACAACCCTGAGGCGAACAATAGTGAGCAAACAAGTGCCCGCGTGGTACACACCGACTCAACTAAACGCAACTGCGGCGAGATACTACTGCACACGATTGTGTGCGCGACCCCCATATGAAGACGACGACGACCCCGAAGAACGACGGCGTCGACGAAGAAGGCGACGCGCCGACTCAAGAGGAGATGTAGCGAATTGACTTGCAATTCTTGTGCAAACAAGCTCAACATGTACCTGTCGTGCAGGATACACCAGAGGCCAACGTCCGCCATGAGAGATAACCGCCTAACAGCAGCCCACAGACGAGCAATAGTCAGACAATAAGTCTGAAAGGAGGAGGAGGAATCCCAAGGGAGTACGAGGAAGGGAGGATCCTAGGAATCCTAAGGGAGAGCCTGGGGCTCCCTTGGATTCCTGGAGAGGGGAGGCGCGAGGAGCAGGGCGAGGAGGGAGAGCGAGGAGGGCGAGGAGGGGAAGGACGAAGAGAAGAAGAGCGAGAGGGAGGGCGAGGAGGGAAGCATGACGAGGACGAGGAAAGAGCGCGAGGAGGAGGAGGGCAGGCATACCAGGGGGAGGGCGCGCGGGGAGGAGAGGGCGGGAGAGGAGGGGCGAGAAGGGGGAAGGACGAGCGTTGCCAGCCCCGAGCTTTGGGGGGGGGGGAGGGTGTGGTGCAGCATCGAAGCCTTTCTGCTGCTGCCCCCCCTGACGCTTCCCCGGAGCGCCCCCGCCCCCTTTCCCCGCTTCCCCGTCCCCGCCGCGATCCCCACCGCGACCTAGGGGGCAGGCGGCGCAGGGCCCCGGGGCGCGGCCGCGGGGGCGACGGCCGGGAGGGGCCCGGACCGGAGGAGCAGAGCACGAGCGCGGCGCAGGCATACACCTCCGCAGCTCCGGGCGGACTTCTCGGATCCGACTCGGGCCCCCCTCCAGGGGCGCGCCCAGCGCGGATCCGAGAAATCCGCGAGGGGCGCCACAAGTCTAGGCGTCTGGCGTGCCGCTCTCCTTCTAAAGCAGGGGCCCCGACCTCGGGCGCCCCGAGCTGTCCGGTGAGCGGGCCCCTGCGGCCTCTCGGCCCCTCCACCAGGACAGGCCCTGCATCACGCATCGCTGCGTTGGACCATCCCCCCAAGCTGCTCGGTGCGCGGGCCCCCGCGACCTCTCGGCCTCCACAAGGGCCGGCCCCGCATCGCGCGCCGCTGCTCTGGGCGACCCCCCCAGGGGCAAGAGAAGGGCCCGCAGGGCGACGAGCCAGCCGCCTGATTTTTGACTTGTAGGGGCGCCACATACCTGGGTGGTGGTGTCCAAGGCCAGGCGCACGACGATGTTGCTTAACGCGATGTTGGGAGCCAAGAAATGTAGGAAATCACGAACCACACTTGCCTACATCTCCTATTTGCGAATGGATCGAGCGAGCACGACACCGCGAAGTGTAGGACAGCGCGTTCCCACAATTCCGAAACCTACATCGCCGTTACCTACACCGCCGTCAGCCAGTCTACGGGGGGTCGCCCTGCTTCCCTGCGGTCAGCGTCGGTGCTGGTGTCAGCGCTGGCGGTGCTGCTGCTGCTGCTGCTGCTGCTGCTGCTGCTGCGAGCGGCGCTTCGCTCAGGAGGAGGGGCGGCGCCACCACCTCCGACCCCTCGATTCGTCCATCGCCGAGCCTGCACCCTCGGACCTTGATCTTAGATTCGACGATCCCTCGGTCTCGAGCCTCGATCCCGGGGCCCCTGGAATCTAGACACTTCGCTCGAGGGACGTCGGGGCCGTCCCTGCGCCGACGTCCCTCGCCGGCGCCGAGGCGGAAGAGGGCGGCTGGCGGCCGTCAGGGGCCGGCCTGGCGGAGGGCGCCCAGGCCGTGCGTGCCGAACTTCAGGAGGCACAGCAGCTCCTCGGGGCCCGACTGGCCAGAGGCCGCGGCCTTCTGGTGGCGGGCGGCGGGAGGGGAGGGAGCAGGGGATCCGAGCAGGAGATCGACAGCTGCACTGGTTCACCCCCCGACAGAAATGTGGCGTCAAATCTGCGACGCGTGCGTAGAGTGCTCTGTGTAGCTCTACGAGCTCTAGCCGAACTTTCGCAGGTTCGCCGAAGCAGAAGACACTTTTTGGAGGCAAGACGTCCCTTTGGGTGCGGGGAGGGTGGAGGGGGCCCAAGGACACATAAATCAAGATACACAAGACCCAGGATTCCCTCATATGGTCGCACATGTTCTGGATGTTCGCCTTCCCCCCCACTTCCCATGTTTCCCCCATAGTTCCTGGGGGTCGAGTATTAATTGTGTCTGTCTGTGTGTGTATGTGTGTGTGTGTGTGTGTGCGTCTGTGTGTGTGTGCGTGTGTGTGTGTGTGTTGTGTGTGTGTTGTGTGTGTGTGTTTTCCCCTCCTGAGGGGTGCGCGTGGCGCCACTGTCTCTGGCGCGCTCCACGCGCTGCGCCAGCTCGCGGCGCGCGACCCGGCTCTGGGCCCCCCCCCGCGCTAGCCTGGGCCGATGCTAATCACAAGGAGGACCAATCACCAAAGGGCCCCCCCTCGAAGGATGCCCCCGAGAACGATGACGAGGACGAGCAGGGAGGAAGACGCAGGAGGACGGAGGAGGCGATCGATGGAAGAGCCAGGAGGGAAGTGGGGGGGAGGAGGAGGAGGAGGAGGAGGAGGAGGAGGAGGAGGAGGAGGAGGAGGAGGAGGAGGAGGAGGAGGAGGAGGAGGGAGGAGGAGGAGGAGGAGAGAGGAGGAGGAGGAGGAGGAGGAGGAGGGGAGGGGAGGGGAAGGGGGGAGGGGGAGGGGGAGGCGAGGAGGAGGAGGAAAGGGAAAAGGAGAGGAGGAGGCGGAAAAGGAGGGGGCAGATGAGGACACAAACATAGGGAGGAGGAGGGGAGGAGGAGGAGGAGGAGGAGGAGGAGGAGAGAGGAGGAGGAGGAGGAAGGAGGAGGAGGAGGAGGAGGAGGAGGAGGAGGAGGAGGAGGAGACAAAGGAGAGTTTAACCAGTGCAAACCCAAGACGCATCAACGATGCTGCAACAAACCCTTCCTCCACGCTCCCTCTTCACGGACCCGACCCTACAAAAATGTAACTTCATTGCGGCAGGTGCCCGGTCAGAAAATAAACATCTGAGACCCGCCGGTCCTGTTAGAACGCAATTCCTGCGACTTCAGCGCCGCGAACCCACGTGACCTCTGCGTCCAATAAGCCGGTAACTGTGCCTAACCACCAGTATTGGGATTTCAACGCCGCGAACCAACGTGACAACTGCGTCCTGACACCCCTAAATTCTGCCCGGAACCACCCCTGGCACTGCAGCCGTACGAGCACTTGAAACTGTTGCAGCCTTCCAGAACGAACGTGCACAAGGCACGAAACACATTTTGAAAATGATTCAGGTAACATCCGTGAAGTGATTGCAAACTTGTAAGACGACTGTGCAGGGCACTCGGGCGGGACCGCATTTTGAACAAGACCTGCCCTCCACCCGCGAAGCTGATGCACAAACTTTCAAGACGTGTGTGCGCGGAACGGCGTAGACAACATGTTGAAAAAAACCCGCCTTTGATCCGTGAAGCAGTCGCAAAAACTTCGAGCTTCAGGGTCAGCATTCGATGGTGGAAGAAGTTCCAGGCGGAACGCCCACCCGGCCCCACCGACACGTCTGGGGGTGCGAAAGGGAGGAGTTATCTACAAAGAAGAGGACGGAGGAGGAGAACGATGAGGAGGACGGGAGCAGAGGAGGAGGGGGGGATCGGAAAGGGAAAAGGAAGAGGCGGGAAACCGAGGGGGAGGAAGAAAAGGAGGAGCGCACGCCACCACAGGGGGACAAGTGAGACTACGGGCAATCACGCGTCGCCGCGCGGCTCTCAGAGGAGAGCGTCGTCGACCTCGACGGCGTAGCCGCCAAATAAGAAGAAGCATGACGCATCCTCGAGGTCGGCGGTGAAGATGGGGAGTGGGCAACGCAGAAGACGTTGCAGGATATGAAGTCGCCGCAGACGGCGACGAGGTCCCCGCACTATTCGAAGTTGTGTGGGGGGGGGGGGGCGATCAGCATCAGGATGCAGGTATCGACGCAGGTGTCCGGGAGCCCCGCGACCAAATATCGAGGTACTCCTCGGCGTGGATGCTCGCACGCAGGGGGGTCGAAATAGTCGGCGTTGGAGCCGCTGCGCCTCACGTTCTCGAGCTCCTCCATCAGCTTGTTCTTCTTGCTCGGCCTCATCAGGTTCGTTCACGCGCTTAAGCGGGATGTAAACATCATCTGTCAAGGAGTTGTGTCGTGTTCCAAATTGGAGCCAGCGTGTGCGTCTTGCGCGAGCTCCTGCGCCATCCTCTCATTCGGGTTTCACAGTGTTCGGGGCATCCCCGCTCTGTAGTAGGAGGCTCGCGCCGGTGTTGCTCCTTGGAGCACGTAGAACCTGGATTTGAGTTCCGCCTGGAACTCTGCCAACTAACCCGCCTCAGTGTCTTCTCAAGTGTCCCAATCCACCACCTTGACGTACCCAGACTCATGGATCAGGTCGAAACGCCGCCGGAAGTCCGCGATCTCAGCCGCGAGCGCCTGCAGCGTCTCCTTGTTGCCGTTGTGTGCCTCACTCGGGGGCTGGACGACGGTGCTGCGCTGATTCTACTCCATGGTTTTGATGCGCCACGCTATCCCCGAGACCTTCCCGATGAGCTCCTCGTTTATGCGCCTCTGGTTGTGCACCGGCCAGGCATGCGTGCGACCGCCAAGCAGTGCACGGTCAACACCAGCATGAGGTGGCCGTTGCTGCACCGCGAACACAGGTCATCCAATCGCCACTGCAGTGCGGAGATGATCTTGTAACACTCCTCGAACCGTACAGCCCAGTCGCAGAGCAACAACCTGAATAAGAACGACATCTGTTCCGTGATGCGCGGCATGATGCAGTCCGCTCGGACCTCACCAGCGTCTTGTGGTTCGCATCCGCGTCCAGGCCGCTGTCCGAAGTGAATTTCGTCGGCTGGTCCGTGAAGGGCTTCGGCAGCAGGTCCCGCTGTCGCTGATGGGTAGATATGGGATGAAACCAATGCCATAAGCACGCTGCCGTCGACGACGAGACTCACTAACAGAGCGGGCCCCACGCTGACGAAGAGTAGCCGCCACCAGTGTAAAGACGAAGTCGAAGAGGACAACGCCGCATCAGCAGCGCATGACGAAAAGCCGACAACGATCATCATGAAGAGCACTACCGCGGACGCGAAGCAGCAGCGGAAGCAGACACAATTGCTCCATCGGGCTCCGCGCTTGCGGAGATGACCGCCCCTCCACAACAAGGAGGAAAGCTCGCGGGCGCGCAGCGCGGCAGCGAGCTGCACAGCTCAAGCGACTTGACCAAAATGGCAACAGAGGGGGGAAGAGGAGGGGAAGCAGAGGAGGAGAAGGAGGTGGCGAGGAGGAGGAGGAGGAGCAGGAGGAGGAGGAGGAGCAGGAGCAGGAGGAGAGAGGGGGGAAGGAAGGAGGAGGAAGGGGAGGAGGAGGAGGAGGGAGGAGGGAGGAAGGGTAATTAATGGTAGAAATAGGAGGGAGGGGAGGATGAGGAGGAGATGGGAGTAGGAGAAGGAGGCGATGATGAGGGGAGGAGTAGGAGACAGGAGGAGGAGAAGGCGGAAGGAGTGGGGACGGGCGGAGGAGGAGGGGGGGGTGGGGGGCGAGCGCGAAAGGGGGGGGGAGGGGGCCGGAGGGAAGCGCGGGCGGCGCGTCCCGAGGTCGGCGAGGCGGGGCCCTGGAAGGGGATGCCAACAAAGGGGGCAGGCGCGCGGTGCGCGGCCGGCGCGCTGCCAGCCCGCGCGGGCGAGCGCACGCTGCAGGGCACTCCTCGTGGCGCTCGGCGGCGGCCCCGGGCGGCACGCGGACCTCCCGCCCGGGGGCGGCCTGACGAAGGGGCGTCCGAGGGCAGAGGCCTCCCGAACGAGGTCCTCCTCCTCCTCCTCCTCCTCCCCTCATAATCCTCCTCCTCCTCCTTGTCCTCCTGTCCTCCCTTCCTCCTTCCTCTCCTCCTCCTCCTCCTCCTCCTCCTTCCTGCTCCTCCTCGACTCTCCTCCTCCTCCTCCTCTCCTCCTCCTCCTCTCCTCTCTCTCCTCCTCCTCTTGCTCTCCCTCTTGCTTCCTCCTCCTCCTCCTCGTCCTCCTCCTCCTCCTCCTCGCGGAGGAGGAGGAGGAGGAGGAGGAGGAGGATCTCGCCGCATCGCCGATGCATCGGCGATGCACTGGCGACGCCGGCGATGTATCGGCGACGTCGGCGTGGAGAAAATTGGGCCCCGCATCGAGCCGCATCGCCGATGCATCGGCGATGCGGCACGATCCTCCGACCCCATCTACTCCGACCCCATCTAGGAGGCCTAGAAAAGAGGGGTTCGCCATGGCCCGAGGTGCGTGCGAGAACCAGGGGGGAAAGGCGGGAGGGCCTGGAACGCATCGAAATAGGAAGAGGGGCCGTGAAAGCTGGGGGATACCTTGGCCCTGGCCCCAATATACCCCCCCTGGTCGTCACCCACCTCTTGGACGCCCCCGGTGCTCCGCGAGCGGATAGCGTGCCGCTCCACTCCGCGGGGCGGGAAGCCCGGAGAAGCTCGGGATGTCAACGCTTGAATACTGGGCGTGGTGAGCGCGCTGCTCCGAAGAGTGGTGGGCCAGAGCCAGCGGCGCGACACGCCAAGCAAAAAGTTGCCGACTGAAAGTTCGCTGGAGGTCGGGAGACCCTCGAGATGCTGAGACATGGGTGCATACGCGTGATCGATCCTGAAAGGGAAAAAGGAAGGGAATATCAGGATGACGACGAAAAGCAAGGCGGGGGGGGACGAGGACGGGGGAGGCGAACTTGGCGGCGCGCACAAGGGGGTGGGTGCAGGAGGGCGCCGTCCAAGATGCCGTGGAGCTCCTGACAAGGCAAGATGGCCTCTTAGAATCCCTGCCACCTCCTTCCCAGAAGCCTCCGGGACCTTCTAGTAATCCCTCCGTCTTCTTGGGGAGAAGGGGAAAAAACACGGTCTCGACCCATTGCTGAGGACTGGCTTTTCATCGCGAGTCGCTCGTTGACGGCTCCGAAGCCCAGCAAAGGCAGCCAGAAGGCGAAAATTGCGAAAATGGCGAAAACGAGGAGGGAGGTCTGGGGAGGCTCCACAATTGAGAAGGGAGGAACCGGCCGTCCTGGCATTCCTGTAGGCCTACCACAGCATGTCCCCAAAACAAGACATGTTCTAGTAACACATAGACGTGCACTTGGAACAGAAAACCGACGTACTGAAACAGGACAGTCCCAGCCGGCAGGGTTCTAAGAGCATGTCGCGCTAACCACACAACAAGATGTTCTTCGGGGATGGACAGAACTCCCTTTAGTATAACGTGGTTTAGTGAAAACGACCTCGGGCCCAAACCTGGCGGGCGCAAGCCTGGAAAGTGACGGCCGCGGCGCCCTCTCGAGAACCGAAAACGGACAATTCACGAATCGACGTGTCAAGGTGGGGGTTATGTCCGACCCCGATTTCTCAGAACGTCATTACACTTCTTCGGTGGGCCAGGGCACTTCGCCGCTGCCAGGAGGTCCATTGCTCAGTGAGAAGGGAGGCGGGAGGCCTGGAGGAGGAGGAGGAGCAGCAGCAGGAGGAGGAGGAGGAGCAGGAGGAGGAGGAGAGGAGGAGGAGGAGGAGAGGGGGAGGAGGAGAGGGAGGAGTGGTGTAGGGGAGGAGGAGGAGGGAGTGGAGGGGAAGAGCAGCAGGAGGAGCAGCAGAAGCAGGCAGGAGGAGGAGGAGGCCGTGACCGAGGAGGGAAAAACGAGGAGCTCCGACTTCATGCGGGCGCTCGCCGGCTCGTCCCCGGCGGGGCCCGCGCAGGAGACGCCCCGGGAGTCCTGCGGGGCGCGGGTGGGGGCGGGGCCCCGGGCCGCACGCCGCCCGGGCCGCGGCACGCCGCGCGGGCCCTCGGCCCGCCCCCGCCCCGCCGCCGCGCCGCGCCGCCCAGGGGGGCCACCTTCGAAGCCCCTCGCCTCAGTAGGCTTGAGTCGGGCGTGTCCCCCTCCAGGGGGAGCCTCGACGAGAAGTACAAAAGACGCCCGAACTGCTCAAAAAAAAATGCCCCAAGCTACTCGAAAAGTGGTCCCCAGGCTATGTTTTGACTATTTTTGAACTTTCCCCCTGTGGAGGGACAGGCCCGACTTCACAGTAGGCTTAAGTCGGGCTTCTCCCCTTACAGGGGGATCTTCGACGAAAAATTTTAAAAATACACCAAAAATAATCTAAAAATGATCCAAAAATAGTCCGGGGACTATTTTTTTTTTTTTTTTTTTTTTTGCCTTTTTGGTGTATTTTGGGGGTGCGTTTGATTTTTCGTCGAAAATCCCTCTGTCGGGGGACAGGCCCGACTTCACAATAGGCCCAGTGAGGGCCCCCATTTGGAGCGCATGCTGGCTTGAAACGGAGGCCTTCGAGGAGCTCCTGTGGAATGGGCCCTGTGGGGCTCCTCCTCGGGCCCCTGCTGGCTTTATGTCGGGCGTGTCCCCCTACAGGGGGGTGTTCGACGAAAAATAAAAAATACCCAACAAGTACCCCCAAAAGGTAAACAAAATACTGTAAAAAAATCCCCGGACTATGTTTGGACATTTTGGAATTATGTTTGGGGGTATTTCTTATTTTTCGTCGAAGATCCCCCTGTTTGGGGGACAGGCCCGACTTAATGCTGGCTCCAGAGCGGGCCCTCAGAGGGCCCCATCGAAATGGGCCGGCCACCCCTCCGCCGCGCCCCCTCCCGCGCGCTCCTCGCCGTCGCTCCGACGTCCATGCCCCGTGCCTCTTGGGTGGTGTCGCGCGTGTTTTTCTGTCGTCTGCCCTCGAGGGGCTCCAGGGTGCTCCTCGGTGGTCTCCGCCGAGGCAGCAGTGCGCACGTCCGAGCGATGCCGAGCCTCTGCCTCGTCCCCCTCCGCCTCCGCCCCCGAGCTGTAAGTCGGGCCTGTCCCCCTACAGGGGGATTTTCGACGAAGCAAATACCCCATACTTAATCAAAAAATAATCAAAAAAGTAGCCTGGGGACAATTTTTTGTTTTTTTGCATTCTGGGGGTATGGTATATCTTTCGTCGACAATCCCCCTGTAGGGGGACACGCCCGATATAACCCAAGCTCCCCCCCCTCCCCCCGATCTCCCCCCGCCCCCTCCCACTCCCTCTGCTCCAACTCCTGCTCTTCCTGTCCCCCCTTCCCAGGCCCCCGACATCGTGATTCTTCGCCACGTCGAACCCCAAGAGGTCTCGACTCACTCCCCGGGTAGGGGGCCGCATTAGAACCCTATCCCTGCTCCCCACGATCTCTGAGGGGGAGGGCGGGGTTCACTTCGTTCGGGAGCTCCCAGACGAAGTAAACCCCACCCTCCCCCTTCAGAAATTCGGGCCGGGCGAAATGGGGGGGATAGCAAAGGGGGGGTTGAGAATCAGCTCACGTAGCTGATTTTCCCGTCGCCTCCCAGCGCCGGAGGCGGCTGTGCATCGAGGAATGGGCCCTTCGGTGTGGCCGAAACCAGCTGCGTGCAGCAAATTTCGTAACCCCCCCCCTTCCCAATCCCCCCCTTTCGTCCGGCCCGAGAAATCGTTGGGGAGCAGGGGTAGGGTTCGCGCGTGGCCCCCTACCAGGACCGGCTTCTCGCCCCCAGTCGTTTCTCGCCGCAACCCCGAGGCCCGTCCCAGGGGCCCCCCCCTCCCGGAGGCCGCAACGACGCGAAGAGCCTCCGGCCGAGTGTATTTTTTGCGTGTTTGTACAGCGCGAGAGGGCCTGGGCCTCCTCCGTCGTTCCCAGGGCCTCCCTCCTCGTCGCCTCCTCGTGTGGTCGTCGCCACCCTCCTCCTCCTCCTCCTCCTGCTGCTGCTCCTCCTGCTGCTCTTCCTCCTCCTCCTGCTGCTGCTCCTCCTGCTGCTCTTCCTCCTCCTCCTCCTCCTCCTCCTCCTCCTCTCCTCCTCTCACCTCCTCCTCCTCCTCCTCCTGCTCCTGCTCCTGCTCCTGCTCCTCCTCCTCCTCCTCCTCCTCCTCCTCCTCCTCCTCCTCTTCTACTCCCTCCCCGGGCCCCCTGGCGCTGTGAAGCAATCGCGACGAGAGGCATTTCTCTATTCTCGGCCTTCGGAGGCCCTTGCCGGGCCTCGGGGCCATCTAACCACGACTGGGGGCGAGAAACCGGTCCCGGGGAAGGGGTCGAGACCTCTGGGAGTCGACGTTGTTACAAAAAGTCACGACGTCGGGGGTCTGGGTCCGCATCTGCTCCACCACTGCTCCGCCAGCTTCTGGAGGCGAGCGGCTGCCAAATCCTCGCACGCTGCAGCGCCTGTGTGATAGAGAGACTCGCAGAGGTTGGCCGACTCAGGTAGGCGCAGAGCGCAACAGATTGAGCAAGTCGAGCGTAGCAGGACTAGGGGAACAAAAAGTGACATAAACATAAAAACTCGGAGGTCCGCACGGATTTCTCGGATCCGCGCTGGATCCCCTTCCCTGGCGCGAGGAGCGCGCCAGGGGCGGCGCAGGAGGCGCCGCCGGGGGCCCCCAGCGCCGATCCGAGAAATCCGCGCGGACCTCCGAGTTTTTATGTTTATGTCACTCTTTGTTCTCCTAAGGACGTCAACATTAACAAGGGCGCCAGAGACAGCCCGCTGCTCCCCCAGCTGCCGCTGCTCCTCCCACGGCCCGCAGCTGCTGCTTGGCCTCTTCGTGGCGGCGGGCCCGGGCGGGCTGCACGGTACGCCCCGCGAGCGGACGGCGTGCCTCTCCGCTCCGCGGGGCGGGAGGAGGAGGAGGAGGAGGAGGAGGAGGAGGAGGAGAGAGAGGAGGAAGGAGGAGAGGAGGAGGAGATGAGGAGGAAGGAGGATGAGAGGAGGAGAGGAGGGGAGGGGGGAGGGGGGGGAGGGGAGGAGGGGAAGGGTGAGGGAGGGGGTGAGGAGGGGGAGGAGGAGGAGGAGGAGGAGGAGGAGGAGGGGGAGGAGGAGGAGGAGGAGGAGGAGGAGGAGGAGGCTCCAGACGTTGACCCTCGGGGGGCCGGGCAAGTGGCCAGCGTGTCGCGCCGCAGCGCGGTGGGCCAGCTCAGCGGCGCGGCGCGCCAAACCAAAAAGTTCCCGACCGCAGCCCCTCCGCAAAGGAGGAGAGCATGGCATGGCAACATGCACTCTCGGAACTCCACGCGGACTCTCGGGAGCGGCCAAAGAGGGGGGTGTCCAAGAGGGGGGGTGCAAATCATGACTGGCGGCACGTGCGCGGCCCAGCGAGGGGGCCAGGGACGTAATGAATTGAGAAGAGGCGCCATGACATCTGGGGAAATATCATGCCCCCCGCCCTGATATCCACCCCAACTAGTCATCCCCCCCCCTCTTTTCCGCCCCCGAGACTCCCTGGATCGGCGAGCCAGCGGCGCCAGAAGCGCCAGCAGGGGGGAGGGTACAAGTATTCCGCGTGGAGCCCCACGCAATCTCTACGCCACTGTGTCTTGCTCGATGTCTTGCTTCACGCATCGAGACCCTGATGACGCGATGCCCACGCTGGAGCTGCGACTGTGGGATCGGCAAGCTGTCCTGCCGCGGCGCGGTGATCGCCTCCTCCTCCTCCTCTCTGCGTCGATGCTTCTCGTCCGGTTTCTGCCCCCGCATCCCCGCACATCCGGCTGGCCCGGCCAGGAGCGCGCCACGGAGGGCGCGCCTCGCACCTCCGCACACCAGACCCCCGACGCCGAGATTTTGTCGGTGCAACGTCGACGCCCAGAGGTCTCGACCCCTTGCCAGGGACTGGTTCTTCCTCCCGAGTCGTCTTGTTGACGGCCCCGAGGCCTGGCTAGGCTTTAATCGGGCGTGTCCCCCTACAGGCAGACGTTGGAGGAACAAAATCGTTATCGAAAAATGTTAGGAAGTTGTGAGAAGAATCGCCTCCAGACTATTTCCTACTGCTTTTTGGGCATTCCTCCTGTGGAGGGACAGGCCCGACTTCAGGCCAGGCCCCCACAAAAAGGCCGACAATGGCGAAGACCTCCTCCTCCTCCTCCTCCTCCTCCTCCTCCTCCTCCTCCTCATCATCATCATCATCTTGTTTAGGACCCGAAGACGTCGGGGACTACGCCTCTCCGCACAGCCCGGCCAGGCCGCCCGCGAGCGCGGCACGGGCCGGGTGCGCTCCTCGTTGGCGAGGGCGCCGGCCATGCTGCTGCTCAGGAGCGCGCGCGGGCTCGCGGGCCCTGCCCCCCCCCCCGAGGCTTCCGGGGAGGGGGGGTCGGCGAGCGGCAGGCGGCGTGCTCCCCGGCCCCGCCCTGGAGGAGGAGGAGGAG
>CAUYUJ010022487.1:0-7500 GCA_963575745.1 Prorocentrum cordatum
GAGGAGAGGAGGAGGAGGAGGAGGAGGAGGAGGAGGAAGAGGAGGAAGAGGAGCAGGAGGAGGATGAGGAGGACTGACGCAACGGCCATCTAGCCAGTGTCGGTCAACAGTGAAGAGGAGAAGTTTCATCTGAGTGTCCTGACACCCACAGTCTGGTGGGGGGGGCGCACCTGGGAAGCAAGCGAGTAACGCCACAGCTCGACGGGGGGATGGCGGAGGACCTCCTCGCGCATCACCCTGCCCTCGTCGCAGGCTGCGGCCGCCACCGAGACCCGTCGACTGGGGTGCACTCTGGATTCGCGCAAGATTCCCCACAAGCCCCTTAGAGGTTACTGGGCTTGATGGTGGCGGTGCACCCGCAACAGGCCCAAAAGAACACCTGTGGCGGGGGCACAGCTGCAAGGAGGGGGATGCCTGCGGCTTCTTCTCCGCACCCACACCTCCCGGCCCGCCCCCCGAATCATGTCAGCAGTGTGCCTCTCGGGACGCACTGCCACGGCAGTGACAAGCGGTGGCGCATTCCGCCTCAGTCGTTCGTGCTGGCAGCGACGAGCTTGTGGCAGAGCGTGCAGGCCAGCGTCGCCATGCCATCGGCGAGGAGGGGTCGGAGGCGTCAGAGTACGGGTGAGTCTGAGTACGAGCGAGTCTGAGTGTGGCGGACCAGATTGTGAGTAGTAGGTATGTGCAAGAACGGGTATGACTAAGCTGGGTATGAGTGGACATGCGATTTGATGGTCTGGGTATGGGTGAGGCGGAGCATCAGTGAATATGAGAGTGAGCGAGTCTGTGCGTGTGAGCCTAAGCGTGAGAGAGTCTGAGTGGATGTAGGTCTGGGCACGAGAGATCTGAGAGGGAGAAGGCGGGCGGTAAGCGAAGGTGTCGCACTGGTATGGGGAAGAACGAGAAGAACTATGGGAGGAAGGATCAGAAGAAGAAGAAGAACGAAACCAAGAAGAAGGATTAGGATAATTGGGGGGCGGAAAGATACGGATACGTGTTGTCCCCGGACCTCTCTTGGGGTGCGTTCTGACCAGAATTTCGAGGCGAATCCAGCGGTGACAACGAGGATTCCCCAGGAGGACCAGGAAAGGCCGAAAACGAAGGGGGACAACACGTATCCGTATCTTTTTCTCCCCCGAGATAAGAAGAGGCATCGGCGAAGAGGCGGCGGCAACAGCAGGCAGTCGCAGCGAGCGGGCGGCGCTGCCACGCTTTCGACACGGGGTCGAAGCTCTCGGCGATGTTCAGCACGGTACCTGCGCGCTCCCGCCCCACGCCCGCTCCTCCTCCTCCTCCTCCTCCTCCTCCTCCTCCTCCTCCTCCGCCTCCTCCTCCTCCTCCTCCTCCTCCCCCTTCCTCCTCCTCCTCCTCCTCCTCCTCCTCCTCCTCCTCCGCCTCCTCCTCCTCCTCCTCCTCCTCCTCCTCCGCCTCCGCCTCCTCCTCATCCTGCTCCTTCTCCTCATCCTGCTCCATCCCCTTCCTTTAAAAACAGCTCCTCCGTGTCGCACCCCCCAGACGTGTCGATAGGGCAGGCCAGGCTTTCCGCCTGAGACATCCTCCTCGTGTATACTCCTGGAGCTTGAAATGTGCAACTGTTCCATGGATGGAGGGCGGGTGGTTTTCAAGATGTGTCTCTCGCCTTAACGCCGGGCCCATTCGTCTCAAAATCCCACCAGCCCTTTAGGGCGTGAGTGGTTTGGAGAGCCCGCTCTGTCCTCAACCCCCCTTCTTCCCCTTCGGGGAGGGGTTTACCCCTCCCCCTACCCCCTCCCCCTGGGTCTGGAGAGGGCGGGCCGCGGGTGGTTGGAGGAGTCTTTTTCGACTCCTGGGAGGGCCAAAAAACGACGACCCTCACGAGGATTCTGGCCCCGACGGGGGGATCCAGAAAAAACCCTCTCCTCTTCTGTGAAGCCAAAATCCTTGCTTTTACTAGGGTTTTGGCCCCATTTTGGCCTCCCGAGGGGGCCGCGCTCATCTTCCTTCATAGCAAAATCATTGATTTTACGAAGGTTTTGGGCTCATTTTGTCCTTCTCAGGGGGCAGCGCTTCTTTGCGCTTCTGAGGAGGTCGCAAGAGGCCCCAAGATGGCCCCAAGAGGCCCCCAGGAGCCTCCCAAGAGGCCTCCAAGAGGCCCCCAAGAGGCCCCCAAGAGGCCCCCAAGAGGCCCCCAAGAGGCCCCCAAGAGGCCCCCAGAGGCCCCAGAGGCCCCAAGAGGCCCCCAAGAGGCCCCCAAGAGGCCCCCAAGAGGCCCCCAAGAGGCCCCAAGAGCCTCCAAGAGGCCCCACGAGGAGCCCGAACGACTCACACCAGGACGAGGGGCCCGAACGACTCACACCACGAAGAGCCCGAACGACTCACACCACAAGGAGGGGCCCGAACGACTCACACCAGGACGAGGCGCCCGAACGACTCACACCACGAGGAGCCCGAACGACTCACACCACGACGAGGGCCCCGAACGACTCACACCACGAGGAGCCCGAACGAGTCACACCAGGAGGAGGGGCCCGAACGACTCACACCAGGATGAGGGGCCCGAACAACTCACACCACGAGAAGCCCGAACGACTCACACCAGGACGAAGAGCCCGAACGACTCACACCACGAAGAGCCCGAACGACTCACACCAGGAAGAAGGGCCCGAACGACTCACACCAGGACGAGAAACCCCAAACGACTCAAATCACGAGGAGCGCTTTCTCTCCCTCCTCCTCCGCCTCGTCCTTCTCCCGCTCCCCCCACAAGGAGGATGTACAAGGAGGCGGGAGGAAGGAGGAACAGGGGAGACATGCGGGGCCAAACGGACACACGCCTGAAAAACACGACTGTCGGCATGCTTCGCATGAGTTGCTGTTGTGAGATGGGCTGGTGGGGATACGCGAAGCGTAAAGAATTTGCAACAGCTTCACGGATGGAGTGTGGTCCGTTTTCAAAATGTGGCGCTCCCCCTAGCGCCGCGCACATTCGTCGGAAAAGCTTGCAGCAGCTTCAATGATGGATGCCGGCCCGTTTTCAAAATTTGGTCATCGCCTTAGCGCTGGGCGCATTCGTCTTGAAAGTTTAGAGGATTCGCCTGGTTGAAGTCTCAGGAACCGTGTTCTGGCACGATTTAGGATTGCCAGGACGCACCAGTCACGTTGATTCGAGGTGCTGGATTCCCAGGAACAATGTCTCAGCACGATTTAGGATTGTCAAGACGCAACAGACCCGCTGATTCCTGGTGTCGGAATCCCAAGAATTGCCTGTTGGCGCGATTGAAGACTCACAGACGGCCATCTTCAAATGGGGCACTGTCCGCAATGAAAAAAAACGTCTCCTCCACGTCGAACTTGTCTTGTAACGAGATGGGCGAGACTCCATCCCGAAGCGACCAGGAGTTCGCGGGTCTGTGCCCGAGAGCCCCCTCAACGACAGCGTCGATGCCGCCCGTTTCGCCCAGCTCTGGGCGGCTTGCCGCTGCACGACTCGCGCAAATCGTCTAGCTCGCACAGCTTGGCGAAACTTCTGGGCGCGTCGACGCCGTCGTCTGGCTCGACGCCCTCTCTTACGCGCGCCTCCACTCCACCACCAGACGGTGCGGCCTGGCCGCCAGCAGCCCTGGGAGCCGCTGGCTCCTCCGCGAATACCACGCGAAGCTGGAAGAGGGAAAAACGCCATGAACATAAACTTTGGGCGCTCCGCGCGGATCCAAGAAATCCGAGCGGAGCGCCAAAAGGTTATCCTTATGGCGTTTGCCGCCGTCGACAAGCGGCAGCTTCGGCAGCCTTGCGCGCTGTCCTCCGCCGCCCAGACCCTCGCCGCGCCTCCCGGCGAAGCGCCGCCCGCGCTGCCCTGTGGACGCGCGGCGGCGGGACGGCCCTGCAAGGTGGCCAGGCCCCAGGCCACACCCTGTCCCGAGAAGGGGGGCGGGGCTGATGCACCCGGGTCGATGCGCACCTCCTCCTCCTCCTCCTCCTCCTCCTCCTCCTCCTCCTCCTCCTCCTCCTCCTCCTCCTCCTCCTCCTCCTCCTCCTCCTCCTCCTCCTCTCCTCCTCCTCCCTCCTCCTCCTCCTCCTCCTCCTCCCCTTCCTCCTCCTGGACGTCCGCCTCCTCCTTTTCCTCCTGGACCCCCTCCTGCAGTTCCCAAACACAGCTCTGCGGCCAGGTTCGATCCGCATCATCGATGCGTTCGCAGGGGGCCACGCCCCCCAGAACCCAGCGTGGTGATTTCAGGGAGGTTCCGAGTCGAGGTCTCGAGCCGAGAGGCAAGAGAGAAGCTGGCCCTGGGCAAACTGGCGAGGGCCCCGACATCTTCCTGGGACCAGCTCCTCTCCGTCCCGAGTCATATTCGTCGACGGCCCTGGGGCCTAGCAAGGGCCCACAGAGGCCGAAGATGGGCGAAAACCCAGCGCCGTGATTTTTGACACGGGGTTGGGGGCGAATTGATGAGGGGCGATTAAGGGGGGAGAGAGAAAGTTTCCCTTTTCGGCAGCCCTCGCTCCCCCCCAATGTTCTTGAACGTGAATTGCTAAAATGTTGCAATTATGTCACATTTCTTCGTTTTAGAAACGCGAGCGCAGTACTCGACTTGCGGGATTTCTCTTGAGCCGAATTTCTGAAACTGTACTGTGGACGTTGGACTTATACTGTTCGGACGTTTTCGTGCTCTGCTCTGCATGATCTACCGCCCCTCCATTAACTCGCGCCCAAATGGGGCCTGGGGGCCCCAGTCCCGGGTCCTCGGGTTCTCCCTCTGCCCGTCCTCGCGCGCCTCCCTCCCCCGCCCACCCCTCAGAGGCTCCACAGACCCAGACATCCGCCGATTGGATTTTTGTTCCATCCGCGACCCCAAAGAGGTCCGGGTACGAGGACAAAATCGGGTGAGGCTAAATATCGAAAATCTCTGGGATCAGGTGGCTCTGGAGGATGTCTCGGGCGCCGCGGCCTTCCGAGAGCGTTCTGGAACGCTCTCAGAGCGGTCCGGAACGCTCTGGCACGGATTTATCCTCGTCCTGGCCCCGTCCGGCGACCCCTTCCCCAGGGGTAGATTTTCGACCTGGGCCCTTTTTTGCTGGTCTGAAGGCGGGCTCTGAGGGCCGAAGTCAAAGAAACAGCGCCAGCCGAACTAATCATCAGATCGTCAGAAATGAAGGGGCCCAGGGACACACAAATAAATACACACAAATCCCAGGGTTCCCCGCATTTTCCCATATGTTGGAGGATTTTCGTCTTCCCCCCCACTTCCCATAAATTCGCCTATTTTCCTGGGGATCGACGATTCATTGTGTCTCTGTGTATTTTTCCTTCCTGAAGCAAGTTGGGCCTCGGAAGCTCCACAAAGGTGGCCCCCGCCGCCCAGCCGCTCGCCCAGAAAGAAGGCGCCGCGACCAGCCCCCGCGCGCGCGCGCGGGGGGGGGGGGCGCGCGCCGTCGTCCAGCTGCCCGCCGAGGACGAAAGATCTTGCCTGACGCTGGGCAGATCCAGACTGGGCGCCGTCCTCTCTCCCCCCTCCTCCTCCTCCTCCTCCCCCCCTCCCCCCCCTCCTCCTCCTCCTCCTCCTCCTCCTCCTCCTCCTCCTCCTCCTCCTCTCCTCCTCCTCCTCCTCCTCCTCCTCGTCCTCGTCCTCGTCCTCGTCCTCCTCCTCTTCCTCTCCTCCTCCTCCTCCTCCTCCTCTCCTCCTCCTCCTCCTCCTCCTCCTCCTCCCTCCTCCTCCCCCTCCTCCTCTCCTCCTCCTCGCCCTCCTCCTCCTCCTCCTCCTCCTCACCTCCTCCTCCTCCTCCTCCTCCTCCTCCTCCTCCTCCTCCTCCTCCTCCTCCTCCAGCTCCTCCTCCCGTTTTCTGATGTTCCGTACTCCTCCGATTGCCAAAGACAGCGACCAAACCGCCCCGAGAGGGGCCCAAGATAACTTCAAAATCGTCCCCAGACGACCCCAATCAAGCAGCCGTGACATGGGAACTTGTTTTAAACCATCAACCTGTGTTCCCTCTGAATTCTGCGTCCCCGACGCCCTTCCACAACGGCCGCTCCACTGCCGTACTTCTACACTTCCATCATTAAGGCAATTCCCCTGGCGAACGTTTCTGGATGGGCTTATGGAAAATACGCGAAACGCCAAGAATATCTTAGGCACCTTATCTAGAGCGAGCCCTCCCAGACAAGCCGCTCACGCAAGAAAGCCCCAAAAAGGCATCCAAGATGAGGGGAAAGCAGGAGAATGAGGTTGTCAACCAGGATGAAATCTGTAAAACCTGCACAGATAGGGCGCTGAACTCAAAGGGGTCTTAACACGTTCTCACCAGCCCTCTGGGCGTAGGTGATCTAACGATCGGATTAGTTCCTCTTCCAAAATCCCTTTTCCCTTCGGGGAGTGTTACCCTCCCCCTCCCCTCCCTAAGTTGTTTGGGGGGCCGCGAGGGGTTAAAGCGTCCAGAAAGGCCTCGGCGAGAAGGCAATAGTAGCCAGCCGCGTTGCACGAGAGGCCGTCCGCGGCGTCGCTGGTACGACAATGTGCAGCTCTGACAGCTTCGTTTTGTTTCTTTTATATATATATATATATATATATATATATATATATATATAGTGTATCTGAATCCCCGAGCCCTGCACAAGGCCGACTTACTCGACCGGGCGTGGCGTAGCAGCTCTAAGATAGCACAACATGCCTCAAGATGGCCTCCAAGAGGGCACAGGATTGCCCGAGATAACTCAAGGTGGCTTCCAGAATGCCTCCAAGGAGCCCAAGACGGCTCCAAGTGGAACCGGAGCCTCCTGAGGACGCCTCCGAGAAACAGAAATCCTTCAAACCTAAAATCTGTTCGATTCCAATGAGCATTTAAAGCCTCAAGGTGGTGGCCCCGAGATGGCCCAAGAAAGCCCGAAAAGAAGCCCAGAAAAGCTCAAAAATGACTCCGAGATCGCCTTAGAAAGCCCCAACAGGGGCCCTGAAGCGCTGCAAGACGGCTCAAGAGCGACCAGGAGCCCAAGAGGGCCCGAAAAGCCCTCAAGAGGGCCACACGAGAGCCCCATGAGAGTCCTAAGCGCCTCCAAGATAGCCCCGAGGAAGCCAAAAAATGGTCCCAGAGGCACACCAACGGGCTCCCATATCGAAAGATCGGCGAAATCATGCATGGCTGGCACTTGGATCTGGTCATGCTGATCTGGCTGATCCCGCGCTTCGGTTGGACGCCTGCTCCTCCTCTCTGACGCACCGCTTGCTCCCGCACCCAACTGATCAAGGCAGCCTGGGCATCCGTTCTGGATGGGCTGGTGTCGGGCACGCGAAGTGTCAAGACGCCAAACAGCTATACGCATCGAGGGCGGATGGCTTTCAGATTGTGGCCCTCGCCTTGGCACCGTGCACATTCGCCTTACAGGTTTCCGAGCACTGTATGGATTGAAGGCGATTCATGTTTAAGATGTGCGAGGGAGTGACGGACGGGCCGAGGCCCGCTCAATGTAATCGTCCTTCAGATGGTCCCGCGCCTGTTCCTGTGCCCAATGGATTGTCGCAAGCAAGGATC
>CAUYUJ010022487.1:12500-58661 GCA_963575745.1 Prorocentrum cordatum
GAGGAGGGAGGAAGAGAAGGAGAAGGGAGGAGGAGGAGGAGGAGGAGGAGGAGGAGGAGAAGAAGAAAGAGGAGGAGGCAGGAGGACGAGGAAAGAAATAGGAGGACGGAGAAGGAGAGGACAAGGTTTGCAGAGGTGGGGGTGAGCAGGAGTAGGGGTGGAGGGCGGAAGGCGGCGATGAGGAGGACAGGCGCAAGGAGCAAGGACGACGACGTCCCTGCCTCCTCTGCGCCGACCCGGCGCCAAAGAAGCGAGGGGGGGCAGCGAGCACAGGATGGGACGCAAAAAACGACTGCGCCTGCTCGTGCGGACTGGTTTTCCCCAACAAGCTGTGGTGGAAAGGCCCCAGCCCCAACTCGAGGGGAGACCTGTGGAATCTCTGGTGTAAAGTGGCCCGGAAGCACCTGGTGACGGCACAAGAGAGCTTCCCCGCAGGCGAGCTCGTGAAAGAGTGGGTGGACAAGATGAAGAAGGACTTCGGCGTGGACTACGAAAAGTGGCCCGACATCGGGTGCAAGGCAAAGTTCCATCCGTACAAGCGTGGGCCGTCTATGGTGGTGGAGCTCAAGGTAGGAGACAAGTGGGAAGCGTTTGTAACACAAAGACTGCCGCAGAAGCTCGACGACGCCATCACATAGAACCACTACAAGTTCTACGACGCGGCCAAGAAGATGAGCCCAGAGGAGCTGCACGAGCTGATCCCACAGTCCTTCCCGATGACTCACCAAGTGGGGGGCTGCAAGCCGATCGCAAAGTACCCAGTGGACATGTGGAAAACTGCAGGAAGTAGATTCTTCTCTACGCGCAGCTGGTGCGAGCTGGCGCTGCGGATCTCGAAGAACGACGCGGAGAACCTACACAGCGCCATGGAGGCAGCCATGAGGGAGATGAAGGATGAGACGAATCTCGACCAGGAGGTCGAGAGGCTCAAGAAACGTCAGCAGCTCCGCGACAGCACGGAGACCCCGCTGGACGGCACAGAGATGTTCGAGAAGTATGCCATGTCAGGTGAAGCGACCAGCCCCAACGGCCACGCGCAAGAGAGCCCACCTACAGCGCCAAGAAGAGCACTAGCGGGGATATCTCGGAATGTGACTTTAGGCATGCAAGACGGGCTCAGAAGGACCATGACTAGCGGGGACATTTCGGCGTGAGGACCCTTAGGAGAGAGCTCGCGCAAATAACGCCTTGCAAAGTGTTTTTGGGGAGCACCGACAGGTACACTACTACACGGGACGACGAGTGGAAAACGAGACCACCATAAAGGCCACTGGAGCGCATCCCTAAGGGCCCCTCCTCATTCGAATCGACGGTGATACGAATGGCTGACAAATTGGGGTCGAAAACATCTCACACGCCGTGACAACCATAGGTATGCCCGCCCCTACATATACGCCGAACCGAGGGGTCCATCAAAGTACAAGTGGAGTAAGACTGCAAAGAATCAGGGTCCAGACACGACATTGCATGGGACAACCAACGGCCCGCACGTCCAGGAAGAGAAGCGAGCGTGTATATATATATATATATATATATACTAGAACCACGCGCGCGCTTCGCGCGCGCTTAGGTTCTGTCGAGTCACAGACCCAGGAATCGTTGTGAGAAGAAATTGGTGACGCGAAGCGTCGTGGGGGCGTCCTTGGACGTCTGGGGTCTCCTGGGGCCTCTTGAGGGGCCTCCTGGGGGCCTCCTGGCGGCCTCTTGGGGCGGAAGGCTCGAGCTTGCGGTTCGTGGTCCCCCTCTGGGCCCCCTCTTGGGCCCGTCTTGGGGCCCTCTTGGGCCATCTTGGGCGCCTCTTGGGCCGTCTTGGGGCCCTCTTGGGCTGTCCTGGGGCCCTCTTGGAAGCTTCTTGGGCCGTCTTGGGGCGGTCTTGGGCGCCTCTTGGGCCGTCCTGTAACGTCGGAAAATCCAAAAGACAACTTTGTTGAACATGTACGTTTTACGAAGGGAATGGGCCAATTCTTGCGTCTAGGGGCCCTCTTGGGACGCATGTTGGAGGCTTCTTGGGGCCTCTTGGGGGCGTCCTTGGACGTCTGGGGTCTCCTGGGGCCTCTTGAGGGGCCTCCTGGGGGCCTCCTGGCGGCCTCTTGGGGCGGAAGGCTCGAGCTTGCGGTTCGTGGTCCCCCTCTGGGCCCCCTCTTGGGCCCGTCTTGGGGCCCTCTTGGGCCATCTTGGGCGCCTCTTGGGCCGTCTTGGGGCCCTCTTGGGCTGTCCTGGGGCCCTCTGGGAAGCTTCTTGGGCCGTCTTGGGGCGGTCTTGGGCGCCTCTTGGGCCGTCCTGTAACGTCGGAAAGCCCAAAAGACAACTTTGTTGAACATGTACGTTTTACGAAGGGAATGGGCCAATTTTTGCGTCTAGGGGCCCTCTTGGGACGCATGTTGGAGGCTTCTTGGGGCCTCTTGGGGGCGTCCTTGGACGTCTGGGGTCTCCTGGGGCCTCTTGAGGGGCCTCCTGGGCGGCCTCTTGGGGCGGAAGGCTCGAGCTTGCGGTTCGTGGTCCCCCTCTGGGCCCCCTCTTGGGCCCGTCTTGGGGCCCTCTTGGGCCATCTTGGGCGCCTCTTGGGCCGTCTTGGGGCCCTCTTGGGCTGTCCTGGGGCCCTCTTGGAAGCTTCTTGGGCCGTCTTGGGGCGGTCTTGGGCGCCTCTTGGGCCGTCCTGTAACGTCGGAAAGCCCAAAAGGCGACTTTGTTAAAAATGTACGTTTTACGAAGGGAATGGGCCAATTCTTGCGTCTAGGGGCCCTCTTGGGACACATGTTGGAGGCTTCTTGGAGCCTCTTGGGGGCGTCCTTGGACGTCTGGGGTCTCCCGGGGCCTCTTGAGGGGCCTCCTGGGGGCCTCCTGGCGGCCTCTTGGGGCGGAAGGCTCGAGCTTGCGGTTCGTGGTCCTCCTCTGGGCCCCCTCTTGGGCCCGTCTTGGGGCCCTCTTGGGCCATCTTGGGCGCCTCTTGGGCCGTCTTGGGGCCCTCTTGGGCTGTCCTGGGGCCCTCTTGGAAGCTTCTTGGGCCGTCTTGGGGCGGTCTTGGGCGCCTCTTGGGCCGTCCTGTAACGTCGGAAAGCCCAAAAGACAACTTTGTTGAAAATGTACGTTTTACGAAGGGAATGGGCCAATTTTTGCGTCTAGGGGCCCTCTTGGGACGCATGTTGGAGGCTTCTTGGGGCCTCTTGGGGGCGTCCTTGCATCTCGGAGCCCTCTTGGAGGCCTCTTGGAAGTTTCTTGGGCCGTCTTGGGCGCTTCTTGGGCCGTCTTGTCTGACTGGGGAGGCCTCCGGCAAGCCCCGACGAGCCTCCGGCCCCCCCGGGGTGCACATTTGCGGTCGGGGTCCCGGCCCCGGGCCCCCGGACCCGGTGCGCCGATATATGTATATAGAAAGAGAGAGAAGAAGAATAAGAAGAAGAAGAAGATGATGATGAAAGAAGAAGAAGAAGAAGAAGAAGAAGAAGAAGAAGAAGAAGAAGAAGAAGAAGAAGAAGAAGAAGAAGAAGAAGAAGAAGAAGATAAGAAAAGAGAGAGAGAGAGAGACAGAGAGAGGGAGAGACTCTGTTAGGAATGAGAAAACAGCAGGTCGTAGGCAGAATGTCATCAGCTCCCCCCCCCAGCAGAGCTTGGCACGCGAAGGCCTCCTGCATCCCCTCCTCGTCTCCTTGCGTCGAGTGAGATCGCGTCGTCGTTCTCCCCCCTCGCTTGGAAGCCCTGCTCACCCAGCGCTTCCCCACTGTCATGAGCACGCGAGAAAACCACCTCTGCTCCCCCGCACTGACCCGCAGGGACTCGTACTTAGAATGTAGCGAGCCTCTCTTACGGGGCCAACTCGGAGCTCGTCCCTTGAAGCCTCGGGGCATGCCCCCAGCCGGCCCCCATGCGAAGTCTGGGTCTGTGACACAATCTAATCGTAGGGCATTTTGCTAGTCGCACGCACAGCTCCTTTGTAGGTGTTGTCGTTGACCCCCTTCACGCGGATGTCCTTATCCTTGTCCTCCTCCTCCTCCTCATCATCATCATCATACTCCTCCTCCATGTTGCCATGTTTCCAGCATGTGAGGAAAGCTCCACGCGCGCCGTGGACCCTGCCTGGCAACTACCTTCAGATCCGCTGATGGGATACCCCGACGTCTCTGGCGAAGTCCTCTTGTGAGAGAACGTCAAGGGGGAGGGCAAACATAAAATACCCTGGGGGAGGTGCCCTTCCAACAACCTCTCCTTGGCGTGACGGCCCATGCTGGTGGGGGCCTCGCACTGGGATCGAAGCTTCACTGCTTTAGTGTTGCCAATCCCACCACACCTCCCGCAAAATGCAATCCCACGTAAAACGTGCAGGCGGGGAATCTGGGAGGGGTGGTAGCCCTACGCATTATTAGGCGAGCATGGCCACTTCATCCATGGAGCCTGGGTGTCTTTAGGCGAGTAGCGAAAACAGATCCGACACCGAAGCCCCTGGGCGGTTTCTTCAAAGACATGCTGGGCATGACCCCTCCTTGGGGGCCTATTGGTCACGCTCTTCTGGGAGGGCGGCGGCTGAGAGTCCCCCCGGAAAACTGACCGAATGGTGGCCAGTCGGGCAGAGAGGAGTCTCATCTCCTCGTCCTCGGCATCTATCTGCTCGAGGACTTGGTCTGGCAGCCGACAACTGCTCGTGGCGTCCTCGGCCACCGTGTCGGCAGACTGGTTATAGCTGAGCAGGCCCCGCCTGGGCCTCCGGGGGACTGCTTCCGCCCCCTGGGACCCACAAAAAAGCGGCCCCGGATGAGAAGAACAAAGGATTGCAAAAAAGGATTGCAAAAAAGGGTTTTTTTGCAATCCTTTTTGCAATCCAGGGTTTTTTTGCAATCCTTCGTTTTTTTGCAATCCTTGGTTTTTTTGCAATCCTTCGTTCAGGTGGGACGGGTCGAGAGATCTGGGGATCAACACCGCGAGAACGTCGTGACGTCGGAGTCTGGGGCCTGACGGCAGGAGCCGAAAGGTGAAGGCCGGCTCGGGGAGAGGGGGGGGGGGGACATCGGCCTGGAATCGAGGATGCCTTACCGATAGACCAGCGATCATACCTCTCCCCCTACCCCCTCTCTCGAGGCCGCCAGGGTGGGGTCAAAGTAGATGGGATCGACGGAGTAGGATCGCGTAAAATCGCCGATGCACCGTCGATGCATTAGCAACGTCGACAATGCGCATCGGCGAAGTGGGCGTGGAACATCGGGCTCCATATTGAGCTGCATCGCAGAGCAAAACACCCTCAGGGGTCTTGCTACGGGGTCCCACTGGAACCAAGAGCGGTCCTACGACGATGAACGAACCCTCCCGCCAGAGTGCCTCATTCACCGGACGCAAAGACTCACCCTCTCTCTCAGGTGCCACGAGTGCCCAGCGCTTGACCCCTGGAGAAAGGACTGCGCGCAAGAATAGCTTAGAACCACCAGCCAGAGAATGAGCCACGGCCAATCGGCTTGGCAGGAAAGATTTGCCCGTGGAATGTCTCCCGACCCTGGACAGTGTGTTGAGCGCAGGCCTTCCGATCAGAGTTGGAGGCGCAGGGTCTCTCGAAATCTCCAGCAGCCTGTTCTCCTTGAGGGGGGCGCTGCGCTTACAGACGGGCCCGGCCAGGACCAGCTGCATCCCTCCCTGCGGGTGGCGAGATGGGCGGTTGCTCTGTTCGACTCTTGCTGCAGAGTCGTCGGGGTGCTGCTCTACGGGCGGGTACCCCCGAGTTCGCCGTCGCAGGCACGGCTAGAGACGGTGAAGAAGACTTTGCCGTGCATGTGTGCCCTCAGAGCGTGCCGGGAACCTGCACGGCCCGAGCAGACTGCAAATAAACCTTGGTCTGCTGTGAGTCCGTGGCCATGGCCACGAGCCAGACCACCTCTCGAGCTCACCTGTGGAAGCAGGTACACGGCCGAGAAGACCTTGTACGCAGGGCCCTCGAATACGTCAAGGCCCATTGCAGAGCAGATCACTCAGGGGCAACGATAGGGGGGGGATGAGCATAGGGGGGGATGCATCAACACCCAATCGCCCATTGATCGCCAGTAGGGCCCCGATGACCCCAGCCTGTCCAGGAGGGCGCGGATCCACTGGAGGCCTATCCCCGATCTATCGGCGATGCATCGCCGATTCCAGGTCGATGCATCCCCCCCTATTGAAAAATTGAAAAATGCCCCTACCCTGGGTTACAAGTGCGTGGTCAGTAAGCATCCTGGGAGCTCCCACAGGCCAAAGAGCCGCCAGGACGCCGCGCGGCACGCGCGGTACGCAGGGTTTACACTGTCAGCCCACAGGAGGCTCAGCGCACAGCGCCTCATAAACCAGGGTAGGGGCGTTTTGTTGCCCCTTTGACCCTATGCCAGTCCCTCCTCCTCCTCCTCCTCCTCCTCCTCCTCCTCCTCCTCCTTGCCCCTGAGCCCTGTGCTCAGCGATCGCGTCTCCGCCCCCCCCCTGTGTCCAGACCAAAAAACGAAGGAGGGGGGGGGGGGCTTCCTAAGCCCCTCCCCCCTTTGAAAGGGAAGCCTGGGCTCACCTTCTGCCCCGGAGAAGGGAGGGAGGGGGGGGTAGCTTCGAAGCCCCCCCCCCTTTAGCCAGGGCCCATCCTGGCTTAGAAGCCCCTGCTGAAGGGAGGGGGGAGAGGGTAGCCTCGGAGGCTCCACCCCCCCCTTTTGGAAGGGAGGGGGGGGTAGCTTGAAGCTGGGCCCCCCTTCCCTTCTTCCCGGCGCTGCGGGCGCGCTTTATAGGTATGGAGCCCCCTCGTCGGGGGGGGGGGGCCTACGCCATCTCCGCGTCGCCGGGCAGAAGCACTCGACGACGTTGAGGACCTCGGCGCGGCGGGCGGGTGCGGGGCGCGCAGGGCGGGCCAGGAGAGGGGACGGCGAGGACAGCAGGAGGAGGGAGGGAGGGAAGAGCGAGGAGGAAGGAGGAGGAAGCGAGGAGGGAGTAGCGACAGTGGAGGTGGGAGGAGGGAGGAGCCAGGGAGGAGGAAGGAGCGAGGAGGGCGGAGGGAGGAGGGAGGAGGAACTGTAGGAAGCGGAGGAGGCGGAAGGAGAAGAGGACGAGGGCCCGCGACACGAGTCGGTGGGACAGACAGCGACGGACCGATGCATGCATGTGTAGACTCAAAGAGGACGACTGGGAGAGAGAGTCGGAGGAAGAGCAAGGTAAAGTGAGAGCGAGAGAGAGAGAGAGAACAAAAAAAAAAAAAAAAAAACTGGACAGGCAGGGAGAGAGGGCAGAGAGAGCGAGAGAGAGACGTAACGAGCATGGAGGGGACTAGGAACAGTTATCAGTAGCAGGCATGAGGAGATTGTGTTTCTATCTGCATGTTCCCCAAACTGCGTTTGCACTCAGGGATTATTACTCCTCTTCGACAGAACTGGGCCTGTGCTTCGTCCTGGCGACTGTATTGTCGCCAGCAACGCCCCGTCGCCGCCTCGTCAAAGCCCATCGTGCGGGCCTGTGCGTCGGTCTCTATGTTGTCGCCGTCGCCGCCCCGTCGCCGCCGTTAGTGTACCACATAGGTTACTTCGCATTGCGTTGCAGTGTGTTGCATTGCATGGTGTGGCGCTGGGTTTCTTCGATGTGGGTTGCGTTGCATTGCTTGGCATGGTGTTGCGTTGCTTTGTCTTGCTATGCATAGCATTGAGAGGCACTGTTCTGCCTTACTCACTTCCTCGCGCAAGTTGCCGCAGATAGATTGCACGGCATCGGTTGCACCACCTCGATGTCACCACATTTACTGCTCTACATCACGTGAACCACATAGAGTGCGCCACATTGATATTTTCGGCAAGCGCAGAAAACAATCTCGCCCTCCCCACCCTCCCCCCCTACGGAAGAGGGTTAACGTTCCCCCCTGGGGGTCTGCAATTCACACATGGTTGTGCTCACTCTTGATGCCATACGTGGGCGCACACCACGCCAGCCAGGTGAATGCTGCCCCCTTTGTCATCCCATGAGGGAAAACAGTATGCGCGCACATTCGCGTATCAAAAACCACCAGTATTCAATAAGCCTTTGCAAAATAAAGAACACGCGCGCGACGACGCGCGCGCATGCCGGAAATCATCCAAAAAAACTGGCTTCGTAAGGGTTTCAAAAAAAACAGCTGCAAAATGGTTGTGTGACGGCTGCTTTTACGCCGAACGGATCGAAACACGAGCCATGAAGGCGCACGCAAACTGGGGAATGCGTTGGGAAGCCATTGGTTGCTTAACCTGTTCAACGAATACGACCAGGCGGGCCTCTCGCGTGCGCATGTCGCAATCATTTGAACGAATTTGCGCGCGTGCTGGAGGGCACGATCACTCTCAAATAATGCCATGCGCGTCACTCGCGCGCGGTGGCCGCGCGCGCATGTCGAAATCCACTCAACACATTCATCACCGCCACGTGGACACCATCATCGTCACCAGCGTGATCAGCCTCGGCACCGTCGCTGGCCTTGTCGCCATCTGCATCGCTACCACCATCATCCTCATCACAATCACCATCATCATCATCATCACCACCATCATCATCACCATCATCACCATCATCATCATCATCATCATCATCCTCATCATCATCATCATCATCATCATCATCATCATCATCATCACCATCATCATCATCATCGTCATCATCATCATCATCATCATCATCATCATCATCATCATCATCATCATCATCATCATCATCATCATCATCGTCATTTCTGCCGTTGTCGGCGTCGCCTTGATACCGCGCCCGCCAGAACCACCGACTCGCACTGAAGTGCCCGTGCTTCAGCGCGGCCTGCGAGACGCGCTGGGAAGCGCCCCGCCCCCGACGCAGACGCGTCAGTCGCGCCAGACTACCTGGCCGCTCTGCGCGCGAGTCTGCGCGCCAGCGCGGCCGCAGCGATGTGCCAACCAGCGCCAGGCAGTCATCGCAATCGACGCCCCATGGACTGTGCCAAACACGTTGCGGGTGGATGGGTGGAATGGTTGCGCAAACTATGAAGTTCACAACTCATTGGTCACTGGTGTACTGTACTACATCGGTTCTTCTTCGCAAAACAAAAAATCTACCCCGTCCCCGCTCCGGGATTCTCGGTTCACCTTTGGATAATACGAGCTACATATGGTACGTTCCGTTTCTTCTTTAATGTCAAATTTATGCTCGTACAATCGCCAGGAAAGCTGGCAGTCCCCCCCTCATCCTTTGCAGGATAGCAGCATGCACGAACACTCGCTCATCATGAATCACCAGTTTACAAAAAGTCCGTTACAAACAAACTGGGCGAACAGCAGACAAGCGCGTCGTCGCGCCAGCATGCCGAAATCCGTCAAAAACTCTGGGGTCTCTAAAATTTCAAGATCGAATGTCCCGAAAACAGATTCTCAACAACAGAAAGCAAACGTGCCTCTCGCAGGCGCATGCAGAGAGCATTCGAACGCTTTTGCGCGCGCGCGCAAGGGGTGGCATGATCCCACTCGAACCATCCCATGCGGGCCACTGGCGCGCGTCGGCCGCGCGCGCATGTCGAAATCCACCCAACACATTCATCACCGACACGTGGCCACCATCATGGTCATCGGCGTGACCAACAGCAGCGCCGTCGTTGGCCTTCTCGTCATCATCGTCATCGCCGTCACCAACATCACTACTGTCATCATCGTCTGCCGTTGCCGACGTCGCCATGAAACCGCGCTTGCTCGAGGCACCGACTCGCACTGACGCGACCGCGTGACAGCGCGGCCTGCGAGACGCGCTGGGAAGTGCCCAGCGGTCAGCGGCACCGCGACCGCGTCGGTCGCGCCAGACTAGCTGGTCGCTTTGGCGGCGCGCCAACCAGCGCCAAGCAGCCAGCGCAATCGACGCCGCAGGGGCTGCGCAACCAAGTTGAGGGCGGGCGGGTGGGATGTTTGCACGAGCATGAGAGGTGACCACGCGCGAAGAAGGCTAGTTAATTATCCTCTCTACAAAGAGAATACATAGACTCCACCACACCCACCCCCGGGTTTATCGACCCCCCCTGTCGTGTTGCAGTGTACGTGTGATTCTGCCCCATCGCCCATCCGAAATATGAAATCAGACCATCCCAGCCCAGCCGGTGTCGACCCCCCCCCCGCCATCCTCTGCAATATGCGCACATGCTCGTTTATCAAAATCACCCGTTGTCAAGAATCCCTTGCGAGAAAAAGGACGAAGTGCACACGCGCGCGTCGTCGCGCGCGCATGCCGACATCCTTGGACAAAAAACCTTCGGTTTCGAAAGGATTTCGAAATCGAGTGTACAAAAAACCTTTTAAAAAATGGTCTCGCAACACGGATTTGGAAAACCGCCGCCGCATGGGCTTTGCAAACCTAGTTGCGGGTGGATGGTGAGACGTTTGCAAGTGCATGGGATGTGTCAACTCGCTTGATAAAATCATTTGTACCACATAGATTGCACCACATGTATTGCGTCATATCTAGCGCTTCAATTATATTGCAAAACAGAGATTGTACCACAAAGGTTGCTCTACAGATATTACAACACATAAGTTGCACACCGTAGTTTGCACATAGCAGATTGCACGACACACATTGTAAAATATAGTTTGGACACAACAGGTTGCACAACATAGGTTGCACAACATAGACTGCGAAAAAAAATATACCACCCCCCCACACCACCACTCAGAATCCCACCAGCCCTCTGGGCGTGTGGTTAAGAAAGTTTCCTCTGTCATCTTCCCTCTTCTACTTCGGGGAGGAGTTGACTCTTCCCCCTACCCTACCCCCCTGGGTCTGGACGGGAGGTTTCGCGAGGAGTTGGAGCGTCCCAGATGGCCTCAGCGACGAAGACTAACTCATTGAGTTTACAAACATGTTGGCCGCATGTTGGCCTCTTGGGGGGGGGGGGGCACAATTTAGTACGGCCCCTCCTTTGATCAAACTCCTCCAAGATGGCCCCAAGATGGCCCCCGAGGGTACCCAGGCTGCCCCAAGATGGCCACAAGAGGTGCCAAGGAGGCCCCAAGAGGCCCCCGAGAAGCTCCCAAGATACCCCTCAGAGGCTTCCAAGAGACCCCCCAAGAGGCCCCAAGAGGCCCCAAAAGGCCCCCAAAACGTCCAGGACGCCCCAAGAGGCCCCCGGGATTGTCAAGAGACCCCCACGACGCCCCAAGAGGTCTCCAAGAAGCTTACGACAAATATCCACGGAGATTCAGAGACGTAATACAGAGGCCGCTGGCCTTTCTGTTCGCCCTCCTCCTCCTCCTCCTCCTCCTCCCTCCTCCTCCCCATGTTCTCCTCCTCCTCCTCCTCCTCCTCCTCCTCCTCATCCTCCTCCTTCTCATCATCATCATCATCATCATCATCATCATCATCATCACCACCACCACCACCACCATCATCATCATCATCATCGCCACCACCAGCAGCAGCAGCAGCATCAGCATCCCTATCATAATAACACTAATAATAATTATGATAATGATGAGGATGATGATACTAGTAGTAATACTAACAATAATAATAAGAGTCATCATCATCACCACCACCAGCAGCAGCATCAGCATCATCATCGCCAACATCATCATCAGCATCAGCATCATCATCATCACCATCATCATCATCAGCATCATCATCACAAGCAGCATCATCATCAGCATCATCAGCATCAGCAGCATCATCAGCATCATCATCATCCACCTCCTCCTCATCATCATCGTCATCATAATCGTCAGCATCATCGTCGTCAGCAGCATCATAATCATCAGCATCATCATCACCATGATCATCATCATCATCAGCATCATCATCATCATCATCATCGTCGTCATCCGCATCATCATCAGCATTGACATCATCAGCATCATCAGCAGCATCATCCTCATCACCATCATCATTCACCATTCATCATTCACCATCTATCGTCATCATCTATCGTCATTCATCATTATCATCATCATCACCACCATCACCGTCACCATCGGCATCATCAGCATCATCATCAGCATCCTCGTCATCAGCATCAGCAGTATCAGCATCACCACCACCACCACAATCATCATCATCATCAACAGAATGCGCATCATCATCTTCATCACCATCATCATCATCATCTGCATCAGCATCATCATCATCACCACCATCATCATCAGCAGCATCATAATCATCATCATCATCATCACCATCATCATCAGCAGCATCATCATCACCAGCAGCATCATCATCAGCATCATCAGCATCATCATCAGCATCATCATCTGCCTCTTCCCTCATCCTGTTCCTCCTCATCAGCCTCCTTCTCCTCCCTCCATTTCCTTCCCCCTTCTCCTCCCCCTCCCCCTCTCCATACTCCTCGTCCTCCTCCTCCTCCTGCTCCTCCTCCTCCTCCTGCTCCTCCGATTCATCCTCCTCCTCCCTAGTCCTCCTCTTGCTCCTCCTCCTCCTTCTCCACGCTGTTTCCTTATGACTAACTCCTCCCTGTCGCACCCCGAAGCCAATCGGAAGGGCTGGCCGGGCGTTTAAAAACAGGCACCAGCTACATAGATGGACGGTGGTTGGTTTTCACCATGTGGTTCTCGCATTAGCGCCGCGCACATTCGTTGAGGAAACTTGCAAGAACTTCCCAGATTGAGGGCGGGTCGTTTTCAAAATGTGACTCTCGCCTTAGCGCCACGTACATTAGTTCTGACAGTTTGCAAGAGCTGCACGGATTGAGGGCGGGTGTTTTCAACCTGCGGTTCCTTCCTTGGCGCCGTGCACAGTCGTCTTAAAGTTTGCAAGGTGTTCACGGATTGCGGGCGGGTGGTTTTCAAAATGTGGCTCTCGCCTTAATGCCGTGCACATTCGTTCTACGAAACTGCAAGAGCTTGACGGATTGAGGGCGTGCGGTTTTCAAAATGTGGCTCTCGCCTGAGCACCGCGCAGATTGAGAATGATTACCTAAGCGCCGCGCACGTTCGTCCTAAAGATGCGCGAGATTGCCACTTATTCCCATGGTTCACATGCCAGAAGTGGCGTTTTGGAACGGCTCGAGGCTGTCAGGGCGCAACAGTTACGTGGATTCGCGGCGTTCAAGTCCCAGGACTGGCGTTCTGGCACGGTTCTGGACCGCCAAGACGCAGACGCGATAGTCAGATTAGCTCTTGGCGTTGAAGTCCTGGAAACTGTGTTTGGGCACGATTCCAGATTTTCACACGGCTGTCCCCCAACGGGGCACTTCCGTCAGTGGAAGTGAACCCTTGCAGGGGCATATGAAGAGGGAGCTTGGAGGGATGGAATCTTCCAACATCGTTGATGAATATTGGGTTTACGCTCCTCCTGCTGCTCTTCCTTCTCCTCCTCCCCCCGATCCTCCTCCTCCCTTCTTCTTTTTGAATAACTCCTTCCTGTCGCACCCCGAGGCCAGTCGGAAAGGCGGGCCGGGCATGTCGCATGAGACCTCCTTACTATGTACGAGTCTGAATCTCAAGAACTGGCAACAGCTCCACAAATGGAGGGCAGGTGGCTTCAAAATTGTGGCTCTCGCCTTAGCGCCGCGCACAGTCGTATAAAAAACAAGGGCTTCACGGATTGATAGCGGGTGGTCTTCAAAATGTGGCTCTCGCCTTAGCGACGCGCACAATCGTCGAGAAAAAAACAGAGTTTCACGGATTGAAGGCGTGCAGCTTTCAAAATGTGGCTCTCGCCAAAGCGCCGCGCACATTCGTCTTAAGTACATTGCAAGAGCGCCACGGATTGAGGGCGGCTACTTTTCAAAATGTCGTTGTTCGCCTTCACGCCGCGCACTTTCGTTTAAAAAATGTCCAGAAATGGTGTTTTGGAACGATTCAAGGCTGTCAGGGCGCAACAGTTACGTGGATTCGCGGCGTTTGAGTCCCAGGACTGTCGTTCTGGCACGATTCAGGACCGTCAAGACGCAACAGTCAGGTTGACTCGTGGCGTTGATGCCCTGAGAATGGTGTTTTCGGCACGCTTCAGGATTTTCACACGGTTGTCCCCCATTGGGGCCATTCCTTCAGTAAGAATGATCCCTTGTAGGGACCTAGTGCACGTAGCGCGCACGTCCACAGGTTGTGGAAGAGACCTAGTATGGGACAGTGCACTAGCGCTACGTGAAGTGCGCGCACGTGGACATGAACCCCAGGGGAATATAAAAAGGTGACCATGACCAAAGCTGAACGTGGAAACGGCAGTGCCGATCTCGGTTACCGCTCATTGTTTAGTCACCGTCAACTCGTGGATCACCCTCGCGAATCGGCGACGGCTGGCATGGACCACGACCAAGATCGGCGTCGACAAGATCTCGCGATATCTTGGTCAGGGTCGCCGTGTTCTTCGCTCGATCGAGGCACCAAGATTCTCCCCGCAACAGCCCTAACAGCAGCAGAGACGAAGAGGCGGGTCGAGGAGTGGGAGGTCGGCTAGCGAAAAAGAAAATATGCTAGGTCGGGCGTGTCCTCCTACAGGCGGATTCGACGAACAATAAAAAAACATTGAAAAAACAAAAATAAGCAACAAAATATCGAAAAACTGTCTCCTTACTTGTTTTGACTATGTTTGAATATTCCTCCTGTAGAAGAACAAGCCCGACTTGAAAATATGCAGCCGAGACCAGGGATCATGACCGTCCAAACCAAAAATGCGACATGCATTGGGGCCAGAGCACGACGCCTGAACGAAAATCGTGAATCAAAAATCCCCGGCGAAGCGGCCGCCTGGGCGGCCCAAGGCTCCCCGCCCCCCCCCCCCCCTGTGGGACTCTCCTGTGGCCCTTTCTTTGAAGGGGCCCCAGAACACACAAATAAATACACACAAATAGAAACATTCCCCACATTTTCCCATATTTTCTCAGTTTTTGCCTTCTCCCCCACTTCCCATATTTTCCCGTATTTTCTGGGGAGTCGACGATTAATTGTGTCTGTGTATTTTTTTTCCTCCTGATTCTTACCACTCATGAAACCCTCAAGCGAAACAGTGTGTTCCCCCCCCACCCCGCAGACCCAGAGCTGCGGCTGCAACCCCTCGGAGGTCACGTTCTGACCGTGCCCTGGTCCGAAGTCCGGTGTAATGCCTTTGAGCCCCGTTGAATCCCGTCTTAGCCGTTGCAATCCCTCTTAATCCGCAGCCTAATCTGGCGTAAGAGCACCCCCAAAGAAAGCTTAAAAATATTCTCGGCAATCGCCGCCTGCCTTAAACGTCTGGCTGCCGATGGCCTCCCGCACATGCCTGCCCGACCGAAACCGACCCGTCCTCCGCCGGAGAGGGGCCCCAGCCTGCCACGCGACGACGAGGCCGCCGCACACGTAGATCTTGCCTGTTTCGGCGGGGAGGGGCCGAGGGAGGAGCAGTCGGCAGGGCCCCGAGGGGGAAGGGACTCCTCCACCTCCTCATCCTCCTCCTCCTCCTTCTCCTTCTCCTTCTCCTTCGCCTTCTCCTTCTCCTCCTCCTTCTCCTCCTCCTCCTCCTCCTTCTCCTTCTCCTTCTCCTTCTCCTTCTCCTCCTCCTCATCATCATCCTCCTCATCATCCTCCTGCTTTTCGTCGTCGTCTCGATCATCATCATCATCATCATCATCATCATCATCATCATCATCATCATCATCATCATCATCATCATCATCAGCATCATCATCATCATCGTCATCATCATCATCATCCTCATCATCAGCCATCAGCCATCAGCAATCATCATTATCAGCCATCATCATCAGCCATCATCATCATCATCATCATCATCATCATCATCAGCATCATCATCATCATCATCATCATCATCGTCATCATCATCATCATCATCATCATCATCATCATCATCATCATCATCATCATCATCATCATCATCATCATCATCATCATCATCATCATCATCATCCTCATGATCATCAGCATCATCATCATCAGCAGCATCTTCATCATCAGCATCATCATCATATTCAGCAGCAGCATCATCATCAGTATCAACAACATCAACATACTCACCATCATCATCACCAACAACAACCACAACAGCAGCAACAACAACATCATTGTCATCATCAGCAGCAGCAGCATCATCACCATAATCATAAGAATCATCAGCATCATCATCATCATCATCATCATCATCATCATCATCATCATCATCATCATCATCATCATCGTCGGCATCATCATCAGCAGCATCATCGTCATCATCAGCATCAGCATCATCATTATCAGTCATCATCATCGTCATCATCACCATCATCATCCTAATCAGCATCATCGTCTTCGTCATCATCACCATCATCATGGCCACCGTCGTCATCATCATCAGCAGCATCAGTATCATCAGCATCATTGTCTCATCGTCGTCATCATCATCAGCACCATCGTCATCATCATCAGCAGCAGCATCATCTTCATCATCGTCATCGCCATCGTCATCGTCGTCGCTGTCGTCGTGGTCATCAACGTCATCATCGTCGGCATAATGACTACCAACACTACCACCACCACCCGCATCACCTCCATCTTCTTCACCACCATCATCATCATCATCATCATCATCATCATCATCACCATCATCATCACCGCCAACAGCACTGACATCATCACAACCACAGTCATACGTTTCTCCTCCTCCTCCTCCAAATTCCTTCTCCTCCTCCCCCTCCTCTGCCTCCCTCATCGTCATCCTCCTCGTCATCCTCCTCATTCCGCTCACGTCCCCTGCCGTCCCGTGCACCCCCCGCCTTCCGCAAAAGGCGGAATGGCCGAAGCCCGCTGAATCTCACCAACCGCTGCCTGAACGTCGCAGGCCCGCACCCCCCGAAGAGACCCCTGGGGCAGCCAGAGTGGCTCCCTCCGCTCATTCCGCCTCCCCTCCCACCGTTCCATCCTCCCCCTGCTTCGCACTCATCGCAGATCAACCCTGGACCACTCCGGGGGTAGCACACTTTGACCAGAAGTTCGAGGGGCAACGGCCGCGGCGCCGAGAAGCCCCCGGAGGCCCAAGATCCGCGGCCCCCCATTTGGATGCTCCCGTCGTACTTACGGACCACATCCCAGAAATAACTTCGAGCACCCAGAAAAGTGTCGAACAAGTGTCGAAAGAGTATCGCCTCCCAGGGCCCGACACGTGAAAAACCTCCAGTTTCGGTATCTTCGTTGGTGCTCGAAATTCTTTCTGGCGCTTAAGGCTACAGTAGGTTGGAACATCATAAGGTCTTGTGTTCCCTGTGTTGCTGATGTACATTGTCTCTTTCTCCTATCCAGCCTCCTTCTACTGTCTACTAGGCGACCCGCCCGACCCCCAGAGAAACACCCCGGCCCTCTGGACCCTACACACACACAGCCACGACAGCCCGAGAGGCCTCGAAGACGGCCCCGGGAGGCTCCGAGGAAGGCTTCAGGAGTCCAAGACGGCCGAGGATGGCCCCAGGTAAGACGCATCCAAGATGGCCCAGGAGGGTCCCAAGACGCCTCCGAGAGGGTCTAAACACATGTAACACAAAATACAGTTTTCCTTGTTTTTGCCTCTCCCACGTGTTGCACCCAAGACGTCCAAACGTCGCTTCAAGACGGCCCCCAGAGCCCTTGAGATTGCCCAGGACTACGCCAACGTTGCCCAAATCGCCAAGATCGCCCGAATCGCACAGGATGGCCCAACGGGGCCCCAAGAGGGCCCCAAAACGCCCCGAAGATGGGCCCCAGAGGCCTCAAGATGATAGCCCCGAGATGGCCCAAGATGGCCTGAAGACAGCCCCAGAGGCCCCCGAGCTGCCTCCGAGAAGCCCTGGGATGGCTCCAAGGCTGCCCCATCGTAACTATGACCACGTGATGGCCGCAGGGATGGCTCAGCCTGGGGCGGCATCGGCAGAGAGCAGAGCCCTCCAGAATAGAAGAAACACATACACACAAAATAATGATCTGCGGGGCGAGAGCGAACCTCTTCCGCTAAAAGCTAGAAGAAACACATGCACGCGTCGCAGCCAAGAGCGCGCAGCTTCGCGTCGGAATCGGGCTGGAGCCGGGGAGTGGGCGCGGGCGCTGGCCAGCTCAGAGGCTGCAGGGGCATGCATCGATTAACCAAACAAGGGCCCCTAACCTTTTGGGAGGGGACCACAAAAACATTAGGAGACCAAAAACATGAGGGATAGACGGTACTGTTCTGCAGATGTATCGGACCAATCCGCCCAGAATTATCATCACTCATACGAAGACGGGGACATAAATGAGGCCACGTCTTCATCGTGTTATTAGGGTTAGGGGTTCTTTTGCTCTCAAGGATGCACGACTCCTCTCTGAGGAGACGCGCGGCATGACTCGCGGAGGGGCAGCCAGAAAACGCGCGGCATGACTCGCGGGGGGGGCCAGCCGGGAGGGGGTGACGACAGGAGCCCGATTGGAGGGATGGGGAGAAGCGTTAGGTCGGGCATGTCCTCCTACAGGCGGAGTTTGGAAGAAATACATATAAAATATCTTTACAAATTACTATGATTAATACTGATACTTATTATTAGTAGTATTAGTATTACTCTTCTTATTAATACATTTTTACTATCATCAGAAAATTTGCACTCTATAACACAAGTCGGTAGAGCAGGAAAATGGTCACCTGGAAATTCCTCCTGTAATGGGACATGCCCGACTTAAGAGAAGCACGGGGTGGGGAAAGGCGCTGCGAGAGAGACGGTGGAGTCGGCACTGGGCGCGGGAAGGCGCAGTGGGAGCGCAATGGCGGACCCGCAGAGGGGTGGTCAAGCAAAAGACCAACTAAAAAAGATCACAACGACAGAACAACCTGGGGGAATATAGAAGAACAATTCCTCATTCTGAGGGTCCTCCTCGTTCCCTCCCTGCCTCCCGACACGAACCAACGCGTCCCCAGGTCCACGCGGACACCCCGCGCGCCTAACGGCGCACCCCGCGGGCGGTCGGCGCGGGAGCCGCCCGGACCTCCGGTAGACCCAATTTCCGTCTCAGGGGGAACGATAGGGGCTCAGGGGGAAACATCGGGCTTGCATCGGCGATATGTCGCCGATAGCTCGGCGATAGGACCCCTGTAGCGAAACCGCTAGGTCCTGGGTGGGGTGCGTCATCAGGCCCCTACCGGCGATGAATGAGCGTTTCGGGGTCGATGCAATCCGCCCTGAGCCTATCCCCCCCCCTCGTTACCCCCCGCTGGCACGCCCGAAAAGGGCACGGAAAACCGGAAAACATGGGCACGATGCCCAGCAGCAAATATTGCCCAGAACCAACAGCGGCCGCTGCTGGGCAGGCGATTTCGTTGCCTCAAGTTGGCGGACAATGTCCGCGGCAACACCGACAACAAGCCCTGACCAAAATGGACAGGAGAAGCTGTCGGTCTTCGTCCCCCGAGTAGTCTGGGGAGTTCCGTTCCTCAAGGTTGGGGCGTTGTGTTGAGACCGCTCCCAGCGACTCGGGGGGCCTGTTAAGCCAGCCAAGACTACTCGGGGTGTCTGCTGGGCCAGCTGGGACTACAGTCAACCCGTATCATAAGGACGCACGATAAATATGCAAGGGCCTTGGGAGGCAATCTCGAAGCTTTTCGAGCGGGGCGCGGCCAGCGAAAGTGGCCAAGGATGGACCGAGGAGGCAAGGATGCAAGGGTACCCTTGGGAAGGTTGCCTATCCTTACCATGCGGGTCGACTGTATGTACGCGGGGTGGCTTTCTGCGCGTCACGTTAGGTCGGGCATGTCCCCCTACAGGCGCATCTGGGACGAGAAATCAAAGAATGCTCCACTCCAAAAGAAACAGCAGAATGGTCGAGAGTGCTCCAAACATCGTCCCCAGACAACTGTTTTACTATGTTCGAATATCCCTCCTGTAGAGGGCCGTGCCCGACCGAAGCGGAACCAACGGCCCGGGGTGCGCTGGCGGCCCGGCGGCGCGAGAGGCGGCGGAGGCGCGCCTCCGGCCGCCGCTGCGGCGCAGCCCGCCCGCGGCGTCGGCATCGGGGGCAGCCTCTCCCTGGCGGCGCGGCCGGGCGCGCGGAGGGCGCGACCGCCGCGGCCGTCGTGGCCGTCGCCGTGGTCGTCCGCCGCCGCGGTGTTCGTCGGCGCGGTCGTCGGCGTGGTCGTCATCGTCGCCGTCGTCGCGGTCGTCGTGGTCGTCGCTGCCGACATAGTCGTGATCGTGGTCGTGGTTGTCGCGTCACCATCACCATCACCACCATCAACGGCAGCATCAGCATCATCGTCGCCATCATCAGCAGCAGCATCATCATCAGTATCATCATCATCAGCATCATCATCAGCATCGTCATCATCAGCATCATCATCGTCGTCATCACCATCAGCATCAGCATCAGCATGAGCATCATCAGAATCATCATCATCATCATCGTCGTCGTTGTCGTCGTCGTCGTTATCGTCATCAGCAGAGGCAGCAGCTAATCATTATCATCATCAGCATCATCACAACCATCATCGTTGTCGTCAGCATCATCAACATCATCATTATCGTCATGGCAGTCATCATCATCCTCAACATCATCACCATCCTCATCATCATCCTCATCATCCTCATCGGCCACGACGACCACGACGACGAAAACAGCAGCGGCGGCGGCGACGGCGACGGCGACGGCGTTGGCGGTGGCGGGCGGCGACCACTCGCTCGACGCGGGGTCGAAGCACTCCGCCGCGGCGAAGGCCGATCGCTGATCCCGCTCGCCGCCGAACACGTACACCCGGCCTCGCGGGAAGGGGGGGGGGGCAGTGCGGATGGGGAAACCAATCTGCGAGGGCTGCTGGGAGGGGCAGAAAAGGAAGAGAGGGGGGGGGCCCGCAGGGAACTAAGAACGGGCCAGGCGAAACAAAAAATCGGCATCGAGGACCGAGGATCGAGGACCGTCAGGGGGAGAAGAGTCGAGGTTGAGGGATGTAGGGCGACGTTCTGCCTCTGAGCCTCTCCCCCCCACTTTGGGACTCCTGGCTGTCGGGAACACACCTGGGGCGAAGGGCTGGCTCGAATGCACCCGTGGAAGAATCCGCGGACCGACTGTGAGCGGATTTCAACGCGACGGTGCGGAATCCGGAAAGTTACATAAAACCGAGTTCCCACAATGCAAAGTAACGGGTACCGTCGGGATAGTGCCATACCAGCCTCGAAATATCCAGCATCAAAGACACATCTTATCTGAAATCGTAATCTACAGGCCCATCACGTATGTCACGCTCGAACCTGACTGGAGAAGATTAAACGGTCGCACATGCAATGCAGCCGGCCCTCCTCACCATCTGAAGAAACACCACCAATGGAGGACCATCACCGCGGGTAGGAAGCGAACCGCACGAAGAATGTCAAGCCGAGACGCTAAAGGCCATCACCCGCGGATAGGCCAGCACGCCCACATGCTCATCAGCAAGCGCGGCAGGACAGCGAATCACAGCTGCTAACTCGTGTTAGCACTACTCCAGTCACCTTCGGCGGTTCCCAGGGCGCACGCATTCGTCGGCAACATGCAATGAGAGAGCGGGAGAAGACGAAGAAGAGGAGGAAGAAGAAGACGAGAGCGAAGGGGGGAGTGGGATAGGAGAAAAAGAAGAAGAAGAAGAAGAAGAAGAAGGCGTTGGAGAAAGAGCAAGGACAGCGCCAGCAAGTGGCCCAACCGGCTCGGCGAAGCAGAAGCATCGCGGCAGATGACCCCCATGGCGTGGCCCGAGAAGCACATGCAATCGGCGAAACGAATTCCGAAGTCGCAGCGGGGACCTGACGGATGTCCAGGCTCAACTGGGGCAAGGCGGACACCTAGCTGCGCGCCCTCGTGCCGTTTCCTGGCCCGCAAGTCGTTCTCCACCTCGATGCCGACGACGTCCATGCCCACTTGAGGATCGTCTGGGCGACAGGTGCTGTTCCCGGAGGGTTTTGCGGGACCTATCCCCACCTGGGCGAGGTTGGGCTGGGGATCTGCGACACCAGGACCGAGCTGGGATGGGGATCGTCTAGGCTGAAGTCGAGCCTGTCCCCGTACAGGGGGATTTTCGACGAAAAATGAAAAATACCCCAAAAATAATCCAAAAATAGTCCAAAAATAATATGGGGACTATTTTTAAAAAATTGTTTGACCATTTTGGACTATTTTGGAGGTATTTTTTGTTTTTCATCGAAAATCCCCCTGTAGGGGGACAGGCCCGACCTAAGCCTAGGCGACACATGCTGCTCTCGGCTGTTCCCCGAGGGCTTCGCGGGACCTATCCCCACCTGGGGGTGGGCTGGGCTGGGGAGCTGCGACGCCAAGTTGAAGTCGGGCGTGTACCCCTACAGGGGGATTCTGGGCGAAACATTGAAACTACTCCCAATAAAAACCCCAATGGGCAAACATTGTCCAAAAATCGTCCCCCGACTACTTTTGACTATTCCTGGAGAGATTCCTCCTGTAGAGGGACAGGCCCAACTCAAGGCTGGGGGGCTGCAACGCCAGGGCCGAGCTGGCATGGGCGTCGCCCGGGCGATACCCCCCGGCGGCGGCGGCGCCGCCGCCGCGCTCGCGGTGCGCCCGCGCGGCCTGGCAGAGCGGCGCAGGGACCAGAGCGCCGCGCGCGCGCGCCGGCGCGCGCGCCTCCGACGGCCACCGCCGTGCAGAAGCTGCGGGCCGTGGGCATGGGCGGCAGCGACTCCCAGGAGCCCCTCGGGCGGGCGCGCGGCGCCGGCGCCGGCGACGACGACGGGAAAGGCCTCTCCCTGGCCGCGCCTGCGCCCCTCCAAGGTGCAGACCTCTCGGCTCGTGGAAGAGCACGGCGCGACGGGCGTGCTCCGCCGTTTGTCGGCCTCTGGGGACCCTCGCCAGGCCCCGGGGCGGTCCCAAGAAGGACGGGACGCAGGAGGAAAGGCGGGTCCCGAGGAATGGGTATCGAGGCCCCCGCAGGTCGACAAGAAGGGAGAATAGGAGGAGGGCACGGAAGAGAGGCCCCGCTATCACTCGGAGGTGGATGGCTGCAGATCGCGCCCCTGCTCCTGGTCACTCTGCGAGCGCCGGCGCGTCGATTCGAGCTCCTCATCGCCTCGCGGATGCAGGGCGAGGAGAGCCTCTCGGCGGCCCTGTGGTGTGCCTCCCTGGCGGCGCCTCTCTCCCCGCGGTTCCCCTCGCCGGCGGACGGCAACCATCAGCTTGCACCGACAACGGCCAGACCGACAACGGACGAGAAACCAGTCCCGGGGAAGGGGTCCAAATCTCGGGGGGATGACGCTGTCTTGGGTGACCCAACAGGAGGCCTCCTGGATGGGGTCGGAGTAGATGGGGTCGGACGATCGCGCATCGGCGATGCATCGGCGATGTAATGCATCCGCGTCGGCATCATCATCATCATCATCAGCATCATCATCATCATCATCATCATCATCATCATCATCATCATCATCATCATCATCATCATCATCATCATCATCATCATCATCATATTCATTAGCATAAGCATCATCACCAGCATTATCATGAACATAATCATCATATGTATCAGCATCATCATCATCATAATCATCATCATCATCATCATCATCATCATCATCATCATCATCATAATGATCATCATCATCATCGTCATCATCATCATTATCGTCATCATTATCATGATTATCGGCATCATCATGAGCATCATCATCGTCGTCAACATCATCACCATCGTCATCGTCGTCGTCACCATTATCATCATCGTCATCATCATCATCATCAGCAGCACCATCATCATAATAATGTGAATCCTTGTGATCAGTGGCATCATCATCATCATCATCATCATCATCATCATCATCATCATCATCATCATCTTCATCATCATCTTGATCATCATCTTGATCATCATCATCGGCATCATCATCATCATCATCATCATCATTTACATAACCATCAGCAGCATGAGTATCCTGATCATCATGATCATCAGCGTCATCATCGTCGTCGTCGCCGGCGCCGTCAGCATCAGCATCATCATAAGCACCGTCATCACAATCATAACCATCACCATCATCATCTTCAGAATCGTTTTCATCGTCATCATCATAATAATCGTCATCATCATCATCATCATCCGCAGCCGCATCGCCATCATCATCATCACCATCAACATCAGAATCGTAATCCTCGTCAGCATCAACAGCATCCTCATCCATATTATCGTCATCAGCATCAGCAGCAGCATCATCATCAACATCATCGGCATCATCATAAGCATCATCATCACCCAATCATAAATCATCCTCATCACCATCATGATCCTCATCATCATGATCGTCGTCGTCATCATCATCATCGTCATCGTCATCATCATCATCATCATCATCATCATCATCATCATCATCATCATCATCATCATCATCATTATCATTATCGTCGTCGTCATCGTCATCGCCGTCCTCATCAGCAGCAGCACACGCAGCATCATCATCCATTCCCTTTCATCCCCCATCCTCCTCCCTCCCCCCCTCTCCATGGGACAGCTTAAGAGGGCAAAAGCCGAACCATCCCCGCTTGGCTCCCAAGTTGCACACCGATAAGTAACAGCAGCCTTGTGGACAGGCGATGAGATCGCTCGCTCGCCCCGTCCCCATCCCTCCGCCCATCCCTTTCCTCATGCCCCCCGCCTCTCCACATCTTCATCATCATCATCGTCATCATCATCATCATCATCATCAGCATCCTCATCCTCATCCTCATCTTCATCTTCTTCATCATCATCATCATCATCATCATCATCATCATCATCATCATCATCATCATCATCATCATCATCATTATTATTATTATCCTCCTCCTCATCCTCATCCTCATCCTCATCCTCATCCTCATCCTCATCCTCCTCGTCTCCTCCTCCACCCCAGCACAAGCCCCACCCCTGCTCCTCCCTTCCTCATCCCGCAGTCCCTCCATGGAGCTGCCGCTCCCACGCACTTGGGCACTAACCGGGGGGGAAGGGGCGCACGGCAGCGGAGGCCTCGACGCCACGAAGCGGTCCACCGACGCGAGCGTCGTGCGCTCGGCCTTTCGACCGCCACGCCCGCTTGCGCGCGACATGACGCTTGCGCGCAAGGCACTTGCGCGTTGCCATCGTCGTCAGCATCACCATCGTCGGCAGTATCGCCATTGTCACCAACATCAACGCCATCAGCATCGCCATCATCAGCAACATCGTCGGCATCGGTGACGGCAGCGGCACCAGCGTCACATTCATCCGAAACCACATCATAGTCATGGCTGCTGGCATCATCGCCATTCTCATCATCACCACCACCTTCGACATCCACCTCATCGACATCCACCTCATCATCATCGTCATCATCATGATCAGGATAATGATGATCATCATCAGAATCACCATAGTAATAAAATATGAAAAAACAAAAATGATAATAATAATAATAATGAGAATCATCATCGTCGTCGTCATCGGCATCATCATCATCATCATCATCATCATCATCATCATCATCGTCATCATCATCATCATCATCATCATCATCACCATCAGTATCAGAATCATCATCATCATCAACAGCAGCATCGTCATCACCATCATCATCATCATCATCATTCATCATCATCGAAATCATCGTAATCATCATCATCATACTCACCATAATCATCATCACAATCAGCAACATCATCATCATCATCATCATCATCATCATCATCATCATCATCATCATCATCGTCGTCATCCTCAGCAGCATCATATTCATCATTTTCATCATCAACATCAGCATCATCATCATCCTCATCGTCATCATCGTGATCGACCTCATCATCCTCGTCATCATTATCATCATCAAAAGCATCATCAACATCATCAGCATCATAATTGTTATTCTCAGCATCAACGTCCTTATCAATTAGCATGATCTTCACCATTATCGTCATCACTCATTATCAGCATCCGCAGCGTCTGCATCATCATCACCATCCTCATCATCATCATGAGAATCCGTGTCGTCATCATCAGCAGCAGCAGCAGAGGAAGTAGCAGCCGCAACAGGAGCAGCAGCAGCACCATCCTCAGCATTATCATCAACAACAGCAGCATCATCACGATCATCCCCATCCGCATCATCAACATCAGCAGCGTCCCCTCCGCATCGTCATCCTCACCTCCTGCTCACATTGAATCCTCCTCAGTTCCCTCATCGGCCTAAGATGTCGCTTCTCCTCCTCATCATCGGAATTTCCTGCGCAAATGCCAGGCATTTGTCGCAACACTCCAGTTTGGCCTCGCACGGGAGCAGACGGCCGCGTGCTGGAGGTACGTCGACGACCGCTTGACTGTATCGAACTTCTACTGCGAGACGCGTTTGCGAGAAGCGGTCGCTAGCGTATACCCTATCGGCTGCAGATCCTGGCCCCTCCGTCGCATGGCTTGACATGAGGCTGGACGTGACCCGCGGCGGGCTGACTTGTAACTACCGCGGGCCAGTGCTTTCGACACCTGTCGCTGTGGCGAGCTATTGGTTCCGACGGTACGTGATTGACGTGATTGGATGGACAAAGCGATCCGGAGCTTCGGGCTGAAGCATCGATAGTTTCGCCGTTTGCACTACCGCACAGCTGGATGTTTCCAGCGCTTCCACTTGGGAGCCTTCAGAACAGGGTTGCGGGCATGCGACTTCTGAGGGCTTCAAGGGCAGGTTCTGCGGTGTTTGCTTCTCACTCACTCCCATCTACCTGTTCCTCCTCATCCTCCTCATCGTCCTCCTCCTTCTCCTGTGGAGCACTGCAGCAGAATACGATTCCCGAGGCAGAACTTGCTGCGCAAGTGCTGGCCAATCGTCGCAGCACTCCCGTTTCCCCAACACGATCTGCGATGTGGGCTTGTTATGGGTTCTCCTGGACCTGTCTTGCTGTCGTCCTGGCTGCACCCCAGGCCGTGCCGCTGCCCCTTTTCCGTACACAGCTGGGCTCTAGTCTTAGGACGGGCATGTCCCCCTACAGGCCGATTTTGGAAGAAAAATAAAAAGTTGTCAACAAAATACTCCAAAATAGTTTTAAAATGGACCAAAAATAGTCCCCAGACTCATTTTCAACTATTTCTGGATATTCCTCCTGTAAAGGGACAGGCCCGACTTCACTCTAGCCCATATTTGCGACAGGTTTGAACCCCGAGTTTGCAGACCAGCGGGCGCTCAAGGATGTCTCTCGGGCCCGTGGCGCAATGCGAATCGGTCCGATCACATCGGCAGGGTCGACACGCCATCCGTCCAGTCTTGCCCAGTTCGCGCCCATCTGCCGCATCAGCATCAGGCGGCAGTGCAAGGTTCTAGTGAGTCCTCCTCTTCCTGCTCCTCTTCCTCCTCCTGCTCCTCCTGGTCCTCCTCCTGCTGCTCCTCCTCCTCCTCCTGCTCCTCCTGCTGCTCCTCTTCCTCCTCCTGCTCCTCCTGGTCCTCCTCCTGGTCCTCCTGGCCCTCCTCCTCCTGCTCCTCCTCCTCCTCCTGCTCCTCCCGGTCCTCGGGCGAGGAGAAGGGCGGGAGGGCGGGCGACCAAGCAACAGGGCACCAAAAGGGAGGGGGTGCTGGGGGAGGGCCAGGCAGGAGGGGCGGGGAGGAGGCGGGGGACGAGGGGGCGAGGGGACGACGGGGCGGGAGCGAACGTCGAGGGGGCCAGAGGGAGGGACGGGCAGTCTGAAGAGGCGACGCGGTCGCCGAAAGCTCACCCACGGCGCCCAAAAGAACGGACCATCCCCATCACGGGCTTGTGTTCCGAAGAGGGAGAGACGAGGAGGAGGAGGGAGGAGGAAGGAGGAAAGATGAGGAGGAGGAGGAGGAGGAGGAGGACGAGGAGGAGGGGGGGGAAGGGGAGGGGGAGGGGGAGGAGGAGGAGGAGGAGCGGGAGCAGGGAGCAGGGAGCAGGAAGCAGGGAGCAGGGAGCAGGGAGCAGGGAGCAGGGAGCAGGAGGAGGAGGAGGAGGAGGCGGACGAGGAGCAGGAGGAGGGAGAGGCGGAGGAGGCGGACGAGGAGCAGGAGGAGGAGGCGGAGGAGGAGGCGGAGGAGGAGGAGGAGCAGCAGAAGCAGGAGGAGGAGGAGGAAGAAGAAGAGGAAGCGGAGGAGGAGGAGGAGCAGGAGGAGGAGCAGCAGAAGGAGGAGCAGGAGGAGGAGCAGCAGGAGGAGGAGGAGGAGGGAGCCGGACGGGGCCACCGCCCCAGCAGCGGGGGGCCGCCGCGCAGCAGGCGGGCGGGCGGGCCTGCCCGCCGCACACGTAGACGTCGGGGAGCGCGGACCTGCCGCCACGGCGGGGCCGACCGGGGGGAGCGGGAGCGGGAGCGCGGCGGAGGAAGCGGTGGTGAAGGGGCCCTGGGACACACAAACAAACAGACACAAATAATAGGATTCTCCATATTTTCCCATATTTTCTGGGTTTTTGTCTTCCCCCCCACTTCCCATATTTTCCCATGTTTTCTGGGGAATCGACGATTAATTGTGTCTGTGTGTTTTTTCCTCTCCTGAGGCGGGACAGGAGCAGACGGGTCATTGCACAGGCCTTGCAGGCGTGCTGCAGCGGATTTTTGCGTGGATTTCTGCGTGGATTGTTTCCCGAAGCGGCGAGCGAAACACGAAGTGAATTTCGCGTGGATGTTTGTTGGTCTTCATTCCTGGCCAAAAAAATCCGTACGAAATTCACCTCGAAATCCGGAACGAAATGCTCCAGGACAATCTGGGCCCACCCTATCTTTCACCGATCGAAATCCATTCTGCGATGTTGGCGCCATGAGACGGGGAGGGGGAGGGAGGGGGAGGGGGAGGAGGACGCCGGGAGGCCCGCCACTGCGCAGTTCCGTACCCAGGAGGCGACCGAGGTGGATGGGCCAAGAGCCGCCCTGGCGGCACAGCTGCGGCCGCCCGATCAGCGGGCGGGCTCGTGACGCGCGCGCCCGTCTCGAGCCTCGGGAGGGGCGGCACCGGCCATAAAAGTGTGCTGCGCAGTCGTCGCCACATCGCATCGTCACGTTGGATAGTTACCCCCCCTGGGGTTTCCCGCTGGCCCCAGCTATTGTTAAGCATGCGGAGACGTCAGGCGCAGCCGGACGTGGGGTCACGACGGCGGGGCCACGTGCTGGGGAGCGACTATATCTCTTGCCCTCCTCCTCCTCCTCCTCCTCCTCCTCCTCCTCCTCCTCCTCCTCCTGCCCTCCTCCTCCTCCTCCTCCCTCTCTCTCTCGCCTCTTGCTGCCACCCAGTCGGGCTCAGGCTCTGCTCGGGGCCCTGCCCTCCCGCAGCCTGCCAGGCCACAGGAAACCCGTAGCCACGAGGCCAAGAGCCACCCTGCCGGCACAGCTGCGCCCGCCCGAGCCGCGGGCGGGCTCGTGACGAGCGCGCCCCGCTCGAGCCTCGGGGGGGGCGCGTGCGTTTTGCGCGGCATCGGCCACGAAAGCGCGCTGCGCAGCCGTGGCCGCATCGCATCGTCGTGCGAAACGATACTACCAGTCTAGGATTTCCCGTTGGTCCCACCTCTTGTTAAGAGGGAAAACTGAGAACGCACACCTAAGGTGAGAGCCCTTACCATCCTGGCAGGACGGCGCCACAATTTGCGCACAGTCGAACCAATCGTAGAAGCACGATCTACTGGCAAAACACAAAAACCTTCAGCACTGAGGACTGGCAGCTCGAGTTGCTGTCAACTTGAAGACCAAGCCCCTCCCCCTCACCTGCCCCCAACCCCTCTCGCCAGGGGGAGGGGCACCTGACAAATGTTGGCCTACCCGAACTCAAATGTCAGAGGCTGCGGCAGCACGCACGGACCCAGGCGCCGCTGCGACAGCAGACGGCTCAGAAGCGCCAGCACCTCCCCCACCTGATTCCCCAGCTGCATCAGCCCAAACACCATGTCCAGGAGCCGCCCGACCATCAGTATCCTTTTCGACGCGCGCGACAGAGACGTGCCTTGCGCTCCTGTTGCGCCGCCTGCGCCTCCTTCACCGCCGCGGATGCCTGCTCGAACACCGCTTCGGACCATGTCCTGGACACTTTTTTTTTTCGCGGAGCCCCCGTCGCCTTGGCAAGTTTCTCCTTGTCGGCGCTCGATGGCTCGTACTCTGAGTATCGTTGAACCGATCCCCATACCCAGCGGCGTGGCCTGGGCCCCAGTGGCCGATTTACCCCCTAGATGGGGATGTCCTTTCTCGTTTCGAGGGGTGTATCCCCAACTGGGGGGGTAACTTGGAGACTCGAGCTGCTTTCCATACGACGCACAGCTGGGCGTCGTTGCCGCACTTGATGATAGATGCTGATGTCGAAGAGCTTACAGAGTGGCCTCCATGTTCGCAGCCATGTCAACTTTGTACTTGCCTCTCGCAGCGCCCCCCTCCCACCTCGTACGAAAGTGCCGACATCTGCTGGGACTCCTCCGCGCCGAAGGCTGGAACAGGCCCAGTGGGGAGCGGCAGGGTACTCCCTCCCGAACCAGCAGCAGACGGAAGAGCGAGTGAGCCACCAGAACCTTTTCCACTCGAGCCAGGCTGAATCAGAGGAAGACATACTCGTACCTGATGCCTTGCCTTTGCCCTTGCCCCTGAGAAGATTCCTGGCACTATTTCCTCAGTACGAGATGTAAAATCAAAACCAACCTGTGGGGCGACACCAATACTTCGAAGCAGAAGCATCATGATGAGCACCAGGGACCCGATGAGGCTGAGTACGACAACGCTTGCACCATTTCGCACTGGGCGGGTTCTTCCTGCAGCCGCACGCCGCGCACCTTGCCAGCGTGCGACCTCGACTATGACACTGCTGCTAGCCTGCCCTTGGTGAACCACCCTCCACCCTCATTCTCACCCTCGAGCTGCTTGGCCCAACGAGTACACGAGAAGTGAGGAGCGGGTGCGGTCACAGAAGCAGGCTGCGAAAGTGAAAGTTCTTACTCGAATCGTAGCTGTATGGCGGACGAACGCCAGCGAGCTATTAGGGGCCGCAAAATCTCCCCCGCCAAATACTTAAGTTCCCTGAGCCACTGCTACGGACATGAGCCAAAATGTCTACGGATTTGATCCTCCTCCTCCTCCTCCTCCTGCTCCTCCTCCTGCCCCTCCTCTTCCTCATCCTCCTCCTCCTCCTGCTTGACCTCCTCCTCCCCCCCCCCATCCTCGCACTCGGCGTCAAAGTCGTCCCCTCCGATGTCTACGCCCTGGTAGTCCCCCATCCCCCCGCCCCCTTGCACTCGCAATCTTCAGCGGCGCCCAGGCGGTCGGCGGTCTGCTTCAGCAGCTGCCAAGCAAGTCGGCGGCGAAGGTGGTTCGGTCGCGGGCGGCTGGCGGCCAGCGGCTGGCATCCGGCGGCCAGCGACCAGCGGGGCGATGCGGCTGGCCGGCGGCCGCTGCGCTATGCGGCGGGTCGCCCCCCACCCTCCTGGCAGCGGCCGCCTGCCTTGCTCCGATCTCGACTGCGAACTGTCCACCACTTGCGGTCAATTTCCACAATTTTTCGTGAGATTAGGGGAACAAAAAGTGACATAAACATAACAACTCGGAGGTTCCGCGCGGATTTCTCGGATCGGCGCTGGACCCCCCTCCCTGGCGCGCGGAGCGCGCCAGGGGCGACGCCAGAGGCGCCGCCGGGGGGCCCCAGCGCCGATCCGAGAAATCCGCGCGGACCTCCGAGTTGTTATGTTTATGTCACTTTTTGTTCCCCTAGAGATGATGCGGGCGGGCCCACTCCACGGACACGAAAACTCCTTGATCGAGGCCGCGGACCAGGCCGATCGCGAGCTTGTGAGGGCCGACGTGCCGGCCGGTCGCGGGCGCCTCATGGCATGACGTGCTGCACGCAGGGCCGCATCCGCGAGGAGACCGAGCATAGCATTGAAATGGTCGCTCACTCGGTCGCTCATCATCATCATCATCATCATCATCATCATCATCATCATCATCATCATCATCATCATCATCATCATCATCATCATCATCATCATCATCATCACCATCATCATCACCATCATCATCATCATCATCATCATCATCATCATCATCATCATCATCATCACCACCATCATCATCATCATCATCATCATCATCATCATCCTCATCCTCATCCTCATCATCATCATCATCATCATCATCATCATCATCAGCATCAGCATCATCATCATCATCCTCATCCTCATCCTCATCCGCATCCTCATCATCATCATCATCATCATCATCCTCATCATCATCGTCATCATCATCATCATCATCATCATCATCATCATCATCATCATCATCATCATCATCAACATCAACATCATCATCATCATCATCGTCATCGTCATCGTCATCGTCATCGTCATCGTCATCGTCATCATCAGCATCAGAATCATCATCATCATCCTCATCCTCATCCTCATCATCATCATCATCAGCATCATCATCATCATCATCATCAGTATCATCATCAACATCATCATCATCATCACCATCAGCATCAGCATCATCATCGTCATAATAATCATCAGCATCATCATCATCACCACCACCACCACCATCATCATCATCATCATCATCATCAACATCATCATCAGCATCATCATAATCATCATCATCATCATCGCCACTACCACCACCACCATCATCATCATCATCAGCATCAACATCGAGATCAACATCAGCAGCAACATCAACATCAACATCGACATCAACATCGGCAGCAGCAGCATAATCATCATCAGCAGCAGTATCAGGATCCTCATCATCATCAGCAGCAACAGCAGCATTATCAAGATCAGCATCATTATCATCATCAGCAGCAGCATCAGCATTGGCATCATCATTAGCAGCATCATCATCAGCAGCATCATCAGCAGCAGCATCAGCATCACCATCATAATCTTCATCATGGTCATCAGCAGCAGCATCATCGTCCTCATCATCAGCAGCAGCATCATCATCCCCATCATCCTCATCCTCATCCTCCTGATCCTCCTCCTCATCCTCATCATCATAATCCTCATCCTCATAGTCATCATTTCATCCGAGCATCATCACCATCATCATCATCATCATCACCATCATCAGCACCAGCAGCAGCACCAGCATCCCCATCCCCATCCAACTCCTCGTCCTCCTCCTCCTTCTCCTCCTCCTCCTCCTGAGCATCAACATCATCCTCGAATGTCGCCCTCCTCCCCCCACCCCTCTCCCCCATCCTCCTCCCGGCTTTTCCATCCCCTCCTCCTCCTACTTGTCTTCATCGCCATTCCTCTTCCCCCCCCCCCTCCCCTCGTCCCCTCTATATTCCTTCACCCTCCTCAGCCGTCCGCCTCCCCTCCTCCCTTCTCGCCGCCCTCATACGCCTGATATCAAGATTACTACTCCTCCTCCTCCTCCTCCTCCTCCTCCTCCTTCTCCTCCACCTCCTCTTCCTCCTCCTCATCCTCCTCATCTTCCTCCTGTTTCATCCTCCTCCTGCGCATTACATCGTCACAAGGCTTTCCCAAGCCTGAAATGGCAGAAGTTCTGCCAAGACATGCTGTGGACGCACACCAACCATAATTTCAGGTGCAATCGGAAGATGCGCCGTACCACTCCATATCATGTGGGACTTCCCAACCTTCACGAGCAACGATTAGAAGTGTAGGAAAAACCAGGTGACCCACGGGGTATGCCTATGTTCAAGGGCACCAGCGCAGCCCTACAATCCTCATCCTGCTCAGTATCCTCTCCGCTTCCATCGTCGTCGTCCTCCCTCCCGCACCCGCTCCCCCCCCCCGCCTCTCATCCACCCCTGCCGTGTTCCCCACCCCACTCCCCTTATTTTGCCAAGGAGGCTGGGCAGACATGGTCAGGGACTGCAGCGTCCTCCGCACGCCTGGGGCGAGGCGGGAAAGGATAAAATCAAGCGGAGCAAACGAGAGCGGCAAGGGGTCCCCTCCTCCTCCTCCTCCTCCTCCTCCTCCTCTTCTTCCTCCTCCTCATCATCATCCTCCTTCTCATCGCCCTGGAAGGAGGAGGGAGGGCAGGGAGGATCGGCTGTCGAGGATGAGAAGGAGGAGGAGGAGGAGGAAGATCGGCGATCGAGCTTATTCAGCCTTCTCTCAGGACAGCCCGAGGCCTTCATGGACATCCTGACAGCGGATAAGCAAAAACAGATGCGAACGGTGGTGGGCGGTCCAGGCATTTCGCCTGGCACTCGCCTGGCACTGCCTCACAGTTATGACTGTGAGGCTTAAAAATCACAACAATGACGATAATGTTAGCCAGCGTGGACACCAAACCGCATTCTATATTGTAAAACATGTGCGCCTTTTTATCGAGGTGGAATTACAATCCGTGTGGTGTCATTTCATGCGGTGCACTCACCACATGAAGTGCAACTTACGTGATGCAAAACAATACAAAGCAACGCAAACCAATGCAACACACTGCATGTCAATGCACACTAAGCAAAACAATGCCAAGACAAATGATGTTTTACAATGCCAAACAATACAAAGTCGTGCAACACAATGCAAGACAATGCAAAGCAATGCATAGCAATGGAAATAAATTCAAATCGACGCGCAGCAACACAAAGCAACGCAAAGCAGTCCAAAACAGTGCAAATCAAAGCAAAGCAGCGCAAAACCATGCAAACCAATGCCAAAGAGTGCAAAAGGCATGCAAAGCCATGCAAAAACCATGAAAAGCCATACGCGGCAATGCAAAGCAACGCAAAGCAATGCAAAAAAAAACTGCAAAACGACAGAAAGCAGTGCGAAGCACTGCAAACCAATCCAACGCAACGCATGTCAATGCAAGTCCATGGACGGCGATAGCAGAGCAACGCAAAGCAAGGCGACTGCAGCGCAAGGCGACTGCAACGCGACAGCAGAAAAGGGGGCGGGCGCAACGGGGCGGCAGAGCGACAGACGGGAACGGGGCCGCCCGGCCCGCAGACGGGCCGAGTTCCCTGGAGCAGCAACAAGAAGAACCCCGTGAGTGCAAGCGCGGCGCTGTTGGGAACTGGAGGGCGGCGCGTCTTCTCCAAGGCGGAGACACGTCGCCGCCGCTCCGCGCACGCTCTCGTCTCCAAAGGCCCGCAGCCGTGGCTGCAAGGACGGGAGGCAGCAAGTACGTTCTCAAAAAAAAGAGGGGCTCTGGCCTTCTTTGTGGTACGCGGGCGCGCGAAAACGAGTCGAACGCCGAACAGGCCAGGGCGGGCCGCGCCGCCGCGAGGGAAAAAACAGCGAAGTGAACAGCGTCCGCCACAGAGCGGAACAGAGCGAGGCGCCGCCTAAATGGCGCGGGAGGCATCACACAAGCACCGAGAGCGCGCCCACGAGGATGCCGATTGGGACGCCGGTGCAAAATGGGAGCGCGACCACCCACATGATGAGTCAGCAGCACGACAACCCCAGGAGGGGCTCTGACCTTTTTCTTTGGTCAGCAGGCGTACGCGTGAAGCAGTCGCCGACAGGGTAGTCCGGGGCACGTGCCAGCCTGATTTACTACCGAGCCAAGCGCGAGACGGCCGGGCCAGCACTCAGAAGCGGCTGCCGGGGGGCTGCAGCTGGAGAGTGCTGGAAGAGAAGTCTGCAGACGCCCAGGGTAGATAGTGCAACTGGGCTCTGACCTTCGCGCAGCATGCAAAATCGTCTGTGAGAAGCTTGCGGCGGTCACAGGGACGGAGGGCGCGTCCTCGTCGGCGCGGGGTCTCCTCTCGTCGTGGCGACGCGCACCCCGTCGTCGGTGCAGGGCTGCGGCCGCTGCCAGGACGGAGGGCGCGTCCTCCTGAGCATACAGGGATCCCTGTACCGACCTTGCAGACGTGCTGCAGCGGGTTGGGGCGTGGATTTCTGCCAATGCAAAACCACGAAACGGCCAGTGAAGAACGAAATGAACTTCGCGCGGATGTTTCCTTAGTCTTCATTCCTGGATCAAAAAATCCGCCAGAAATTCACCTCGAAATCCGGCACGAAATTATCCAGGCCACTCCGGGCCCATCCTATCGTTTTCCGAACGGAATCCGCTCTGCGATGTTGGCGCCTGCACGGATGGAGGGCGGTTCCTCTTCAAAATGCGGCGGCCAGGCGTGCACACCGTGCGCAACAGCTACCGGGTTTGGGGGGTGCGGCTCCTTCCTTTTTCGAACAGAAGCTGTGGCTGGCTTCCTCGCGGAGCTGTACGACCACACCCTCTGGCCCATCATTACAACTAGTTTTAGGTCGCGCGTGTCCCCCTACGGCCCTACAGGCGGATTTGACGAAAAATCGAAAATACTCAAAAAATACCCCTAAAATTATGTTAAAAAAGCTGTTTGTTGAATATTCCCCCTGTAGCGGTGATGGGCCTGTTTTCCACCACCACCACCACCACCACCACCACCATAAGTTGGATGGGGAGAGAGTCCTCCTCCTCCTCCTCCTCCTCCTCCTCCTCCTCCTCCTCCTCCTCCTCCTCCTCCTCCTCCTCCTCCTGCTCCTCCTCCTCCTGCTCCTCCTCCTCCACCTCCTCCTCCTCCTCTTCATCCTCCTCCTCCTCCTTCCCCCCGCCAACTTATGGTGGTGGTGGTGGTGGGAAACAGGCCCATCAAGAGGGACAGGCCCGGCTTAAAACTGATTCGAAGGACGCAGGGCGAAGCCTCCTCAAAAAGCGGGGCTCTGGCACGCACGGCAGGTCCACCGGGTGCTCGCCTGTCAAGGGGGGCGCTTCTTTTATGGCGAATCGGCGTGCCTGGAGGGATCCGCGAAGAGGGGACTTGGGACGAGAGACTGGTCGGGTATGTCCCCCTACAGGCCGATTTTCGACGAGAAATAAAAGAATATTCGACAAAATACTCAAAAGTGGCCAAAAATAGTCAAAGCAGAACCGTCCCCAGACTATGTTTGGAACATTTTGAAGTTTCGCCCTGTAGAGGGACACGCCCGACTTAACTGTAGCACCGCCTCGTTGATGCATCATGGGGGGTCTGCTCTGGCCTTCCCTGCTCGTCCCTCCTACGCTTCCCTCACCCCATCCGCCTCCCCTCCTCCTCCTCCTCCTCCTCCTTCTCCTCCTCCTGCGTCCCTCTCTCCCTTCCATGTTATCTCCCTCCCTCCCTCCCTCGCTCGCTCCCTCCTCTCCTCTCCTCTCCCCCACATCATCAGCAACACCACCACCACCACCATCACCATTACCAGCATCCGTTACTCCTGCTCATCATCCCTCCTTCTCCCCCACGCTCGTGCTCCCCTCGTCCGCCCCCCGCCTGCACCACTGGGAACCCCGCACGCGCCTCGCGCGCTCAGGCTCGGGCGCAGGGCACGGAAGAGTGGCTCGCCTCGGGAGCCAACGGAAGTGCTGCTGCTTGAGCCTTTTGCTGCTACTGGCTGCTGCTTCGTGCACGTGCTTGCGCTTGTGCCACATGGGCAGTTCTCCTCGCCTCTCGGTGGACCTCGAGAAAGAGAGAGAGAGAGAGAGAGAGAGAGAGAAAAAAAAAAAAAAAAAAAAAAAAAAACCAACAACAAAAAGGGAGAGAGAGAGAGAGAGAGACAGCTCGTGCGCTTTGGGGGGGCTCTCCAGTACTGGGAAGGGGCTCTCTTGAGGCAGTCTAGGGCCGCCTGGGGGTGTCCAGGATGTCGCTTGGGGGCCTCTTGGTCCCTCCGTGGCGTCTTGGAGCACGCTGGGGACTCTTGCGCCGCCTCAGCGTCGTCTCGAGCTGTCTTGAAAGCCTTTGTGGGGTCGAAGGCCAATTTGACATGTTCTCTCCTCGGTCGCGGCTGGCGCGGAGGCGAGAAGCTCGCGGAGCGGAGTCCTGGAGGGGAAGCTTCTGGGGAGCAGTCCTGGTGGAGGGGACTCCGAAGAAGGCTTCCCGAGGCGGCCCTGCGTGGTGCCTCCAGGGATCTCGCGACGGCTACCCTGGGGACTCCTGCTCCTGGAAAGGTCTCCTTGGCGCGGTTCTTAGGTCCGCCACCGTGCCTCTGGGCACGGAGTGGGCGTGTCCTCAGGCCCTTTGCCTAATCCCTGGAGTTATGATGTTCCAATTACTCGAGCCTGAACCACTAGAAAGAATTTCGGGCACCAAGAAAGTACCGAAACTCGAGGACGTTCACGAATCGGGCTCTGGGAGGCGATACTCGTTCGACATTGTCTAGATACTTTTCTGAGTGCTCGAGATTATTTCCGGGGTGTGCTCCTTAAGTACGATGACAACAACATAAGCTGGAGCCCCTCGGTGGTGGACAAACCTCCCTTCAGTAAACCACCCTTTAGTGAAAACAGCCTAGGACCGAAACCGACGGACCTGGACCCGCAAAAATAACGGCTGTGACGCTCTCTCGCGGCGAACCGAAAAAGGCCAATTCACTAATCGACGTGTCAGGGTAGGAGGTCTATCCAACGCCGAGCCCCAATCAGCAGTCCTGAGGAGTATTTTGTTTATTGTTATTATTCTTATTATTATTCTTAATTTTCGCATTCTCATTATTATTATTCGTATTATTAGTATTATTATTGTTATTATTATTAGTAGTAGTAGTAGTATAATTTGTATTATTATTCTTGTTATTATTATTCGTATTATGTGTATTACTATTCTTGATATTATTATTCTTATTATTATCATTATTATTCGTATTATTCTTCTTATTATTATTCTTATTATTATTATTATTCTTTTGCTGTGTGGCGGCATCCTTGTTTCCCAACATACGTGGTGCTGCAAGTTGAAAGATTTCTCAGTGGCAATCTAAGCGGTCGCAGCCCAGACCGGGCAGCTCGACCAACAGCAGTCCCGAGGAGTCTTTACGGGGCCCGGACCCAAACTTCCGAGATCTCGTGGGGCTTCCCGCGCGCCCCATGAGCTCCGGGCGCGCCTCCCCGCGCGATTTGTCCGGGCCCGAGCGGGCCCGAGGACGGGCTCCTCCTCCCCCGCCTCCTCCTCCGCCCAGGAGGAAGAGGAGGAGGACTGAAGACTGTAAAAAGACGATGTCTTCCCAACAAGCAGACCAAGGAACGGTGAGAAGACCACGTCGGCCGTGACTCGCTGCCCGCACGAGACGGCTCGGTGCGTAGGGTGGCATGGTCCCCTGAAGCCTTCACCGTTATTTCAGGTTCCTCGGCCAGGAAAACCACGACCAACCCTGCCGAATCGAGCGGCATGCGCAACCGGACTGTACGAATACGACAAGCCCAGGGCGGGTGGACACAAGGTCCCATGGGGTTCACGGGCCACACGACCGCACCTCCCGACCAAATGCGCAATCCCCGTGCCTGGTACCCACCTCCAGGCCACGGGCGCAGCTAAGGCGCCACATGCGGACAAGCAAACTGCTTGCCGCTGGTTCCGAAAATTGGACCCGGTTGCTTCTCTCCTTGCCTGCTGCAGCGAGCAGCCCTGATAGTATGCCCTGTACGTGAAGACTGAGTACCAGGATACGGTACCCAGTGCCCACGCGTAGGGCTGGAGGAGAGGAGGAGGAGGAAGAGGAGGAGGAGGAGGAGGGGGAGGGGGAGGAGGAGGAGGGGGAGGAGGAGGAGGAGGAGGAGGAGGAGGAGGAGGAGGAGGAGGAGGAGGAGGAGGAGGAGGAGGAGGAGGGGGAGGAGGGGGAGGAGGGGGAGGAGGAGGAGGAGGAGGAGGAGGAGGAGGAGGAGGAGGAGGAGGAGGAGGAGGAAGAGTAGTAGTAGTAGGCGGAGGCCAAGAGGGCCCCGAGTCGCTGAGAGATCGTTCCAAGACGCCCAAGACAGCCTCAAGATGACCCGAGAGGCCTCCCAGACGCCCCAAGAGGCATCCAGGAGGCCTCTCAAGAGAATCTTGAAAGGCACGGATCATGGATTTTGGAATGGTTTTTACATTGTTTTAACGTTCGCGCTTTTCCGGCTTTCCGACGCTCCAAAAAAGGCTCAAGAGGCCCCCCCAAGACGGCGTATGATCGCCCCAAGACGGCCCAAGAGGCGCCCAAAACAGTCCAAGAGGGCCCCAAGACGGCCCCAAAGGGGCCTAAGAGAGTGAACACGAACCGAAAATTCTAACCATCCGCCGCAAGAGGCCCCCAGGAGGCCCCAAGAGGCGCCCAGGAGGCCCCAAGAGGCCCCCAGGAGGCCCCATGAGACCCCAAGAGGCCCCCACGAGGCCTAAAAGATGCCCCAAGGGGCCCCAAAACGGCCCCTAAGAGGCCTCCAAACTGCCTCCAAGAGGCTCCCGAGAGGCCTCCCACGAGATCCCCACGAACATCCAATCGGCTTCATACCACAACCCAGGCACGGTGGCGGGATGGGCTGAAGGCCATTCGACCCGCCGCCCCCTGTTGATGTATTACAGGGGTGCCTGGCGTGCTAAATCCTATACGGCGTGCCCCCTGGGACTTCGGCCCAGCGCGCAGGCCACGCGGAAAATGTATATGTCAATGCCTTTCTCTCCCAAAATGGCCCAACATAGACTCCAAAACACGCAGAACATCCGAGGGTACCCTCCCCAGGGGCGCACAAAAACATCCCACAAGCACGAAGAACACTAGGGTGCCCTCCCCGAACCGACCTCGATCTTATACCTCGGTCCGAATGTACATCTGCCGCGCACACACAACTTCCGTGGCGCAGCATTTCGCCGGCGACGCGGCGCGACACGGACTGGCCAACTCTAGAATCGGCGAGGACGACGACGACGACGACGGCGACGACGACGGCGACGGCGACGGCCACGGCGACGGCCACGGCGACGGCGATGGCAGCGACGGCGACGATGACTTCCGCGACGACGACCGCGACGGCCACGGCGACGGTGACCACGACGGCGACGACGACGGCAACCACAGCGGCTGCCGCGCGCGGCGGTGTGCAACGGCCACCGCCGGGGGCGCCTCCGCCGTGGGCCCGCGAGATCTCGCACAGCCTCCGCGGGGGGGGGAGAGGGCGCTGGGCGGCGGCAGGGCACTGTCCGCCTGCGTCCACACGCACACGTCTGCGGCCCTACGGCCCAGCAGGATGCGCATCCGCCCCTGCGCAGACGCATACGCCTACACGCCTACAGCCTGAGACGCCGACGCCGACGCCTATAGGCACAGTTCGTGTCGTGAGAACCGAGATCGAGTCGAAACCCAAGAAGCCCAGGGCACCCTGGAGGCAAGCAGGGCCTTTCTTGGCGTTGGGCCCCCATTCGCACCTCCCTCGTTCCGCCGTGCTTTGTTGGTTGTCTGCTATGATGTCTCCAGTGCTTCTGGGGCCGACCCCGCAGATATGCCGCCGCCAGCGAGGCCATCAGAAGCGAAAACCTAAGAACAACAAAAACGTGTCGGCTCCGAAACTAAAGACTTCAGGTCGCCTCGCAAGGCTTCAGGGCGCGCCAAGAAGTACCCGAGACGGCCCAAGACGCCCTCAAGAGCATCGCAAGACAATCCCAAGAACGCATGCTTCGGGTTCCGATACCATCAAAGGCCGCCATAGTACTGCCGCAGGAGGCATCATGACCATCCAAAGGCCGCCCAAGGAAGCCCGAAAAACTCGAAGGTCCTGCTAAGATGCTCCAAGAACAAGGGGCCCCAAGAAGCCTCACGAGGTCTCCAGAAGACGCTCAAAGAGGACTTCAGCGAAGCCCTCAGAGGCAAATCTATGCGGTTTGCTTCCGATGCTGAGCGACCTCGGGAAGATTGCTGAGAGCGCCCACAAGCTACAAAAACGGCCCAAGATGGCCCCAGGAGCGCCGCAGGACGGCCCCATGAGCACACCTGTCGGTTTCCAGGGCGGCTTCCAGGCGGCTTCAAGGCAGACAAGGACCGACCAACATAGTAGTATGACTCCCCAAGCCTACAGCGAGGCGCTTTGAGGAGAAAAGCGTCTAACACGAACACTTAGGCTGGCGAGGGACCCAATCATTCCCAGCTTCATGCGAAGTTGGTGATGTGCCGACATCGGCGGGGGAAAGCATGCAACTTTCGAACTGGAGCCGCATGTGGAGCTCCCTATGAGGCTACGAAACATGTGAGGGGTATGCCGGAATGTGCGGGGAAACCACGCAGGCCCTCCCACTGGGCCAGAGGCGGGGCTCGCACGAGTGGGTGTCGAAGCGGTCGGAAGCAGACTGTCCCACAGAGCCCATAGGCGGAGCTCCCCGGCAAGGTCCTCGTGAGAAGCGTCCCGAAAGGGGCGGCACCGCCGCGCGGACCCTCCCGCGGGGACCGCGGGTGGGGCTCCCTGTGGGGCCCCAGAGCGTGCGAGGGACGCGCAGGACGGGACAGGCCCCGCCGCAAGTCGGGGCCCACTGAGACAGTAGGTGGAGCCCCTTGTGACACTGTGCGTTTCTTGGGCTTGGGACAGAAGAATAAGGAGGAGGAGGAGGAGGAGGAGGAGGAAGAGGAGGAGGGGGGAGGAGCAGGAGGAGGAGGAGGAGGAGGAGGAGGAGGAGGAGGACGACGACGACGACGGCGAGGAGGACGAGGGGGACGACGGCCATGAGCCCCTTATGGGGCCATGAAAAGTGGGATGGGTGTGCGGCCGAAGTGTGCTGGGGGACGCTATGCGCCACCACCACCCCCACCCACACACCTGGGGCCTTCGGTGGACTTCCCTAGGTGGCCACGAGAAGCGTGCGAGCGGTGTGCCGAAACGGCATGAAGTGGGGCAGGGGCAAGGATGGGAAGAGCGAGGAGGGAGGGGGCAGCGGGAGGAGGAGTGACGCGGAGTCAAAACGAGGACCACAGGATGGTTGGGAATAACTAACCGCATGTCCTTGTTTCCGAGACTGGACGGCTTCAGATCGGCTCGAAAAAAGCTTTTGGAAACATGAAGGTATAGAGCAGGGGGGGGGGGGGGGCTACCCCAAGGCCTACACCAGGCCCTGGGGTACCCTAGGGTAGGCCCTACCCAAGGCACAAATGTAGCCTAGAGTAGGCCCTACCGAAGGTCCCGGGGTAGCTTAGGGTAGGCCCTGCCCAAGGGTCTAAGGGAAGGGCCTTGGGAAAGCCTAGAGGAAGGGCCTAGGGTAAGCCTCAGGGAAATGCCTAGGGGAAGGGCCTACGGGTAGGCCTAGGGTCAAGGCAGCCAGGTCGAGCGAGTCAAAGGCCCCGCCTGCCCCAAAATTCCCTCTCACAACACAAGAATAAATTGGGGCACCATTTGAAATTGGGATCGGAACGCCTCCACCTCGCAAACGGAAAACCTCGCGCGTGGTCCCGCTTCCAACGACTTGTCGAAGAGAAAACGACGCCGGCCACGCAAGGGCTTAGGCGGAAAAGCTTCCCATGGGCGCGGCGAAGACGAAGCATGCGCCGCGCTGACACTGCACAGCAACTTTCGCACAAAAGCTGTGCAACGTTTGGGCGAGGTCGGCAGTTCGCCCGCCAGGTGTAGTCTTGGGGGAAGAGCCTAGGGGAAGGACTTGAGCAGGCCTGGGGTAGGCCTGAGGAAAAGGCACAAGGGAAAGGCATGAGGGAAGAGCTTAGGGGAAGCGCCTCGGGGAAGGGCCCAGATGCAGTCCTGTGGTCCAGCTAGCCCCAGATCGAACGAGTCACGAGGCAGAAGGCCCCGATGAATTCCACCCTCCCTCCCACAGCACAAGAACAACTTGGGCCCCAGCTTGATCCCGAGACTGGCATGCGCCCCCACCTCGCAAAAACGGACGGGACACGGGCGCGGCCCCGCTGCCGACGACTCGGCGAAGAGAACACGACGCGGGCCACACGCGGCGGCGGAGGCGCCAAAACTTCCAACCGGCGCGCGGACGACGAAAGCGCACGCCGCGGCGAGGCAGCATCGTCACCTTCGCTCACACGCTGGCGAAAAGCAGACTGCACGGGCCGTGCAGGGCCAGAGGCAGCAAAAAACTCCACGTGGGCACGGCGAAGACGAGGCATGCGCCGCGCTGGCACGGCACTGTCGCTGTCACTCAAGCGCTGCGCGGCGTTGGGGCGAGGTCGGCACTCCCTCCGCCTGGCCTCGCGCGGCCCCGCGGCCCCTGTCGAGTTCGTGCGCTTCGGCGAGGGAAGCAGGCGCCGCGCCCGCGCTGGCACGACGCTTCCGAGGAACATGCGCACGGAGCTTGGGCGCGGGCGACAGGTCGCCCACTCGAGCACCCTCGGCGAGTGACAGACGTGGGCCGCGTCAGTGCTGGAACGCCACTTTCGGGCGAAACGTGGACGGCGCCGAGGCAAGAGCGGCAATCTGCCTCGCTCGCGCGCCGACGCACATGCAAGCGGAGAGGGTGCGCCGCGCCCGAGCGGGAGCCCAATTCTCTTGAGAAGTGAACACGGCGCCAGGCGAGAGCGACGTTTCGGCTTTTCGCTCGGGATGTGCGCCCCGGTGCACTCCTGCCACGCATTTTGCAACATGGACGACAGAACGTCGACTTCGCATTGTTTGTCTAACAATTGGTATGGGAGGGCGCGGAGAGGGCGCGGATCCGGGGTCTATCGGCCAGCTGCGGTGGAGGTGGGGGGGTTCACCAGTAACGGAAAAGGATTGACCTAGGGGAAGGGCCTGGGGACAGGCCTGGGGAAGGCCTTCTCCCTGGGCTCTGTAAGCACGAAGCCCCCAGAAACCCCCAAGACGGCCAATATTTGCTTCAAGACCTCCCAGATGACCCCAGATGAACCCGCCCACACTGCACAGGATGGCTCCAGGACGAGCCCAAGACCCTCCCAGACGTGGGTCTCAAAATCAAGATCCTTCCTGCTGCGCCGCTACCATTGACAACCCGCCCAAGAGCTCCTCAACTAATCACCAAAATGGTCTAGGTCCAAGGGGCCCTCAATAAACCCCATAGAAGCCCCAGAAACCTCCAGGATATAACGAGAATGCGAACAAAAAGTGTGCTACAAGAGCCGCACCGATTGAAACATCGAGCTCGACGACGACTACGCGCGTCATCGCCCAGGCCCACCCGTCCTCCGCGCCATCGCGATGCCCGCCATGCGGCCGATGATGCTGGAGACCTCGACAGGGGCGCGCTGCTGAGGGGGAGACAAGGGGCGGGACGGGGAGGCGGGACCGGAGGAGGAGGGGGGGAAAGGGGGAGGGCAGGGAGAGAAGGGCAAGAGGAGGACGACAGCAGGAGTGGGAGGAGGAGGGAGGAGGGCAAAAAGGAGGAGGGGGGAGGGAGAGGCGGGAGGGCAGAAGGAGGACTCCCACGTGATCCCGCTGAGACGGCATGCGGACGCCTCGGACGCGGCTCCCTCTTCCAGCAAGGTAAAAAGGTGCCGCGGCCCACAAAGGGCTCTGAAGCGACCCTGCCGGGACGGTTCTGGACAACGAACCGACAGCGCTGGAGGGAGGGCGCGGGGAGAAGTTCGCGTGAGGAGGCTCCTCCTTGGCAGGCGGCAGCTCAGGTACTCTCCGCGCTGTGGGGGGGGGCCTGGGCCCTCAGGAGGGAAGAGGAAGAGGGCCAGAGGAAGAGGAGGGGGGGGGAAAGGTCACGTTGCGCGCAAACGGCCGCTGATGCGCCCCGATGGATTACCCGCATGCCAGGAGGAATCTAAAACGAGAGTTGCCCATGATGATTACATATGTGCTAAAGAACACGCTGAGGAAGACAGGGAGGAGGTGGATGACGATGAGGGGAAGTGCGAAAGGAGCGGGGGCAGGCCATCGTCTGGATAACGGCGCAAAGGGACGTCGCAGGCCCTCATCCACCTCCCCCTCTCCCCCCCTTTTCGTTGCCGTTTTGGCTCAAAACCGTTTGGGCTCAAACGTTCGCACGGCCATGATGATTCGAGCGGCCTTTGGCGCAGGCCATTTCTGGCCTGCGCCCCTTCGGTCTCCACATGAGCGCCATGGGCGGCCTGTCTGGGGCTCGAGGCGAACCAGCTGCGCTGCCAGCCCATGCCCTCGCGACGGCAGGCGAGTGCGCGGCGATCGCTGCGCGCGCGCTGCGAGTTTCCTCGACGGACACGCGATGAGCCTCTGCCGTCCTACTCCCCTCCCTTCCTCCGTGCGACCTCCTTCCATCTTCCTTCCTCGCCCTCCACCTCCTCCCCCTCTCCCTCGTTCCTCCCCCTCCCCCTCTTCCTCCTCCTCCTCCTCCTCCTCCTCCTCCTCCTCCTCCTCCCCCTCCTCCTCCTAGTATGAGTATTCCTACTACTACTACTACCACTACTACTACTACTACTACTACTACTACTACTACTACTACTACTACCAGTACTACTACTACTACTACAACCACTACTCCTACTGGTACTACTACTACTACTACTACTACTACTACTACTACTACTACTACTACTAACACTACTACTACTACTACGACTACGACTACGACTACGACTACGACTACGACTACGACTACGACTACGACTACGACTTCGTCTACGACTACGACTACGACTACGACTACGACCACTACTACTACTACTACTACTACTACTACTACTACTACTACGACTACTGCTACTACTACTACCACTA
>CAUYUJ010022487.1:58761-122910 GCA_963575745.1 Prorocentrum cordatum
GAGGAGGAGGTGGGACGACAGGAGGAAGGGGGGATGAGGGGAGGGAGGGAAAGGCTGGAAATACAAAAAGAAAAGTGTGGGGGACATGAATAAGAGGCTGGCAAGACGGGAAGAGAGGATGAAAGGTGAAGAAGAGGAGAAGAAAAGCGAGGAAGATGGGGGCAAGAAAGGACGGAACAGGGAGGAGGGGGAGGGGGGAAGGAGGGAGGGAAGAAGGGAAAGGAGGGAAGGGAAGTCAGGACGTGGAGGAGGAGGAGGAGGAGGAGGAGGAGGAGGGCCATAGCCATTTTGGCTCAGGCCATCTGCGGGGACTCTCCCCCCCCCCCGCGCGCCCGGAGGGGGGGGGGGGCCGCCAGCCCCCGCCCGCGGCGGCGGCGCCGAGCGCGGCCGCCCCCCGGGACTCCGCGGCGGCGGAGGCGCCGCCTGCGGCCGAGAGGCGCCCGCGACGCCCTTCGCTGGCACCTGCGGCACCGGCCCGCAACCGGAGGCCGCGTCGGGCTTCGACCACGGCAGAGGTTCAAGACATCGATCCCGCCGGCATCGAAGGCCGCGTTCACTGAAGCCTCGCAGCCAGCATCGGCGCCAGCATCGGCATCAGCAGCGACTCCAGCATCGGCGCCGACACGACCTCTCAGCGGGCGAAGAACGGTAGAAGATAGACTTTTCCGCTGTCGGGGGCGCCTGTCCCAGGGCGGCTGGAAAGTCTATGCCCTAGCGGTGGCAGCGTAGGGGTATCGACTTTCCAGCCGCCCAGGGGCAGGCGTCCCCGACGGCGGAAAAGTTTGTGTTGTACCGTTCTTCGCCCGCTGAGAGAGGTAGGGGAACGAAGCACGGCAGAAATAGAAAAACTCTGAGGTCCGCGCGGATTTCTCGGATCGGCGCTTGGGCCCCCTGGCGGCGCCTCAGGCGCTGCCCCTGGCGCGCTCGGCGCGCCAGGGAGGGGGGCCCCAGCGCCGATCCGAAAAATCCGCGCGGACCTCCGAGTTTCTATGCTTCTGCCAACCCTTCGCTCCCCCAACAGGGGCCCCGCGCCGCTGCCCGCGCGCCAGCCCGCGGCCGCCGCCGACAGCGCCCGCACCGGCGCCGGCACCAACCTTGGAATGCGAGCTCGGCAGCGTCGGGCTTCGACAACGCCCCCCCTTGATGGGCCTGTTTTTCACCACCACCACCACCACCATAAGTTGAAGGGGGAAGGGGGTCCTCCTCCCCCTCTTCTTCTTCCTCCTCCTCCTCATCCTCCACCTCCTTCCCCCTCCAACTGATGGTGGTGGTGGAAAACAGGCCCATCACCCCTGTCCCCTGCCGCCAGCACGCGGCCGCCGCCGCCGTCGCCAGCACCAGCGCCGGCACGCCAGCCTCGGCTGCAAACACACTCTGCAGGCCCAGCCGGGCCTGGGCCCCACGGGAGCGGGGAAGAGTCGTGCCGGAGGCTCGCCTGCGCCGCCCGCTGCGGTCACATCTGCGTAGATGACCCTGCAAGGATGACCATGAAGAAGCAGTCCGACCGGCATCAGAGCGACTGGAATCAGAAACGGAACGCCCGTGCCCACGCCAACGCCCACTCCAAGGTCACGCCAGCACCAGTACCGACGAAGATGACGTCCACGATGCGCACGAGCGCACTGCTCACAACCACGTCCGCGAGTACAAATATGTTGTCGTCAAAGCCGCGCTGGGAGCATGGTACACTCACCACAGCCACGACCAGCAGCATCAGCAGGACCATCACAACTACGACGAGCAGCACCGCTGCAAGGACTGGGGCAAGCAGCACCACCACCACCAAGACGTCCTGACCCTGCCGCCCTCAATCCCGTCCGCTACGTGCCGAGAGGAGTACGATCAGGCCAAGGAGGAGCAGGAGGGGGAGAGGCTGAGACCCTGGAGGTGGCCCTGGTCGAGGCGGAGGTGGTGGACCTGGCGGAGGCGGCAGAGGCGGCGGAGGCCCAGGAAGCGGCCCAGGGTGAGGCGGCGGCGGGGGTGGCCGCCACGACGGTGGAAAATGGGGGCCCTGGGTGCGTTTATCGGGGGGAACGAAAAGGGGGGATAGCAAAGGGTAGGGTAGAGAGTCAGCTCACGTGGCTGATTTTCCCAGCGCCTCCCAGCGCCGGGAGGCGCTCATGTATCGAGGAACGGGCCCAGCGGCGGGGCCGAAACCAGCTGCATCTGCAGCGGATTTCGTGACCCCCCCTTTCCCTATCCCCCCCCCCTTCCGTTCGGCCTGTCCTGGGGTTGTCGTGGTGGCGGCGGCCGTGGCGGAGGAGGCTCAGGAACAGGCAGGGACCGCCGCCACCGCCTCGGCGCCTCCTTGTCCGCGCCCCCACGTGTTCTCCGCGCGACCGTCCCCCTCGGCGCCTCCGCCCCGACGCCCTCCCCAAGACCTCACCACGCCCGCGCCCACGCCGCGCACAGCGCCCAAACCGACACACCTTGCGACGTCCCGCGCCAACTCCCAGATGACGCCCAACGCGACACCCAAGCCGACGCCCCCCGGACCCCCGACCCCGCGCCCGACAACCCTGTGCCACACCCCTCACACACACACACACACACACACACACACACACACACACACACACACACACACACACACGCCCAACACCCGGCGGCGAGCGAGGGGGGGAGGAAATTGAGGAGGAGGAGGAAGAGGAGGAGGCCTGCTCAGAAGACGGCGGGGCTTCCCAGAAGGCCTCCGGACCTTCTGGGAAGCCCGCCCCGTCTTGCTTCCAGCCCTCGCTCGCCGCCGAACCTTTTGCGTCGGCGGCTGGGCACGGGACGACTGCGCTGGCGATGGGATGCCTAAACGGGGATGCCGCTGGAGCGAATGGTGCCACCATGCAGGAGGAGGAGGAGGAGGAGGAGGAGGAGAAGGCGGAGGAGGAGGAGGACGAGGAGGAGGAGGAGGCGGAGGAGGAGGAAGAGGAAGAGGAGGAGGAGGCGGAGGAGGCGGAGGAGGAGGACGAGGAGGAGGCGGAGGACGCGGAGGAGGAGGAAGAGGGGGCGGAGAGAGGAGGAGAGAGGGGTGGGGCGCGGCCAGAACAGGGGCGGGCGGAGCGAGCGGCTCTGGGGGGACACGGAGCGCTCCCCGAGCGACCAGGACGAAGCGCGGCCCGTCCGTGCCCAACGGCCCCCCTGCCGCACGGCCCCGTGGCCCGCGCCCCCGGCCGTGCCGCGGCGGCCTCGGGCAGACGACCCCGGGGCAGAGGCCGCCCCGCGCGATCCTGCGCGGCGCTGTTCGGCGCCGCGTTTGCGCGGCGCCACTCGGGGCTGGTGGCCTCCGGGCCTGTCGGACGGGGGCCACTCCCCCCAGGGGCGTCTGCCCCCCGTGGGGGGTCGAGAGAACTGCCCCCCCCCAGCAGGAGGAGGAGCAGGAGCAGGAGCAGGAGGAGGAGGAGGAGGAGGAGGAGGAGGAGGAGGAGGGGGAGGGGGAGGGGGAGAAAGAGGAGGAAGAGAAGAGAAGGAGGAGGAGGAGGAGGAGGAGGAGGAGGAGGAGGAAGAGGAGGAGGAGGATCGAGGGGCGAGCCCGAGGACGACGGCGGCACCATCGACGGCCCCTCCCGCTCTGGACTGGGGCACCAGACAGCCGGCGGCGCGCCGCGCGCGCGCGCCTGCTGCCGCCGGCGGAGCTCCTCCTGCGCGAGCTGGCTCGACTCCTGCGGGCGGCGTGGCGCGGCGCGGCGCAGAGGCAAGGCGCTACGCCCGCGGCGCGTTTTCCCAGGGAGGGCAGCCCGCGGCGCCCGTCCGAGCGGCAGGAGGCAGGAGGCGGAAAGGGGGAGGCGGCAGAGGGAGCGAGCGAGGGGGGGGGAGGAGAGTAGGGGGGGCAGGGAAGAGGCGGGGAGGGAGATGGACGAGGATTTTTGGATTGCACGCGCGTTGAACCTGGCGGCTGTCTCGAAAGAGTGGCGCTGCGGCTAGCAGAGGCAGCTCGCACAGACAACTCGTGCGTCTATACTGAAAATCGAGGCTCGGAAACTCTGCACGGGCACCGAAGGTCAAGTACACCACAGTAAGCAGTTCGGGCGTCGGCGCCGAAGTACTAGCCCACAGCTCCTTCCACCATCCGATCAAGCCGATAGTAACCCACCGACCTCCACCAGTCAGTAATCATCAGTCTCTTGAAACAGCTGAGGCTGGGATCAGCGCAGCTGCGGGACTGCCGCGTCGCTGACTCGCAACCGTGGTCAGTATGAGAGAGCATGCAAGGGCGGCGGTCCTGCTAGGGCGTTCCCGGCGCGCCCGTCCGCCAGGGCTCGGGTCTCTCACAACACAGCGTGGGGGGGAGCGAGGCAAAAAGAGAGGGAGGGTTGCGTGCTGGCTCGCTGCAGAAAGGCTCGCTGCGATCTTCACTCTAGGTTTGCACGACTTCCCTCGTCTCACGCAGAGCTGCACTGCACTCGAAACCGGCTGGGTCGCCCCTGCTCGTCAGTCATGCCGAGGCCTCGGCTGAGGCTAGTGGCAGCTGCCAACTGGCGGAGCGAGCAAGGCACACCCTACCCTTTTACCCCTTCCGATGTAGGCCTCCACTCCTCACCCTGCTGCTCCATAACTGCCTATGCAAGATGCAATGCAGGCTGGCTGGCGCCACGGCGAGCAGGCGCGTGCGCACCTGGCGAGCCGCGGCGCGCACGGGCGAGCTCTCGGGGGTCTGGTGCCACACACAACGGATGGAGGAGGGAGGAGGGAAGGGGAGGAGGGGGGCGGGGCGAGGAGGAGCGGGAGGGAGGCGTGGGCGACGACGACGACGACGATGAGAAGGCCGAGAAGGCCGGGATACCCAGGAGAAGGGGGGTTAGGAGCACGACGACGACGACGACGACGACGACGACGACGACGACGACGACGACGACGGTGACGGTGACGGTGACGGTGACGGTGACGGTGACGGTGACGGTGACGGTAACGACGACGACGACGACGACGACGACGACGAGGACGACGAGGATGAAGACGGCTGCGACGAAAACAAGGCGTGAGCAGCACAACAGAGCGAGGCCCGCGCAGGGTGGCGAGTGGAGGCTGGAGGGCGGCCGCGGGGCGGCAAGGATCGGCGGCTGCCGCCTCGAGGCAATAGGTGAGGATGTCGCGGGCCTTGGGCGCCGCGCTCGGGGCGGTATCGCTCGTTTCCCGCTCTGCCTCCGCCGCCGCCGCCTCCACATCCCCCTCCTCGTCCTTCTCCTCCTAAGACTCCCCCATCCTCGGACTCCCCATCAGCAGCAGAAGCATCAGCGGCGGTGTCGTCATCATGATCATCAGCAGCAGTAGAAACATCATCCTCATCCTCGTCCTCCTCCTCATCATCATCACCACCACCACCGACGACGACGACCACAGCAACCGCATCAACAACTACAACAACAACAACAACAGCAACAACAACAACAACCACAACAACAACAACAACAACAACAACCACAACAACAACAACCACAATAACAACAACAACAACAACAACAACAGCAACAACAACAACAACAACAACAACAACAACCACAACCACAACCACAACCACAACCACAACCACAACAGCAACAACAACAACAACAACAACGACAACACCAACAGCGACAACAACAACAACAACACCAACAACAACGTTGTCATTGTCAGTGTCACTGACAGATTCCATCCTCGTCCTCAGCATCCTCCCCTCCTCATCATCCTCATCATCACCGTCATCATCCTCACTACTTACCCATTCTCCAACATGTTCCTCGTACTCACGTTCCTCCTCCTTCTCCTCCTCCTCCTCCTCCCCCATTCGTTGCCCTTATAAAGAACTCCTCCCTGTCGCACCCCGAGGCCGGTCGAAGGGGCGGGCTGGGCGTTTCGCCTGATAGTTCCTCACCATTTAAGACCCTAAAGCTAAAAATTGACAACATGTTCACAAATGGAGGGCGAGTGATTTTCAAAATGTGGCTCTCGCCTAAGCGTCGCGCACACTCGTTGCCAAAATTTGCAGAGGGTTTTACGGATTGAGGGCGGGCGGTCTTCAAAATGTGGCTCTCGCCTTGGCGCCACACGCATTCGTCATAAAAGCTTACAATAGTTTCACAAATGAAGGGCGGGTGGTTTTCAAAATATCGCTCTCGCCTTAGCGCCGCGCCCACTCGTCTTCAAAATTACAAGGGTTTCATGGGCTAACGGCGTGCGGTTTTCAAAATGTGGCTCTCGCCTCAGCGCCGCGCACATTCGTCCTAAACAGTTGCACAAGTTTCAAAGGTCCCCTTGGTCAACATACCACAGTGGTGTTTCGGAAAGATTCAGGATTGTGAGGGTGCAACAGTCACGTTGGTTCGCAGTGTTACAGCCCCAGGAATGGTGCCCTGGCACGATTCAGGATCGTCAAGACGCAGCAGTCAGGTTGATCCATGACGTTGGAGTCACGAGAATGGTGTTTTGGCCTGCTTCAGGGGCTTCAAAGGTTGTCCCCAAGCAAGGCAGTTCCCTCAGTGGGAATGAACCCTTATAGGGTCCTCCTATGAAGAGGAAGCTCGGAGGGAGGCTTTATTCCAACATCGTTGATGAGTCTTGGGTTTACACTGGTCCTCCTCCACCTCCTCCTCCTTCTCCTCCTCCCCATCCCTCGAAAACTCGCTCACGTCCTCCTCGAAGTCGTCGTCCTCCTCCGTACTCTTGTCATATATGTAAGTTTCCACTGTATATATTACAAGTACAAAAATACACAGACTCACTCGCGTGCGTTCCTCCACCATCTCCGCCTTCACGTCCTTCCCCACCTCCTCCTGATGATGATGATCATCATCATCATCATCATCATCATCATCATCATCATCATCATCAGCAACAGCATCATCCTCAACTTCATCATCATCAGCATCATCCGCAGCATCAGCAACATCATCATCAGCAGCAGCAGAAGTTTCATCATCATTATCCTGATCATCATCATGATCATCATCAGCATCAGCATAAGCATCGTCATCAGTATCATCGTCAACATCAGTAGCAACATCATCATCATCATCATCATCAGCATCATCATCAGCAGCAGCATCACCACAAACACGACCAATGCCACCAACCTGATCATTAGCATCACCATCAGCAGCAGCATCAGCATCATCATCACCACCATCAGCATCATCATCACCACCAGCATCATCATCTTTATGACCAGCATCATCATCAGCATCAGCATAATCATCAACAATAACAACAATAGCAACAGCATCCTCATCAGCATCACCACCATCAGCATCGCCCACCGTCATCGTCATCGTCATCATCGTCGGCATCAGCATCAGCATCATCATCATCAGCAGCAGCATCATCATTATCAGCATTCACATCGTCATCACCTTTAATAATCGTCATCGTATTGAGCATCATGAGCATCGTAATCGCAATAATCAGCATCATCAGCATGACCGGCATCATCATCATCGCCGTAAACACCGTCGTAATCAGCATCATCCGCATCAGTACCAACATATCATCATCATCAGCATCGTCATCATCGTCGTCATCATCATAATTTTCATCAGCACCAGCATCGTCATCATCGTCGCCATCACGATTGTCATAATCATCATCATCATCATCACCACCACCAACAACAACAACAACAACAACAACAACAACAACAACAACAACAACAGCAACAACATCATCAACAACTTACCTCTCCTCACCTCTGCCTCTTCGACATCCTCCGTATCCTCATCCTCCTGTTGTCCCTCCTCGTCCTCGTCAAAGTCCTCTCTCATCGGCATTCCTCTTCCGCCTCATCCACATCTACCTACTCCGTCTCCGCCCACTCCACCTCATCCCCCTTCAGAACTGCATACCCATCCATATATTTCTATTTCTCCACTCCACCAGCGGCGCGTCCCCTTCTTCGTGTTCCCAACCATCCTGTGGTGGTAGGTCCTCGTGTTGAAGAGACAGCGCCCCGCGTCTCACCTCCTCCCGCTGCCCCCTCCCTCCTCCCCCTCCTCCCTCCTCCCATCCGCCTCGTCATCGTCATCGTCAGCATCGGCATCGGCATCGTCATGATCCACATCATCATGATCATCACCATCGCCATCGTCAGCGCCGCGCCCCTCACACGGTTCGTGGCACCACAGGCAGCTCCACAGAAGGCCAAAGTGGCAGCGGTTGCATGCGTCACCGCCGCCCCGGACTGGTTGGTGGGACACCCTAGCTCTGGAGTAGACCCACTAAAAGAAATGGCTACTCAACATATGGAAACATATGCGGTGCCGCGTGTTAGTTTACCGCATCAAGCGGCAGCGTTGAAAAATGATCAGTAGCAGCCCCAGCGGCACACCCGTGAAGAAGGTGCCCGTGAAAACGGCGCTGGGTGGAAAACGCGGTGCCCCCACGCCCCCGCTGGTAAAACTCCCCAGAACGACAATCAACAGAAACCCGCAACGGCCTAAGCGCCGCAGTGGCCGGCACCCACGGAGCCCGTCCAACAACCACGCAGAGAGAGGACTTTTACGATGTTTCCACTCGTCACCGAGTCGTTGCCTCAATCCGCAGTGGTGCCGTAGGGGTAATCCTAGGGCAACCGCCGCGACCGGTCGACGACCTTTGCGGTCCCTGCCGATGGCCACTCCAAAGAGCCTGGCAGCGGCAGCGGGTGGCACCCCTCACACGATTAGTGCCCCCATAGGGAGCTCCACCGAAGGCCTCAGCGGGAGCGTCCGCAAGGCACCGCCGCCCCATTCTGGCACACCCCTCACACGGTTTTTGACTGGGGTCCCAGACCTGGGGCACCTTTGTTTGAGATTCGAAGCGCAGGGGGGCCAGCTCAGCTTCCAGAGCGTCCAACACACATCGGAGCGCGCAAGGAAAGCTGCGGCGTCAACTCGGGGACCTGCTGACCCGGGTCAATCCAGACCCGGGTCAGTCAGGCCTTGCAGGATCCTGCAGGATCCTGCGCCCAAACCCGGGTCAATGCGACCCCCTTGGCCCTGCAGCATCCTGCAGCATCCTGCAGGATCCTGCGCCCAAACCCGGGTCAATGTGACCCTGGCCTCTGCAGGATCCTGCATGTTATGGCGCCCTGGCTGACTCCCGTTTGAATTGACCCCCGTCTCTTGAGCCCCGATCAACATGGTTGGCGAGCCAGCCGGGCTCCTGGGGGTCCAGAGGACGTTGCGCACAACGAGCGCAACGTCCGAGCGGGACAAAACGACGCGACGGTGCTCGGGGGGTTCGGCGGCGGGTTCGGCGGCGGCGACGTGGTCCATCCGCCAGACCCTAGGCAGGGACTCGCAGTGCTCTTGGAGATCACGCTTCCAGCAGTGGGGAAGCCGGAGCGCCGAGGAGACACGTCCCACTGTGCGGACGCGCCCAGAGTTGGGTCGGGCATGTCCCCATACAGGCGGACCTTGGACGAAAAACAAAAAATTGACAAAAATAATCACATTTAATCAGAAATACTCAAAAAGTCGTCCCCCGACTATTTTTACTATTTTCAATGATACCGGAGAAAACCCAATCATTTTTTGGGGGGGCTATAGGGCTATTGGGCTGTTGGGCTATATGGCTATAGGGCTCTACGGCTACAGGGCTATAGGGCTATAGGGCTATAGGGTTATAGGGTTATAGGGCTATAGGGCAATAAGGCTATCGGGCTATAGGGCTGTAGGGCGACTGGGCTATATGGGGTATAGGGCTATTAGGGCTATAGGGCTATAAGGCTATAGGGTTATAGGGCTATAGAGCTATGAGGCTGTAGGGCTATGAGGCTATAAAGTTATAAGGCTATAGGGCCATAGGGCTAATAATAGGGCTACCGGGCACCCAGGCACCCAGGCACCCAAGCACCCGGGCACCTGTGCAGCCGAGCACCCGGGCAACCCCCGGCACCCGGGCACCCGGGCACCCAGGCACCCGGGCACCCGGGCCCGCCACCGAAATCGGCGGCACACCTCACCTAACCATGAATCCGCTAGGACCCCTACAGAGGCAAGCTCCGATTGGGGAATATTCCTCCTGTAGAGGGGGACAGGCCCGACTGAAGCCCAGAGCGGCGATCACGGCTCGAAAGCCCGCTGCCTGGGCCTCGGCAGCCAGCCGCAAGAGCCAAGAATTATTGGTGCCGAGCGCCGGCGCTGGGGGAGCCATGGGCAGAACCACTGGAACCGACGAAGCCGGAGACGGGGGGCACAGGCGGGCGAGCAGATGTTTGGGTGACCCACAAGGCGGTCCAGGCGAAAGGGGATGGTGCAATAGATTTGGGGCACTTGTATTGCAAGTGTATTGCGCCAGAGAATTGTATTGCATTGCAGATTGCAAGATATGTATTGCACGCGAAAATCCAGCGATACCTCTGCGCCCTGGAACGTATTGCACGCCCCAAAATGTGATGCAATCAGACAGACCTGTTGCACCAGGTGTCCAAGAGAGGGGGTGCAAATCATGACCGGCGGCATGTGCGCGGCCCAGCGGGGGGGCCAGGGACGTAATGGAACAAGAAGAGGCGCCATGAAATCTGAGGAAATATCATGGCCCCCACCATGACATGCACCGCCCCCTAGTCATCACCCCCCTCTTTGCCGCCCCCGATGTTGGGTCAACCCGAGGAGCAGAGGGGCCCGCGTGCCTGGGGCACGCCTGGGGGGCCCGTGGGCGCGGCAGGGGCAGAAGGCGAAGGCAGCCCGGGCCGCCCCAAGGCCAGTCCCCGCAAGGAAGAGGGGCCCACGGCCCCAGGGCCCCGACGTCGTGGCTTTGCCGCGGCGCCCACCCCCAGAGATCTGGACCGACCCTCCCCGGAACCGGCTCCTCCTCATCCTCCTCGTCCTCCTCGTCTTCCTCCTCCTCCTCGTCCTCCTCCTCTCCTCCTCCTCCTCCCTCCTCCTCCTCCTCCTCCTCCTCCTTCCTCCTCCGCCGCCGCCGCGCCGCCGCCGCCGCACCCGCCGCACCCGCCGCCGCCTCCGCCTCCGCTCCGCCTGCGCCTTTTCCCCTCCTCTTTCTCCTCCTCCTCCTCCTCCTCCTCCTCCTCCTCCTCCTCCCCTCTCCTCCTCCCTCTCCTCCTCCTCCTCCTCCTCCTCCTCCTCCTCCTCCTCCCCTCCCCTCCTACGCCTCGGCCTCCGCCTCCGCCTCCGCCTCCTCCACTTCCTCCTCCTCCTCCTCCTCCTCCTCCTCCTCCTCCTCCTCCTCGTTCTCGTCAGCATCATCAAATCGTCGTCGTCGTCGTCATCATCATCATCATCATCATCATCATCATCATCATCATCATCATCATCATCATCATCATCATCCAGCAGCATCATTCAGCATCATCATCATCATCATCATCATCATCATCATCATCAGCATCATCATCATCACCACCACCATCACCACCACGACCATCATCATCATCAGCATCATCATCATCAGCAGCATCAAGATCAGCATCAGCATCATCATCACCATCATCATCATCATCATCATCAGCATCATCATCATCCATCATCATCATCATCATCATCACATCATCAGCATCATCATCATCATCATCATCATCATCATCATCATCATCATCATCATCATCATCATCATCGTCATCAGGTTATTATTCTTCATCATCATCATCATCATCATCATCATCATCATATTCATCATCAGCATCAGCATCAGCATCAGCATCAGCATCAGCATCATCATCATCATCATCATCATCATCATCATCATCATCATCATCGTGATCATCATCATCATCATCATCAGCAGCATAATCATCATCATAATCCTCATCATCGTCATCATATTTATGATCTGTATCATCATCATCACCATCATCATCAGCAGCATCATCATCATCATTATCATCACAATCATCATAATCATCAGCATCGTCATCATCAGCTTTATAATATCTATAATCATCATCATCTTCATCAACATCATCATCATCGTCGTCAGCGTCATCATCATCATCACCATCAGTATCAGAATCGTCATCAACATGATCATTATAATCATCATTGCCATCGTCATCATCATGATCATCATCATCATCATCATCATCATCAATATCAGCATGATCAACATCATCATCATCATCATCATCATCATCATCATCATCAGCATCATCATCAGCATCATCATCGTCATCATCGTCATCATCAGCAGCAGCATCATCATCAGCATCATCGTCATCATCATGTTCTCTGACGGCCCTTAGGGGGCCCCAGAGGGGCTCCGGAGGCCGAGAAGAGCGCAGAGCTTCCGCCGTGACTCCGGTCGCAGCGCGAGGAGGGCCGGCGGAGGGGCGAGGAGGGGGCGGGCCGAGGGCGGTGCGGCGAGTCCCCCAGGGCGGCCCCCCAGGGGGGCGACCCCCCCAGGGCGACCCCTCCAGGGCGAGCCTCCCAGGGTGGCCCCCCAGGGGGGGGGCGAAGCGAAGCGAGCCACCATTGCGGACAAAGGTCCAGGCCGACCTGGGACCTGGTGGGTAGGCCGTGGCCTCCAGAAGCCTAGTCGATGAGCTACACGCAAGCCCCGCCTGGGAGGTGAAGACGCGTGGGTGAAGCCAGCATGCCTCTGAGAGCGGACAACTCCTGTCTCTGACCGATCACGACGATTCCACTCTCGTGGAACGCGTGTTCCCCTCGTCAGGGAACACTGGGCTTTACATGGACTCAGCTCTCCGCTCGAACTGAAACGGCAATGGATTTCATCACTACCACGCTCCACCTTCCAAAACCCCATCCAACCACCGAATTGTGCAGACGACTCCATAGTCGAGGCTGCCAGCGCACTTGTTTTCCCAACAGCGCGGTGGACACCGCGAGCGGGCAGCACGCGCACAACCATGCGCTCAGACGGACGTTGGCGGCGCGCACGAGGGGGTGTAGGGAGGGGCGAGGGCTCTTTAGAAGGAGGCTGCTTCTTCGAAGGCGCCGGCCCCACGTCTATAGATAAGGTCCGCGCCCTCCAAGAAGCAGGGGTGTTTCTAAGAAGCCGCCCCCCTCCCCCATCCCCCTCTGCGCGTACAGTCAAACCGCAGAGTGAGGATGCGCGAGAAGGATGCAAGGACCTTGGACGCCCATCTCGAAGCGTTTCGAGCGGGGCGCGGCCAAGGAAAGTGTCCAAGGACGGACCCAGGAGGCAAGGATGCAAGGGTACCCTTGGTAGGGATGCCTACCCTTACTCTGCGGGTCGACTGCAGCTGAGGACGAGGACGGGGAGGATGCGGAAGAGGGAGCGGCGGGGGCTCTGGGCCGAGGGCGGGCCCGGCACGCCCTGCAGGGGGGAGCCCAGGAGGGGGGCAGGCCGCGGGCGGCGCTCGGCGACCAGAGGGTCACAAGAGAATAACGAGCCCCCCCCCCCCAAAAAAAAACTATCAGCAGACCAGCAAGTCATCGAAAGAGATCGCCAACTGCATCAACAGGATCGACAGAACATGAAAAGACGTCAGCATCAACAAGGATCAACAGGAAGAGCAATCATGACAATACATCCCACCATATCAGAAATGAATCCCAAAGCGCCAAACAAAAGCGACCTCGGCACCAAGCGAAAATCGCCGGTCGGGGCCTGCTTCGCCGGGCGGGCAGCCCGAGGGAAGGTGCCAGGCGAGGGGGCCGGGGGCGTAGGCCTCGTCGAGGCGCAGCCGGGCATCGGGGGCGTCGCAAGCGGGGGCGGACTGATCCCCGCCACCATCGAGGAAGTCCTCTCTGGTGGGCACACACACAGATGCACGCACCACCCCTGTCAAAAAAGCAAATAATGTGAAAGGTGCCTCCAGATCAGGAGCATGCGTGGGCGCTCCGCGACCGCTTTGCATCGGTGTTTGACCCCAGGCGGGGGTGCCCTCATGTTGCTTGCTGCCCGCGGGCCAACCATCCCTATCAGCCAAGCAACACATATTACACTTTGGTTCCATGTATGGAACTTGCGCGGGCGCCCCGCGACCACTTCGTATTAGTTTTTCAAAAGTACGGAGGGGGTGCCGTCATATCGCTCGCTGCTCGCGGGCCAACCACCCATGTCAAATCACAATGCAAAATACACGTTGCCTCCAAAACTGGAGCATACACGGGCGCCACGCGACCACTGTGCATTAGTTGTTGACAAGGATGCTCGAGTGCTACTTCAATGCAACTCTGGAGCATGCACAAGCGCCCCGCGACCACTTTGCATGGGTTTTTGGCAAGGACACTTGGGTGCTACTAAGTGTTGGGAGGGCGGGTGAGAGTGAGCGCAACGGCGTGCACCTTGTGGGCAGGAGGTACCTTGACCATCCCCCTACCACCTCCCCTGGGTCTGGACGGGGGGGGTCAGAGCAGCTAAAGCGTCCAAGATGCCCCAAGATTGCTCCAAGAAGGCCTCAGAGGGCGCAGGATGGCGCTTGTGACATACCTGCGAAAGGTGGACTCCCAGAGGCCCCAAAACCGCTCCAAGACGGTTCCAAGTGCTCTCCGTGTATTCCAAAGTACACATCAAGAGGCCAAAACACGGAAATCCCATGCGTGTTGTCTTCTCGCCTTTGCGCGTCCGATCGGCTCTGAAGCCTTCATGTGGCCCCAAGATGGGCCAAGACAACCTCCGGAAGGGCCCAAGAGGGCCACAAGACGGCCCCAAGAGCGCCCAAAGAAGGATCCAAATGGCGCGTATTCAACCTCTGGGGGGGATCTGAATTGACGCTGCTCTCCTGTTGTTGAACCATGGGGCCACAAGTTTGCTCCGAAAGGCATCCCAGACCCCACGAAAAAGCCCCAAGAAGGCACCACAACCCCGCAAAGGAGCCGAAAGAGGACCCCAAGAAGGCTCCAAGAGACCTTACGGAGGCTCCAAAAGGGCTCCAAGATGGCTCCAGGAGTCTTTCAAGAACCCTCCACAAAAAAATATCCGCAGAGGTCACATCCTCATACTCCTTGTCCTCGTGCTTTCCTTCCTTCCTTCCTTCCTGCCTTCCTGCCTTCCTGCCTCCTCCTCCTCCGCCTCCTCCTCCTTCCTAGTTTCCCGCTCGTCTCCTTCATGCTGCTGCTCCTCCTCCACCTCCTTCTCCTTATCCTCATCCTCCTTCTCTTCCTCCTTCTCGTCCTCCATGTTCCACGTCCATCCTCCTTGTTGTCCCTCCTCTTCTTCCTCCTCCTCCATTATCCTTCTCCTCCTCCTCCTGCTCCTCCTCTTCCTCCTCCTCCTCCTCCTTCTCCTTCGACTCCCAAGATGGTCCCAGGAGTTGTTTTTGTACGAGGTTCGTAAAACACATCGCGGGGACAGTGGTTCTGGCCGACGTGGATGCGCCTGTGCCTGGGTTCTCCCGTCGCAGGTAGGTTTCGTTTCCCCACGGAGCCTTCTGGGCGAATATTCCACTGCATGCTTCCAACTACCATTCCCAGATCTGGGCAACCCGCCTGATCACCCCAAGAAGAACCCAAGCTGGTTCCCAGAGGAACTCACAACCGAAGACCCGCTGTGGTCCTCTGTTGGCGAGGACAGGAAGAACAAAAAGCCAACGCGGCCCAATATAACCGCCGCGGTATGGGAGCATGTGCTGAGTGATTTTTTAAAATGTTCCCGCTTCTCTTCTGCACCCCCGGCAAGAATCAACGCAGCGCCTTCCCATAATCGGGGAAGGGGATTACCCCTCCCTCTGCATGGCCCCCCACTGGGCCTAAAAGGCTTCCGAAATGGCGCAAAGACGGCTCCAACAGGTATCAAATAAGCTTGCAGAGCGAAAGATTCACGATGGCTTCTGTGGTTGACTCGTGGTCATCGTCGCCGTCGTCGCTGCCGCAGCCGTCGTCATCGTCGTCGTCGGCGGCGTCGTCGTCATCGTCGTCGTCGTCTCCTTTGTCTTCCGACATCCTCTTTTTCGCCCACCTCTCCCCACCATCTCGTCATGCTCCTCCCACTCATCCCACTCCTCCCTCCCTCCCGACTCCTGCCCCTCCAGCTCCTTCCTCCTCCTCCGCACTCCGCACACAGCGGCGACCCTGCCCCGAGAAAGCCCCAAGAGGACACGAGGGCCCAGTGTGCCCGCCGCGGCAGAGAGAAACACGTCAAATCGTTCAACGTCTGCTCCCGCCGCTTGCGGCACACTCGTCACGCTTCCAATCAGTCCGAAATACCCCAACACGCAAGCAAGGACGGGGAATCCTGGCCATCATCAGCATCACCACCATCAATAGCACCAGCAACGTCAGCACCACCTCTATCATCATTGATCCTTGCACCCCCCCTCCCCGGAGCAGAGTCGGACCAGGCCAAGCTCCATCTGTACAGCGGCCGCTCGAGCATCACACCGAAGGGCCTCGGGGCGAACACCCGTGAGTGGCGAACACCCGCGAGTGGCGGGAAGGAAGATGGGGAAGAAGGGGGGGATCACCAGGAAAGAAAGAACCACCACCACCACAAGCTAGGAGGGCTGGCCGCTCCCCCCCCCCGAGCTGGTAGCACCCCGTTCCGGGCGCGCCCGCAGAGTGCCCGGAACGGAGTGCCACCAGCTCGGGGGGGAGGCCTTGAGGAACGGAATTCTGTGGAGCTCTGGTGGAGGGTTTTCTTGCCCTCATGAGGGGAAGCGTGAGAGAAGAAGCGCACGAAGGGCGGCAGGGAAGGAGCGCGAGAGGAAAAGGACGAGGACGAGGACGAGGACGAGGACGAGGAGGAAGAGGAGGAGGAGGAGGAGGAGCGAAGGGGGACGAGGACGAGGAGGATGAGGAAAAGGAGGAGGAGCAGGAGGAAGAGGAGGAGGAGGAAGAGGAGGAGGAGAAGGCGGAGGCGGAGGCGGAGGCGGAGGCGGAGGCGGAGGAGAAGGAGGAGGACGAGGAGGAGGAGGAAGAGGAGGAGGAGGAGGAGGAAGTGGAGGAGGAGGAGGAGGAGGAAAAGGAGGAGGAAGAGGAGAAGGAGGAAGGGGAGGAGGAGGAGGAGGAGCAGGAGGAGGAGGAGAAGGAGGGCTTGTCGGGTGTTGCTGGATGTGCCCCTGGCCGAAGGTACCCCCAGGATTCTCGAGGCGGCCCTGACGGCCTCCAGGGCACCACTCACGAGGCCCAGGATCCCCAGAGGGCCCCAGCGGGATGGGCCGAGGGCCATGAGATAACACTCATCATCATGCTCATGCTCGTCCTCATCTTGCTCGTCATCATGCGAATTATCGTTGTCATCATCGCGCTGACAGCGCCCATTTCTACTCAGTCGACCTCCGTGCACTCTGCCATGTTACTGCGCCTCCTTGAAATTAGAGGCGCGAGCATAGAGCTCGCGCAGCTCGGCGTATCCGACCCAAACTCGCACGGTGTCGCTACAGATCTCGCGCTGGGGCAACCCTATCATGACAAGACATAGTAGACAGGCCGTGACTTGTCAGCCGTTGTGTGGGGGTGGGCACTCAAACAGCTCAGGACCATTCTTACATCGGGTGCCGTCCACAAGCCCCCATCATCATTCTTATCATCCTCCTTTGCATCATTATCCTCATCCTGCATCTCCTGTCCTTCCTCCTCCTTCCCCCCCGTCCTGCCCTAGTGATACGCATTCTGAGGCTCCTCCGCCCCATCTCCTCTGTCACCCTCGTCTTCGTTCCCCTCCACCGTCATCCGCCTCCTCCTCCTCTATCCTTCTCCTCCTTCTCCACCTCCTGGTGGTTGCCCTCTGCACCATGCCGACGCTGTCCAAATGTTACGATTCAGCATCCTCCAGCTCCTCCTCTTCCTCCTCCTACTCCTCCTCTACATCCTCTTCCTGCTCGTCACCATCAGCAGCACCGCCACAACCATCATCATCAACATCAACATCAACATCATCATCATCAGCATCATCATCATCATCACCATCATCATCATCATCATCCTCATCATCATCATCATCATCATCATCATCATCATCATCATCATCATTTCCATCATCATCATCATCATCATCATCATCATCATCATCATCATCATCATCATCATCATCATCATCAGCATCATCATCACCATCATCATCATCAGCACCACCAGCATCCATGTCACCATCGCAATCGACAGTATCGGCAACGTCACCGTGAGTATCGTCCGCCTCATCATCAGCATCATCATCATCATCATCATCAGCATCATCATCATCAGCGTCGTCGTCATCATCATCATCATCATCATCATCATCATCATCATCATCATCATAAACAGCAGCGCCATCACCATCACCATCACCAGCATCAGCATCGTCAGCATCCTGAACATAATCATCATGATCATCGTCATCATCAGCATCAGCGTCATCACCACAACCACCATCAACACAATCATCATGGGCAGCATGATCATCCTCATCATCAGCAGCATCATAATCTTACTCAGAATCATAATCACGATCATCATCAGCATCATCATCAGCATCATCATCGTATTCAGAAAAATCCTTATCATCATCACCATCATCATCATCAGCAGAGTAAGTATCGTCATCATTGTCATCATCAGCATCATCAGCAGCATCGTCGTCGCCATCATGATCATCAGCAGCAGCATCATCACCACCAACAATCATCATCATCATCAGCACCAGCATGACCATCAGCGTCATAGATCCATCACCCCGCTCGTCCTCGTCCACCTCAGCATCGTCCATCTCGGTTTCATCATGATCATCAACAGTCCCGAGCATTGTCGGCATCGTCATCATTGTCATCGTCATCAGCATCATCATCATCACCACTGTCGTCGTCATCATCGTCATCACCATCATCATCATCGTCGTCATCATCATCGACATCATCATCATCATCATCATCATCGTCATCATCATCAGCATCATCATCATCATCGTCGTCGTCCTCATCATCATCACCGTCGCCGTCGCCATCGTCCTCATCGTCATTACCATCAAGTCCGCCATCATCATCAACATCATCAGCAGCAGCATCGTCAGCATGCCCTAAGTCATCCTTATATGCATCATCGTCATCAGCGTCATCATCCTCGTCATCCTCGTCAGCAACAGCAGCAGCAGCATCAGCATCAATATCATCATCAGTCGTCGTCATCTGTTCCCTCCTCGTCCCCTTTTTCAGTATCCTGCTCCACGTTCCGTCCTCCTCCTCCTCCTCATCCGCCTCCTCTTCATTATCCTCCTCACCCTCCTCCGCCTCCTTCGCCCTTCGATTCTCCCCCTCCTGTTCCCCTCCTCCCTCTCTTACTCCTCCTCATGGTTCTTTTCCTCGTCCTCCTCCTCTTCCTCTTCCTCTTCCTCCTTCTCCTCCTCCTCTTTCTCCTTCTGCTCCTCCTCCCCTTCTTCACTTCACCTCCAGGAGGAAGAGCAGGAGGACGACGACGACGACAACGATGACGGGCTCCCGCAGGGCTATGGGATGCGGGAGGGTGCGGACCCGGCCCGGCTCGATCCTCAGAGGCTGCGGCGTCGCCCGCAGTGGCCTTTTCGGGGCGAATGGGCGGTGACGACGACGACGACGACGACGACAACGACGACGACGACGACGACGACGACGACGACGACGACGACGACGACGACGACGACTACGGCGATAACGACGACGACGACGACAAGACGTCTCAGAGATCTGGGCGCCGACATGGAAATTGTTCCCAAACGTCCTGTGTTGGGAGAGCGCTGCGGACACCTCCTCCTCCTCCTTCTTCTTCCGAAAAGTAGTAGTAGTGGTAGTAGTAGTAGTAGTAGTAGTAGTAGTAGTAGTAGTAGTAGTACTAGTAGTATGAGTATTACTTGTACTGTGCCTCAAAAGATTAGCATTATTTGTAGTAGTAGTAGTAGTAGTAGAAGTAGTAGTAGTAGTAGTAATAGTATCAGCATTAGTATTATCACTCGTCGCCTTATTTTTCTTGTTGGTATGATTAATATGCTGCGTAATATGATTATTATGAGTAGCGTCCGCAATGCTCTTCTTGATAGTATGCTCCTTCCTACTCGTATAAGTACAAGTGTGTTTCGTGTTAGTGTTATTATCAGGACTCGTATGCTTACCTGTACGAATATTATGAGTATTCGTCTTCGTGTTCGTGTTATTCGCTTTCTTCTTGGTGATCTGATTATGATTATACTTATCCCCAATATTAATATTAGTATCATTCGTCTTATTCGTATTGCTTGTGCTGGTAGCGATAATATGACTATGCGTATTCCTTTCATTCTGAATGCTGTGTATCTTATGATTGTCCTGGTTCACACTAGTAATGATAGTTTATGATCTGTGATAGTCGTACTATGAACTATAAGTACCGTCCTTCGTACCAGGCTTAGTCGTTATATTAGTATACATTATATGCTTAGTATTGTCTTAATTATTTTATTTCCAGTACTCGCATGCTCACTAGCAGTGTGAGTATTCATTCGTCCGTTCCTCTCCTGATCAGTCTTCATATAATTACTAGCCTCATGCGTTGTACTCTTAGTAGTACTACGTATACTCATCTCATTACTATGAATAGCACGCTGATTTATAATATACTTCATGGTGTTTTTGTTCTTCGTATTGGCAGTGGCCTGCTTAATCTTATGTTTAATCGTGTTACTTGTCTGTTTCGTCGGATTGCTATTATTACGATGTGCCTTATGATTTGTATTTTCGTATGACCCATGTTATGAATCCTCTTACTAGCAACACGTCTACTAGTCGTATTATGAGCATGCATATTATGAAAATACAATGTATCAGTACATAGTATTCGCACCCTTCTACTTCGTAGTCAGCTCATGTTGCGTCTTCGTATGGCGTATTATTGTTATTGCTGTGATAATGAGTACGACTAGTATAGTATTACTATCAGATGAATATTTCTTACGTGGTTACTAACAAATAGTATTGAAAATGCCTCACATAATTGTGGATATTGCTGTGATCCGTACTGTTCTTCTGACAAAGATAATGTTAAGAGTAATGATATAATGGGAGGCGGGGCCCCTCCTCCTCCTCGTCCTCCTCGTCCTCGTCCTCCTCCTCCTCGTCCTCCTCCTGGTCCTCCTCTTCCTCGTCCTTCCCCTCCTCCACATCATCCTCGTCTTCGTCCTCGTCGTCCTCTTCGTCCTCGTTTTCGACCCCGGTCTCGTCCTCGTCCTCGTTTTTTTCATCGTCCTTGACCTCGTCATCGTTCTCGTCCTCCTCTTTTTCCTCCCTTTCGTCCTCGTCCCCCTCGTCCTCCTCCTCCTCCTCCTCCTCCTCCACCTCCTCCTCCTCGTCCTGGTCTTCCTCCTCTTCCTCCTACTCATCCCCTCCCTCCTCCTCCTCCTCCTCCTCCTCCTCCTCCTCCTCCTCCTCCTTTTCCTTCTCCTCCTCCTCCTCATCCTCCTCCCCCTCCTCCTCGTTTTTCCATCCTCCGCCTCTCCGTCATAACCTACTAGAAGTGCAGAAAATACCGGAGTTCTGTAGCTCGCTTCCTGCTTAAGTTAAGTTCACGAAACTATTACTATCTGGGAAAATGCATCCCGACGGTCGCCGGTCCCTCATAATTTTCGACAGCTGCGCTGCAGCTACAGCCCTGAAAGTTTCACCATGAAACGCGCTATGATCTACTGCAAGGAATGAAAATCTGGATTCTCAAAACGAACTTTCAAATCTCTGGCAATCTGCAAAAAAAAACGACCCCAGGTTGCCACATTGTCCGCCCAGGCCAAGTGGGCCAACTGGGAGCCGGCGGTAAACCGTGAACCAGGTTACCGCCAGGACCCTCGTAGAGCTCTTAACTCGCAAATTTGATTACGAGGAGAAAGCGTTTTCGAATGTCAGCTTGAAAACTCGCAGAATGTATGTTCCCCAGTTTTATGCGACGTCAGTTCCTCCACGTCTTCTGGCAGTAATAGAGCTGGGAATTTGACAGACAGACGCGGCATAACCCACTACACGTGAAATAAATACAGGTTTTCAAAACAAACTCTCAAATCTCTCACAATTTTCAAAAAACCGACCCCAGGTTGACACATTGTCCGCTGGGGCCGGGTGGGCCAACTGGGAGCCGGCGCGCAACCGTTAACCTGGTTTTTTTTGCGGTTTGCGGTCCGACCACAGGGCCCTACAAGGGCGGTCGGGTTGGTGCAGCCATCCCCTGTGACCGCCGGTTGCCGCCGGGACCCTCGTAGAGCTCTTGACACGCGAAGTAGTGTTGAGAATTCGACGTGACAGATTCCTTCAATATCAGCTCGAAACTCGCAAAACAAAATCTGATGTCTATAAAGATGGTTCCGCCAAAGTCTTTGATAGTTATACTACAGCAACGGACATGAGCAAGCCAACGCGCCATAACCTACTACAAATGCAAAAAAAAACTGGAGTTATGTAGCTTGCTTCCTGCGAGTCAAGTTCACGACACCATTACTATCTAGGAACATGCATCCCGACGGCCAACGATTCCCCAAATGTTCGAGAGCTGCGCTGCAGCTACAGCCCTGAAAATTCCACCGTCGAACGCGCCATGATACTACAGGAATGCAAATCTGGGTTCCGAACACGAAATGGCAAATCTCTCAGAATGTTCGCCCAGCCGACCCAACTGGAAGCCGGCGGTTGACCGTTAACAAGGTTTTTTGCTGTTTGCGGTCTCGCGGCCAGGCCCTCACAGGGCAGCGAGCGGGCTCGGAAGGGCCAAGAAAAACAGCAACACTGCCGAGCCAGGATGTCTGAGGCATCTGCATCAAGGGCCTGCCGAGCCCGTGGGCGCAGGCATCACCAAAGAAAAACACTCCAGAGAGACGATTCGCAGCGGCAAAACCGCCCCGAAACCATCTCCAGACACGCGCCTGTGCGGCCCCACATAGGGGGCCCCGTCACGTTGTCACGCAACGTCACGCACTCCAAACGAGGCCGAAAAGTGAACAGTGCCGAAAGTGGGCATCTGGATTGAGAAGTGCCGAGCCATAGGACCCTCGCAGAGCTCTTAACACGCAAAGTAGCACTGAGAATACGACGAGAGAGCTCACTTCAATCTCAGCTTAAAAACACGAACATATATATATATATATATATATATATATATATATATATATATACTTGCTCAGTATTATACGAAATTGGTTCCGCCAAGTGCTTCGATAGTAACACTGCAACTTCGGACCTGAAAATTCGACGGGCTGACGCGTCATAACCTACTACAGGTGCAGAGGATTCTAGAGCTGTGTAGCTTGCTTTCTTCTTCAGTTCAGTTCACGAAACCATTATCATCTGGGAAACGGCCGACGTCTCCTTCTAATTTTCGAGAGCTGCGCTGCGGCTACAGCCCAAAGAATAAAGAACTGGAAGCTGAAAGCTACTGGTCCAATCTCTCGCAATCTCCCAAATACCGACCCCAGGTCGTCCCAGTGCCCGCACGGGCCCGGTGGGCAAACTTGCCCCACGCCGCGCCGGAATTCCTCTAGCCCATCGACGCCGAAGAGCTCTACGCAGGGTTCCACATTGCCCGCCCGGGCCGGGCCAACTGGCTCCACTCCGCGCCGAAATTTCTCTAGCTCATCGGTGCCGAAGAGCCCCACGAGGCATGGGGGCCGGCGGTAAACCGTGAACCAGGCAGGTTCCGCCAGAACCGTCGTAGAGCTCTTAACACGCAAAAAAGTTCTCTGATTGAACGGACGAAGCTTCCTTGAATGTAAGCTTGAAAACTCGCAGAATGTATGTTTAAGTTTTAGACGACGTCGGTTCCACCACGTCTTTTGACAATACTATTACAGGTACGGACATGAGAATTCGACAAGCAGACGCGGCAGAATCCACTACACGTGCGGAAAATACGAGCTCTCAAAACGAATGGCCAAATCTCTCAGAATTTTCAATAAAGCCGGACCCAGGTCGTCACATTGTGCGCCCGGGCCGGGTGGGCCAACTGGAAGCCGGCGGTAAGCCGTCAAACTTGGTTTTTGCTTTGCTCGGAGCCCACAGGGAAGAGGAGTCCCCGCTCAGGATTCAGGTCCGCAGCAGAGGAGCAGGTGCTCAACACCTTCAGCGAGGCGCTTGCTGGCCAAAAGCTCAGCTTGACAGACAGTGCAGGAGGGCGGGATGGCGGCAGCCTCGGAAGCTATGTCGCATAGCCAAACGCCATGACAGAGATCGAGAGCAGGGCGAGGGAGCACAAATATGTCAATGACCCAGCCTATGCGAACACCGCAGGAGGAGCGGCCACCGGGAACTCGTAAAACTTCCTGGTCATAAATGTATATGTGGATGGCACGAGCGCGGCAATCTTGCATTCAGCGCGCGCAAGGGTGCGCGGTTTCATAAAAATGTGCAGGACAGCTCCTTGCTCGTCTACAACTCGAGTTCAGTTGAGACAAACACCCAAGAAAGTAAAAAGCTGAACAGATGTTTCCAGAATATCTAAAAATATTAAGAAGCTCTCGTGTAGAGCATGCGAGCTCGCTGTTTGCACAGCAGAAATAGTTTCTTGGTCGCAGAGCTGGTAGCAAACCGATCTCGTCTCGATACTGCAGCCTAACGCTCGTGATCATCTCTATTCAAACAGTCTGCTTCCCATCGTCGTAGCCTGCACACAGCTCGAAACAATGGAGAAAACCAACACCGCTTATCTAAAGTTTCAAGAGCGCAAAAAGGTTTTTTTGTTCGTCGCAGCTGCTAGCAGACGGACCTCAGCCGTCTAAAAGCTCTAGACTACAGTTCTCAGCATTTTCTGTCGATTGGTGTACACCTTAGCTCCGTACCTACCTTGCAGCTCGAATAAAGCACAGGAGATAAAGATCATCTCTCACCCAAAAAAGTGCAGAGTGCGAATTGCGTGGTGGCTACTAGCAGACCAATTTCAGACGTCTCGATACTCTAGGCCATGTGTCTCAGGACTTCCTGTTGAACGGTCTGCTTCCCAGATCCCTAGCTCGCCTGCAACTCAAATGAAATACAGAAAACGGACACCGTCTTTCACAAAAATGAAAGGAGTGCACGTGGCTATTTGTCTACAGCCCCGGTAAAAAGACCAATCTCAGGCGTCTAGATACGTTTGACTGATGCGTCTCAGCATGTACTTCGATCGGTGTGCATCTGAACTCCGCAGCTGGCCTCCAGCTCGAATTCAAGGGAGGAACGCACATCATCTCTCGGCAAATACTTGTAGCACAAACAGTTGTTCAGTCGCAGCTCTGATTGCAGGCGGATTTCAGACGTCTCGATACCGTTGGCGGGCGTGGCTGCTGATTTCTTGTTTGGAGATCCGCTAACCAGCTCCGCAGCCAGCCTACAGCTCGAATACAGTAGAGACAACTGACATCATAACTGGGAGCGGGCGGTAAACCGACAAACCTTGGTTACCGCCGGGAATTCGTAAAGCTTCCTTGCCCCGTACATGAATGGGATGCGGGCGCGGCAATATCGCATCCCGCGCGCGCGAGGGCGACGTTTCATGGGGAAGACGCGGGGGGAAGCAGGAGCGAGGCGGAGAAGGAGGCGGAGGAGGCCGAGGAAGAGAAGGAGAAAGGGAAAGACCAGGAGGGGGAAGGGTGGAGGGGGCGCAACCGCGGCCGGAATACCAAAAAAAACACAGCGAAAAATTCGCGATAGTTTCCCCCTCCCAGCCACGGCCGCAGCCGCAGCCCCGACCGCAGCCGCGGCCGCGGCCGGGAGAGGAAAGCCACCGCGAACAATTCGCGATAGTGCCCGCCCACAGCGGCGGCCGCAGCCGCAGCCCCGACCGCAGCCACGGCGGCGACTGGAAAAGGAAGACCACCGCGAAAAATTCGCGATAGTTTCCCCCCCCAGCCGCGGCAGCAGCCACTGCCGCAGCCGCCGCCGCGGCTGGGAGAGAAGCCACCACGAAAAATTCAATTCCGCCACACAATACACATTCTTCGTTGTTGTCCCTTTCTCCTCCATCGCCAACACCGCTGAGTGCGATCGGCGGTCGCCGGTACTCCTGACCGACTCAGTCCTCCATTCCGGTTCCAGTGACCTGCCAGGAGGTTGGCTCCGGCGGCTGCGAACCCTCAACAAGCTGGACATCACCAGAAAATAATCTCATCGGCCCCGGCACTAAAATGGGCACCGAATGCTAAACTATTTCCAGCAACTGCTTGCCTCAGGAACGACTTACTTCCCGCTCTGGCCCTGGCGTCTTTAGGGACTCGCGCCACATGGCCTTTCTTGGCATTCAGCCCTATGACCACGTGACTATGTCCCAGGGGCGACGTGAGGCCCCAGCAGTAGTGGCAACTGTCCGTACCACCAGTTTGGACGACTGGCCGCGCCGCCGGTTCTTGGGTCTGGTCTCCCGCCAGTTCTTGGGATGGTCGCCCGCCAGTTCTTGGGATGGTCGCCCCTTCGGAACTTGGGTCCGGTGCCCGCCAGTTCTTGGGATGGTCGCCCGCCAGTTATCGGGTTGGTCGCCCATGGATTGGGATTTCTCCCCTCACGTGTGTGCCGAGCAGTTTCATGATATGCTCAGGTCGGAAATAAAAACAAATATTTACACATGCGCAGATCCACACAGCCGCGGCCACGGCCACGGCCACAGCCACAGCCACGGCCACGGCCACGGCCACGGCCGCGGCCACGGCGACCACGGCCACGACCACGGCCACAGCCACGGCCACGACCACGGCCACGGCCACGGCCACGGCCACGGCCACGGCCACGGCCACGGCCACGACCACGACCACGGCCACGGCCACGGCCACGGCCACGGCCACGGCCACGGCCACGGCCACGGCCACGGCCACGGCCACGGCCACGGCCACCACGACCACGGCCACGGCCACGGCCACGGCCACGGCCACGGCCACGGCCACGGCCACGGCCACGGCCACGGCCACGGCCACGGCCACGGCCACGGCCACGGCCACGGCCACGGCCACGGCCACGGCCACGGCCACGGCCACGGCCACGGCCACGGCCACGGCCACGGCCACGGGGCCACGGCCACGGGCCACGGCCACGGCCACTCACCACGGCCGCGGCCACCACGGCCACGGCCACCACGGCCACCACGACCACGGCCACCACGGCCATGCCACCACGGCCAAGGCCACCACGGCCATGGCCACCACGGCCACGGCCATCACGGCCACGGCCAATGCGACAGCCATGGTTCCAAAAACGGTCACGGCCGCGGCCACGGCCACGGCCACGGCCACGGCCACGGTCATAGCTACGGCCACGGCCACGGCCAGGGCACGCCGCGGCCACGGCCACAGCCACGGCCACGGCCACGGCCACAGCTACGGCCACAGACGCCGCGCCACGGTCACGGCCAAGGCCACGGCCACGGCCACGGCCCCGAACACGGCCACAGGGCTGCGGCCACGGCCACAGCCACGGCCACAATCACGGTCACGGCCACGACCACGACTACGGCCACGACCACGGCCACGGCCACCGGCCATGGCCACCACAGCCACGGTCACCACGGCCACGGCCGCAACGGCCTGCCACAAACCACCACGGCCACGGCCACCACGGCCACCACGGCCACGGCCACTACGGCCACGGTCACCACGCCCACGGCCAACACAGCCACCACGGTCACGGCCACGGCTACACGGCAACAGCTACAACCGCCACGGGCACCACGGCCACGGCCACCCTGGCCACGCCCACCACGGCCACCACGAAAGGCACGGCAATCACCCAAGACTACGTATGGTTATCACGGTCACGGGCACGCCCAGAGCCAGCGGCCATCAGTTAGAGGCACGACTACGGCTATCCGAAATAATTGAGATAGTATAACGGACGCTAGAACTGAGCATTTAAACGGAGGCTCTAATGTGACGTCGGTTTCGCCAAGTGTTTTGATAGTAATACTCCAGCTACAAACCTGAGAACTGCACAGCCACACGCGGCATAATACATCACAAGTGCAAAAAAGTGGTTATTAAAACGAATTTAAAATCTCTCACAACCTTCGAAAAATTGATGTGGAAAACTCGAAAAACACGTTTTTCAGTTTTTATCAAAACTCGGTTCCCCCAAGTGTTTTGATAGTAATACTGCAGCTACGGACCTGAGAATTTCACTGCCGGACGCGGCATTACCCAATACAAGTGCGAAAAATACCAGCTCTCAAAACGAATGTTCAAATCTCGCACAATATTCGCCCAACTGACCCAAAGTTCCCACATTGTCCGCCCGGGCCGGGCGGGCCAACTAGCTGCACCCCGCGCCGGAATTCCTCTAGCTCATCGATACCGAAGAGCTCTACGAGGTACTGGCGCCGGCGGTGAACCGTCAACCTGGTCACCGCCGGGAGCCTCGTAGAGCTCCTTGCACGCGTAAGAGTGCTCAGAGCCGAAGCAGAGAACTAAATGAAGATTTCCTTGAAGTCTGAATTTTTGCATTTTTTGATGTTAATATGAGGTCGGTTCGGGAAGGGAACCTATAGTAAAAATCCGTCGGGAGAGCTGAGCTGCTCTCAGAACAAAGTTTAGACACTGATGCTCAGCGCAAACTGGGCGCCGGCGGTAAACCGTCAAGCTTGGGCACCGCCGGGGGACTCGTAGAGATTCCTTGCCATATATATATATATATATATATATATAATTCGCATGAAAACCAATACCATCTCCACAGAATTAGCAGAGTACGAATAGTTTTTTCAGCCCGAGCGCTGATAGCAGACTGATTTCAGGCGTCTAGATACTTTTAACTCGCGCCCCTGATGATTCCCTTCCGATTGCTGTGCTGAACAGCTCTGTAGCTCATCTGCAGCGCGAATGAAGTCCAGAAAAACAATACCATCTCCAAGAAATTAGCAGAGTACGAATAGTTTTTCAGCCCGAGCGCTGGAAGCAGGCTGATTTCAGGCGTCTGGATACTTTGAAATAGCGCGCCTAATTGCTGTGCCTAAGAACTCTGCAGCTCGTATTCAGCTCGAGTTAACCAATTCCATCTCCAAAAAATAGCAGAGTATGAATAGTTGTTCGGCTTCTGCGCTGATAGCAACGAGAATTCAGGCGTCTAGATACGTCAGACTAGCGCGCCTGATGATTTCCTCCCGATTGCTGTGCCAAAGAGCTCTCTAGCTCATCTGCAGCTCGAGTTAAGTAAAGGAACTCATCATCATCTCGAAATAGAATCGGTGGAGTACAAATAGTGCTGCGGACCTAGCTCTGGGAGCAGACCGAGTTCAGGCCTCTAGATGCTTCAGACGAACGCGCCTGATTATTCTGAATCGATTTGGTGTGCATACCAGCTCTGTAGCTGTCCTACAGCTCGAGTTAAGTACAGAAAACCGACAGCACCTGTCAAGATGACTCGAAACAGCCGATCCTGCCAGAGTGCTTTTTGGCAGCAATATGTACGCGATCGAGCTTAGATTGAGACGGCGAGCGGGAATGAGATCGAAGATGGTCGGAAAAAAAAAAAGCTCAAACGAATTGTTGAATTTCGAGAACATAACTGGGAGCCGGCGGCAAACCGTCAACCTTGGTTTTTTGCTTTGCGCAGAGCCACAGGCCTGAGTTCAGGCCCGCTCGAGTCACAGCCTAACGCAGATGGGGCGAAACAGGCCGAGCGCCTGAAGGACCGCCGCCACACCTTTCAGGAGGTGCTTTGCAGCAAGAAGTTCAGCCTGGGTCACTGTACACGAGGGCGGAAGACGAAAGGCTTCTGAGGCAACACTGCACCACCAGAAACCGTTCGGAGAAGCGGAGCCAACCGTTGATTTCCGGCTTTGATCTTCGCTCTCTCCGTTCCCATCGAAGCAGTCGACACACTCTGTAGCCGCAGTCATAGAACTGTGGGGCAACACCGTGCGACCTGACGCCGTACACGCAGGGTCCATCACAGACCACAAGGCACGAAGTCAGGCTACAACGCGGAGTGCCACACCGGCCCCACGATATCCAAGAGAGCTTGAACAAGTACGGAGGCCTTACGCCGATGGGCAATATCGACTCGCTCCTCAGTGGAAATGTAATGTAGGCATTGGCACATGTCAGGGAAGCGTCCATACACCAAGGGTTCCGCCCAGGCTTGCACGAAAGCATCCCGCTCCTCGCAGGGGCACTGATGCCAAGCTCCTAAGAAGTCAACAACCCAAATTCTCTGTGCATTCACGGACTCCTCATCACTCGAGTCGTCATCGTCCTCTTTCGGAAACAAGCCCAAGTATGTACGCAGCACGCCCGAGTCCACATACGGCCGCGGCAGGAGAGAATGAACCACATGATCCGCCGTGGATGCAAGCACTGGCGGGGTCTCCGCAACAGGAACCTCTCGTCGGAAACAATACCTTTTGATACGCATGGCTCGGGGGTCAATCGCAAGAGCAGGAGGATGGACCGAGCAACTCGCATCCGAAGCGGGCACAGCGGGAACGGCATCAGGGGTGGGATCGGCACCGCTCACTCTAGCACCTTCCGCCTCCACGGCAGCACCATTCTCATACACATTGGGAGAAGACGGTGAAGGCATCGTAGCGCCCATTGTCGCAAGATTGACTGAGGCGCTCGCACCCGACACTAAACTATCGGGAACGCCGTCAGGTACAGGCTCAACAAAAGTCACTCGAGCATCCTCCACCTCCACAGCAGCACCACTCTCAGACACATTCGGAAAATGATGAGAAGTCGTCGTGACGCCCGTTGCCGCCAGCTGGACCGAGGCACTCGCATCCGAAACTGATACATCGGGAACGGCATCAGGGACGGGATCAGCACTAGCCACTCGAGCATCCTCCACCACGGCAATACCACTCTCAAGCACATTCGGAAAATAATGGGAAATCGTCGTGACGCCCGCTGCCGTTGCAGGAGAAACATGCATCGGGGAGGAAGGCCCCACACCTGGTGTCGAAGAAGCTCGCACGCCTGTCCACGGAGCCGTACCAGCAGGGCCGCGGTTACGACAGTAACGAGGGGCGACGACATCGGCACGACAGAGGCCAATGAAATCCCCCACCTGACACGACGAAGACGTGGAACACAACCAGAGACGGTGCTTCACCTGTCTAGCACGTGAACGACGCCGTTGCGAGGGCGACGCTTTCGTGACGGGCCTCCCAATCTGCTCACATGTCAAGGTCCCAGCACAAGCATACAAGTCATTCACACATACTTCGAGCACAGACAAACGTGAAGAGACAAAATCAGATGCCATGCAATCCATGCTCTCTGAAACAAATTCAGAAGTCATACAATCAGAAACAAAAGCCATAGGTTCATACTCATTGCGGACCAGCACAACGACCCTGCCCCCACAGTACGGCGCTAGCGAAAGCGCGGCCTGCTTTAAGGCCGCGGGACGTGCCAGCCGCGAAGCGGTCTGAAGCGGGCCCTCAGGAGAAGATGATGACGATGGCGGCAGCGGTGCAGCCCCCCCCATTTTGCTGCTGCGCTGGCCGCACGCTCGTCCCGCCGGCGTTGACACGCCGGGCGGGTCCCTCCTTCCGCCACGCGAAGCGGGCCTCGCCGCTGGTGCCGTTGGACACCGAGGCAAAGCCCAGGGCGGGCGGGCAAAAGAGGGCCCATTTGGGCCCTGGGAGGGCTTTGAGCCCCGAAGGCTTGAGCGGGAGAGAGGGAAAGAGAAGGGCAGGCAGAGGCAGGAGCAGGGAGAGGAGAAAACCCAAGCCGACTGGGGAGGGCGGGGCCCAACCGTTTAGGACAAACAACTAAGACCCCGCCCCCACAGTACGGCGCTAGCGAAAGCGCGGCCTGCTTTAAGGCCGCGGGACGTGCCAGCCGCGAAGCGGTCTGAAGCGGGCCCTCAGGAGAAGATGATGACGATGGCGGCAGCGGTGCAGCCCCCCCCATTTTGCTGCTGCGCTGGCCGCACGCTCCTCCCGCCGGCGTTGACACGCCGGGCGGGTCCCTCCTTCCGCCACGCGAAGCGGGCCTCGCCGCCTTTGTTCTAATAATACTGGTGCTGCTGCCAGTGACCCTGCACACTGGCCGCCTGGCGGATTCTACGCGCCGGCGTGCTGTGTGGGCGCCCTGATGGGCGTCGCCCAAACTGGGTGCCAGGCACTGTGCTGCCGGCACCGTCTAGGCACTGAGTCACGCATCGCCTGGCGTGTGCGCCGGCGTGCGTGTGGGGCCCCACTGGCCCTCCTGTCTGCCGACTGCCGCCAGGCAACTGATGCCGGCGCGCGCGGCTGTCCTCCGCGAGGTTAGGCCTTGGGCTCACGCCGGTGCCTTGATTGCCGGCGGAGCCCGACCTCGGGCTGAGGCCCGAAGATGTCATCGCTGGCGCTCGGCACGGGCCGGTGCTTGGCACCCCCGTCCGCGCCGCGGCCTCCAGATCTCCCGGCTCCCCGCCTCCACAGGTGCCCAAGGTGCACAGGGCGGGCAGGGTCCGGCCCCTGACAGAGGGGGTTCCCCGGGCCGGCGCTGGGGTGCGGGCCCGTGCCTGCGCATGAATTCTGGTGCTGCGGTCACACTGGGCCATCAGATTGCCAGCTACTGTATCTCAAGCTGACGTCAGTATGCCCGGCACGACCAGGCTTGGCATAGAGAGCCGGCGTGCCAGGCAGGTCCCAGCGTGGTCCTCGTCCAACGGCTGCAAGGGGACCCACAGTATCCCAGGCACTAGTGGGGCCCTGACGGACGAGCCTGTGCACGTGCGTCTGCCTTGAGGTATTAGCCAGTGCCGAAGGCACGGGTGGGTGTACTCTGCGAGCGCCCGGCTGCTCGCCGGCGGCGCAGGTGGCTGGTGGCTGCACCCAAGCACGCACGGCGGGAAGGCCGGCGGCTTGGGTTGGGCGCACGCCAGGTGTGCAAGCACCGGCGGCGCCCGCTGCGGCCCCCTCATGGGCTCTCACGCCTGGCGCTCTCGGCGCCGGCGGCAGCTCTGCTGGGGGCGTTGTCCTTCGCCGGGTTGGTCAGCGAGGAGGTGTCCCTGGCCATCTTGCCGGAGATGCCCTTCATCGGCTCGTGCGACTCCCACAGGTAGCCGTAGAACGCATCCGACTGCCAGCGCCCAAATCGGCGCACCCGGGAGGTCCTCGGTCACGTGGTACATTGCAGTCGCCCCGCCGATCCTCAGGGAATGGCTGCCGATCTCCTCTCTAGAGAGGCCGGCGGCCAGCCCCGCGACCGTCAGGAAGTGCTGCACCTCTGCCCTACGGATCGGTGTACCTGACGCCCAGCGGAAAAGGGGCAGCCGTTCTTCGGTGCCCTTTATCCGCTGGGGATGGTGAGCCTGGAGCCGCTCCATCGCCGCGATCGGGCAGAGCGTCGTGCCGGCGCGGTAGTGGTTCCTCACCGTCCCGACGTTGAGCTGGTCCGTCTTGCTGCCCTTGATGTAGATCACCATCTCGTCGGCGTCCTGGAAGCTGGCCACTCGCTTCCCTTCCTTCTTGGGCTCTACGTCCTCCCCGTGCAGCACGCGCTCGAAAGACCACGAGCGCCCGTCCTGGAGGAGGTACTCTGAAGCCCTCAGGAGGAAGAAAAACGCTGTCACAATGGCCGCCCAGATGACCACTGCATCCTCCTCGGGGAGCTTGGCTTCCTGCTGGAGAAAGCCGCGGAGCCATTCGAGCATGGCTGGCGTGACGGGCTTCTTCCGCTTGGTCTCGGGCCCCTGCCAGCGTTTCAGCCCTGCCAGCGTGCTCCAGAGGCGACCCCTGTGGAGCAAGGGATCCGAGTAGCCGGCCACCAGGTGGGCGTAGCGCACCGCGAAGAGCTTCTGCTTGATGGTCCCCTCGGTCCTCCCGACGACCCGCGCTAGGAGGACGGCGAAGTTGATGAGCGCCTCCTCGTCGGCCAGGCGCTCCTCGCGATCACGTCCTCGGAGCCAAGGGCTAAGCCCTTGCGCCTGGCGCACGGCTACCCAGAGCCGCCATCCTCCCTCGTAACCTGCCCTTGTGCCTTCGCTGAGTTTCTGCAGCATGGCCTCCATCTTCTGCTGCGCGAACCAGCCGGCGTAGTTGGCCCCGCCAGGCTCAGCACGGCCGGCGGGGGCGAGCTCCTTCCCGGGGTAGTTGTTCTTCCGCGCTACGCCCAGACCAAGTTGGTTGCTGGCATCTCTCTGGCACGTCGAGGGCTCTTTTTACGAGGGCTCTTCGAGCGAGTTACACTTTTGCCTAGCTTGACCTTCTCTGCGGCCGGGGCCTCGCGGGGTCCGATGAGCGTGTCCTCGTCGATCATCTTGAAGCGGACTGCCTGGGCACGCCGGCGATTCTTGTGCATCCCGTCGGTGAGCGCCCCTCCTGCCCTCGCCTCATCCTCTGCTGCCAGCGCCAGTGCGGGCTGATCCGGTGCCTGTGCCCAGGCGCGGAACCAGCGCTTGGTGGCATCCCACGCGGCCTGCTCCTCTGGATCATGGCATACTCCGGCACGCTGCGTACTGGTGTTATCGAGTGCCTCTGTCACCGCGGCCAGCACCGCCTCCGCGGTCCTCGGCGGGAGCGCCCTGGCTGCGCCTTTCAGGAGTTCGTCCTCTGTGGAGCCCTGGGTTCGCAGGTGGGTCCACTCGTCGTTGGTCCCTCCCTGCACTCGCCAAACCTCTTGGGGCGTCAGGGCACGGACCGTGCCCCCACCTCCTCCGGCGATACGGAGGAGCGTCGCTCCGGGTCCTTGGAGTTCCGCCCCTGGCCAGCGGATGGTGCCCACCGGCCCCTCCTCACTGTAGATCAGGTGCTTCACTCCATCCTTCTTGAGGTGCCCGACCGGCTTGAGGAGGAGGGGGTCGCTGGTGGACTGAATGCGGGGGTCCCACGACACTTCGCCCTGCTGGTCGAGCCAGAGGTGGTCCTTTCCCTTGTCCAGGAGCGGCTTGACGCTGGCAGCTCGCGAGCAGGCCGGCGGCATGTTAATGCACGCCAGGCCCACTCCCGCTTTCCGACGCCCGCCCGTGAGCACCTGCCTGGTCCGCGCGGCGGCGTCCCCGTGGTGCGTGCAGACCACCTCGAACTTCGAGATCATGTAGCCCAGCTGCTTGAGCGCCTTTTCGAACCTGGCCGTATCTACCCCGGTCGGGGCGTCCACGACTACCACTTCAGGGCTCTCCCGGGTTGCTGCAACGAGGACGGCCTCCATCTCTCTGCCCTTGGGGTCCAGGGACAGCGACGCCATGAGCCATCCTGCCTTCTGGTTCTCCTCGGGCTCCGATCCCCCGAGGCGCTTGAAGGCTTTCGTGTACGGGTTGATAAGGCTCCCCACTTCTCTGCCCAGTTTTCCGCGGAGCGGGAGAGTCTTCGGCAGCCCATGCCCTCGCTGAAGTGCTCGGTGTCGAAGGGCGGCCTCGGCCACGAGGCCCGTCTCCCCTGGGAGTCTGAGAAGGCGCTCCTTGGCGTCCTCCAGTATCTGGCCCCAGGCTGCGGGAGGCTCGAGGCGCTTCCAGCCTGAAGTGGCCAGCGTGTCGTGAACCTTCTTGACCTCTTCGCGAGTAAGCCAGTCGGCCACCTCGTTGTGGTAGGTCCTAACAAAGAACGAGACGATGCGGCACCCGTGCATGGCTTCGATCCTCTCCACTAGACGGATCAGGTGGCGGGCGAGGGCGTTCTTGGGGCTTCTCTTGGTGAGCCATGCCTTCACATTCTGATTGTCCGTAACGTAGAACACCAACTCGCCTTCCCACTTCGAGCCCTGCTTCGTGGCCAACGCGACCACCGCCAACAGCTCGACCACCGCTATGATCCAGTCCTCCTCGCTGCTCTCGCCCCCGACCGCGTGACTCAGGGCCTCGAGCAGTGGTCCGGCGTCCGCGGCCATGTACTCCGGCGTCGGCGTGGCACCCTCTGCGGTTGCGCTCCCCCAGTCGATGGCGCCAATCGAGGAAGTAGTAGCATCTCCACCTGTCCACCGCGTGGTACGTGCTGTTCCCGGCAGTGCGAGGCGTTCGCGCACCGACAGAGCTTGCGTGAAGCTGGCCTGGAAGGTCGTGCTCCAAGCCTCAGGGACGTCGAAGAGCATCCTCAGAAAACCCACTGACGCGCCCCACTCCCCCCAGGCGAGCTCGACTTCCTCAGGCGTACCCTTCGGCTCTGCCCAGCTCGTCCCGCTGCTCAGGAGCCCGTCCAGGGCTGGGAGCTCGGGGCGGAGGGCCGGCTGTGCTGAGGCCCAGAACTGGGCACAGCCTCGCAGCTCTTGGGCGACCTTCAGGGGGGCCCGCCTTGATCCCCTAAGTTCCGGGAGGGCGAGCAGGTACTGAGCCTTGATGCATTTGGGTTCTGGGAGCCTAACCACCTTCGTGTCGAAGTTCATGTGGAGGCCCCAGATCAGCTGCTCTGCGGCAAACTCCCCCTCGACGTCCAGTTTCTCCTCGTTAACTGCGTCCGGGCCCCAGACTCGCTTCATGGCCCCGTCGAGCTCCTCGGCCGAGAGCCAGGGTCGGAGGCCCACCAGCGGCTCGAGGACAACCCCGTCGTCCATGAGCCACTTGGAGGCGTACTTGACGGTATCGTTGATCCTGGGCGCCGGCGGCTTCCTCCTCTCGTGCTCGCTCTTGGCCGCCCAGGCGAACGCCATGTACTCGCCGGGGCTGCCAGCCCAGCCGAAGACCAGCACGCCGTGGATCAAGATAACCCGCCCTGGCACTCCGACCTCCTTGCCCGGGAGTGTCGTCCCGAACTCTAGCACTGCCGCTGGCTCCAGGTGGTGCCACTTGAAGGCCCTGGCCACGTCGCGCTTCGCAACCACCTGCTGGACGCCCGGGCGCCTCGCTTCCCACCAGAGGCTGAGCCGCGCAAGCCCCCTGTGGAGGTGCTGCTTCGCTGGTGGGTGCTGCTCCTTCGGGGAGAAGGCGTTGGCCGCCCGCATGTCGTGGATCGGCCGGCCCTCCTTCGAGATGGTCCGATCGGGCAACATCTTGGGGACCCTCCCGCTGGGCGACTCAACCAGCGCCGAGGCAGCGAGCACATCCTCGACCTCGTCCGAGGCCCAGAGGACGACGCCGTAGCGGCTGTCCTTCCAGGCCTTCTCGAACATCTCCAGCGCGTGGTCCACCGCCGAGGAGTGCGACTTGGCCTGCGTGCGTGCCCGCTCCTCCGTGCGCCGCACGGGTACCCCTCCGGTGGCCACTGCCCGGAGGTAGGCGGCGTGGTGCGGGTCCAAGGACTTCTGCACGTCTTCCTGGAGCACGCCGCCCGACGGGTTCCCATGGACCTCCTCTCGCGCGTGCTTCAGCAACTCGGCAGCTCTCTCTATGCTGCCGGCGAGACGGAGGAGTGAGTTGCCCCGCTTCACGACCTCTGGCACCTTCTCGGGCTGGAAGGTGGGGTGGTCCGCGCACCACTTGACGTAGGCACGCGCCTCCTCCTGCGCCCTCCCCCCGCTTGGCGCCGCCGGCGCCTCCCCCAAAGGGGGTCCCCCACAGCGGCCTCCCCGTGGAGGAGACGGCCAAGGGGGCGGCATCATCGGCGGCATGCCAGGTGGTCTGCAGATCTGCCCTGGGAGGAGTGGGCGCCACCCCGGAGGCCTCAGCAGTGGTCGGACTGCGTGGTCCGGGGGCACGAGTGGCCCTGCTGGATCGTCTTGGCGGGGTCTGGGCTGCGAGGGCTTCCCCTTGGAGGTGGCGCACAGCTGGGCACCCAACGATCTCGGCCTGGGCCTGAGTGTGGGCGCCTCCCCAGACGTTCCTGTGCTGCCGGCGTCTGCCCTCCCGGTAGGGGGGTCTCCGCTGGAGGTCGTCGACCTACCTGCGGCCCGCCTGGCTGCTTCCACGACCGTCTCTGCCGAGCGGCTTCGCCTCGTAGGCGCTGCCTTCTGGGGGATCGTGGCGGGGAGTCTGCTCTTCTGATGCTGGGCTGGGTCCGAGGGGATCTCCAGTACCTCGGGCGGCGGTGGTGCGCTTGGCGGTGGCCTTGCGCCTGCAGCGGGGGCAGGGCCTCCGCTGCCGCTGGCCCCAGGAGAGCTCTGAAAAGGCTCCTCCCTGCTCCGCTTGGCTGCTTCTGCTTGCCCAGGCCAGAGGCTCAGAGGATCTGGGTCCTCTGGGAGGGGGGGGTCTGGTCCCTCCTCGGTCCTCGCGTACGGCTTCTCCACCACCTCGTCCTCCGAGCTCTCGGCGGAGCCCGCGTCGTCGCTCGGAGGTTCCTCCTCCGCCTTTTCGTACACGATCCTCTGGCGCTTCTTCGCGGGGATGTCGTCCAGCTCCCCTGCCTTCACCATCTTGCGGGTCAGCCTCTCGAGGATGTCAACGTACTCGCTCGCGATCTCGCCCTGCTCTTCGTAGGGAGTACCGGTCCAGCTCCGCGGTAGACATGGAGCTGATGCCCTCGATCAGGAGTTCGCGGGCTTTCCTCCTCCGTTCGGGTCCTGTGGGATCGTCGGCCGAGACCCCGAGCAGGTTGTTCAGGATGCACTCCGCTTCGTGGCACTTGTTCTCCCCATCCAGGATGGCCGAGGGCAGTGGGGTCTCGTCCTCCCAGGCTGGGTCAAGGGGGGTGGCCACGCTCTGCCCGCTGGGGGGTTCTGAGCTGGCCCGGCGGGGATGCCCGGCTCGCGCTTGCTCCGCCTCGCGCTTGCCGGCATCCCTCGCACGACGGGCCCGGCGGCGTTCCTTAGCCTCTGCCAGCTGTATCTGCAGCTCCTGGATGCGCTTCTCCTCCTCCTCCAGGACACCTACCTCGGCGGCTCTGGCAGCTTCGAGCTTCCCCCTTATGCTCTCCAGCTTAATGCTGTCGGCTGAGCTGCCGCCGCTGCTGGACCCTCCGGCGGGTGCCTCGCGGCTTTGCCTCTGGAGGGCCTGGGCAGCAGCTTGCTGGAAGCGCTTCCCTCCTGAGCGCGGTGGGGGGGTCCGCCTGTTCCAGACAACGCCAAGCTCCGGGCTGCCAAAGCCCTGGGAGCTGGCTCGGTCGGCGATCCTCAGCGTGACACTGCGGTGGGAAGCGGGGGTGGCCTCGCTGCGACAGGCGAAGCTCCTCGGGACTGAGAACGTCGTCACGCAGCCACCTGCAGGTCATGAGGACGCTCTGGAGCTCGTGTGCGTACATGGGGGCCCCGGGGATCGGTATCCATCGGTCCCCCCGCTGCGGGAGAAGCACCTTGACTGGCTCGTCGGCCTGCTGCTCGGCTTGCCTGGACTTCTTGACCCTCCTGGGCGGCTCCTTCTCTTCCTCTTCCTCCTCTCCCTCTCCTTCGTCTCCCCCAGGTTCGTCGTCTCCACCATCTCCTCCAGGGCCTGGTGGTGGCGCTCCTCGGTCGGGGTCTCTCTTTCTCGCCTTGTTGCGCTTCCACCCTCCCCTCTTCTTGCCTCTGTTCGCGCACTGCCATCCTTTGAGCCCTGCTGGATGGTCTTCCTCCGCCTCTTTCTTCATGACTGGCACGTCCTGGAAGCGAAAAAGAGGGGGGGGGTCCGCCAGGTGAACCCTGTCACCGGCTCCCGCCGCCATTGTCCCCGGCCCTCGTCGTGACGATGGGCTCGAGCTTCTTCAGGAGCTTCGCAGGGGGGGTCCCCGCCCCCGCAGCCTTGACGACCTCGGCCCAGGCAGCGCACAGCCTCGTCGGGCACTGGCCGGCGTAGCGGGTGCGTCGTAGTCCACGCTGACCGACCTGAAGCCGAGGGTGCTCAACTCCTCCCGCAGCGCCTTGACCAGCGGGTGGGCTCCGCTGGGGATGCGCCCTCCACCGTGCAGGTGTGGAGGCGACCGGTGTGAGATCTTGGCCACGAAGTTGTCGGCTCGGTCGCGCCCGTAGTACAAGGCCACGGTGCCCTCCGGGAGGTCCTCGAAGGCCTTCCCGGTGCGTGGTTCAACCCGGCTCCAGTGGAAGTTCGCGGGCCCCAGCTTGCCGACGAGGTCGTTCAGCGGGCGCAGCAGCTCGGGTCCGAGCTGTGGAGTTTCCATGGCTTTGGCGTCCACGGCAAGACCCTGGGCCTTGACGCCTGCAAGGGCCAGTCGATTGGTCAGGCTCAGGATGTCTTTCTGCTCGGACTGGCTGAGCGTGAGCCCGGAGGAGTTGTAGTGGTCGATCTGGGTCTGGGTCAGGTCGTAGGGGAGAGGCCCCTCCAAGGCGACGTGCTCGCGCTGGTTGGTGCAGCGCCTCGCCAGAGAGAGCGCCCAGGGGTAGAGGCCCTTCGAGACCATCCAGAACGTCAGCTTGCGGTGCCGCTTCGCGGGCTCCTCTGGGGGCCCCAGTCCCCACTCGCACATAGCGACAGAGATGATCCGTGCCCCTGTGCGCTTCTGCAGCTGCTTGATCCTGGCCCTGTCCCAGATCTTCGGGTAGCGTCCGTCGCTGGCCGTGTTCTCGAGCATCCACTCCCGATCGTTGGCGTCGAGGCGCTCGCAGAGGTCGGCGGCGAAATCTGTCATGATGTTGCTTTCGATCTCCGCCTGGACCGTCCCGTCGCCGTCCGGGTGCTCGAACGCGCGGGTCCCGCCGTTCTTGAGGCACCAAGCCGAATGGGTCGTACATGGTGGGGCCAACTGGTAGACGTTCGCCTCGTCGGGGCCTGGCGCGGCTCCAGCGTCGAGAAGAAGCCTTTCCCGCACCTGGGGGTCGAAGATGTCGTGCTCCTCCTGGGGCCCGGCCTGGGCCAAAGGATCCTGGAAGTACTCGACGGACGGGGCCGTCTGGAGCCCAGCCTCTCGCATCGCCTTGGTCCAGTTCCCCGTACCCGCGAAGATCTCGCGGGCGCGGATGCCCCACGCGAAGGCGGGTCTGCGCAGGAGGGGCGCGAGGCCGGAGAAGTCCTCCTCCTCGAGCTCCTGATTCCCGACGGCGCCCTCGCGCGTCGGGAGCTGAGCCTGTTGCATACGTTTGCAGTGCGTGCAAGGAGGGGGCCGGCTGGGTATCACGGGCCCCGCGACCTCCTCTGACTCCAGGTACATCTCCCAGCCTACTGTGAGCAGCTCGCGGACGGGCTTCCCAGCGAGTGTCCAGGTCTTGAGGATCTCCCCAGATGCCCGGCCTCGCTTGTTGGGGCTCTGGCTGCCGATGGCCGGCGGCCGGAGCACCCGCATCTGGCCTCGGTGGATCATGACGTGGACCTCCCTCTCGCTGGTCTGCGTCGGCAGGACGGAGTCGATCTCGAGCTGGTTCCAGTGGTTGATCCTCCAGACCCGGACGGTGGTCGTGTTCAGGGCACTCAGGGGGAAGACCGCGATGCACCTGAAGTCCTTGTCGTGGTGCGGGTGCTGGACATCGTGGCAGTGCATCCGGAGCTCGGCTTCACGTGGTGAGACGAAAGGGGGGGCGTCCCCCAACGCGGCGGAGGCGGTGGTGGCTCCATCCCACAACTCGCGGCGGAGCTGAGCAGCCAGGGCCTTCACGGCCGGCGCGTCAGGCTCCTTATCCTCCCAGAGCAGGGCGGCCGCGATGTGGAGCACCAGGCACTGCCTGAGCTCTGCGTCACCCTCATTGAGGCCGAGTCGGGTTCGCATCTCTTCATCGGGTTGGAGCTCATCCTGGAAGTCGAGATAGTCCCATTCTTGGTCCTGCACCGTGAGCTTCCCGCGGCCTACCCCAGCCTCCTCGTCCCAGGTGGCCCCTCCAATGCTGAGGTCCTGTGTGCTGCTCCTCCCCGCCTTTGATCCCAGCTTGTCGAGGGCTCGACCGGCTTCCTCGGCGAGGGTTGGCCCCCCGTCACGAGTCGCCTCCAGCAGTATCTCTTCCAAGCTTAGGGAGATGCCTTCTGAGCTGGCGCGTGCGAGCCTGGCCAGGGCGTGTGAGTGCAGGTAGTCGCTGATGTCGCCCAGGGTCGCGATGGTCCCGCTTTCCTAGATCTTCTCGATGATGTTCCATCTTTCGAGGGCAGCTGGGTGTGTCGTCTCGCCAGTCCCCTCTACTGCGGGCGCGTGGGCGTGGGCGTCCAACAACCAGTCCTCCTCGGGGCCCTGAACAGCCTGCCTGAGCTCCTCCTCGAGGGCGGTGGTCTGGATATCGTCGAAAGCGGCAGGGGGGAACCAGACAGCCGGCGAGCCTCCCGCTCGGCTGCCTCCCGAAGATGCCCCGGGGCCTTCTCCGGCACTTCCGCCAGCCCTTTTGCTGTCCGCTTCGGCCTTGGCCTGGGCCCTGAGCTGAGCCACCCGCCCGTCGACCGAGGCGGGGTCGACCTTGGCGCCAGACTTCAGGCCGCCACGCCTGATGAGCTGCGCCTGCACGGTCCAGTCTAAGCTGCCAAGCCCCTTGATGGCCTCGTGGGAGTGGGCGCAGGTCCCTGCCGCCTTGGGGCAGCCGGGCCAGGTGCAGGCGTCCCAGCAAATGACCTTCCCGTTCTTGTCACGGGGGGCGTGCTTGACCGAGCGCCCGATCTCGCTGGATGTCAGCGCCTTCCCCGCTGGGTACGCCCGGGCGGCGGGCCGCTTCTTGGCAGCAGCCTTCTTGACGGCGGCCCCTGCCTTTCCTGTGCCTGGCCCAGCTCCTGCGGGGGCTTCTTGATCTGCTGGGGCGTGGTCGTCAGCTTTCCCGGCCTTGGGGGTCCTCGAGGGGCCGGCGTGGAGGTTCTGGTGGAGGAACCTCTGCAGCCGCCGGGCCTGGCGCGGAACGCACACTACCTGGTAGCACCCGTCTGGCGCGTCGAGGTCGTATACATTCGGGAAGGTCAGCCACGCACTCCCGGACGGCCCCGTGGGAGCGAGGGCGATGGTCTTGATGTCCTCCCGGCGCGGGTTGGTGAGCCCCAGGATGCGGCACACCTCCCTCCGCTTTTCCCGAAGCTGCTCGCACCAGGTGGCGGCGAGCTCTTCCCAGAGGCTGTACACATAATCAGCGGGGAAGGCCACGTCGTCCTCCTCGTAGGCAAGGCGCAGGGTCTCCAGGGCCCGGCGCCTCTCTGTCTCGTGCATCCGCCCGTAGACCAGCCCGAAGACGGTGATGGCGTTCTCGGCCTGCCTCACCCACTGAGAGAAGACGACTGGGTGCCGGGGGCGCGGTTCGAGCTTGCACGTGGTGGGCATGGTGTAGGCGTCGAACACCTCTGCTTTGCAATGGGGAAAGTCAGCCACTGAGATCGACCACTCGGCAAGATCCTTGTGGTCCCGTCCTCCCCAACAGAAGGCGGCGATGCCGTACGCCATCCTGTTCGTCACCGTCGTCGGCCAGTTCACCGCCTGCATCACATGCTTCGCGTGCTCGCAGGCGCGCTTGAGGCCATGGAACAACTCTCGCCCGGTCAGGGTGCCGCAGACCTCCACGTCGAGGGTGTCGCAGCCCCGCGCCAGGTACACGTCAAGCTCCTCGGCACGTCCGATGGCACCGAGGGTGCCCCGCTGCGCCACCTTCTCCTCGCCGGACCTGCGGAGGCTGTCCACCGCCTGCAGCAGCCGCATGTTGTCCAGGTGCTGCTGCTCTTGACCGTTCTGGAGGACTTGTGCGTAGGTGGAGAAAGCGGCCGATGGTTCGCCCTCTCCAGCTCCCGCGGCATACCTACGATCAGGTTGCCCAGGGGTCTTAACCAGTCCTCCGTGTCCGTAGGCGCTCCGGTTGGTGAACATCTGCCCGAGGTTCGGCACGAGGCCGGGCATCAAGCCTGGTGGAGAAAGACGAGTAGCTCCCGGCACGCGCACGCCAGGCGGGGAGGCCGGCGGCGGCAATGGCGGAGCACTCGCGGCGGCGTCTAGTCCAGGGGGAGCTCCAGGTTGGCCAGGTTCTTGGCTGGTGTCGGGCCTGCGCTCGGTGTCTAGCTTCAAGAGGCCGCTGGCGAGAGGTGGGTTCACACCTTCGTCTTTTTCGGTTCGGACACGCTCCAACGTCTTTTCCCACCTGTCGATGTGCGCCTGGTACTTGGCCCGCTCCTCGGCTCCGCTGCTGCGCATGAGGCGCTGGGTGTACTTGATGAGGTGCCCCAAGACTACGGTGACGTCTTCATCGTACCCTGCTGCCACGCTCTGCAGCGCCGAGGCGTCGTCCGACCCCTCCTCATGAGCCGCGAGGTAAAGCCCCAGCATGGCCTCTCCGGTGCTCTCCTCTTCATGAGCCTTCCCTGCGGGGCTCCGGGAAGAGCGTCGAGGGGCCGAGGGGGCTGGATCACCTTCCTCGCCCAGACCCCACCCGACGCCGAAAGGGGGCTTGGGGGAGCTGCTGCGGTCAAGCCTCGCCCAGTGCTTCTTGAGCTGCGCGTCCATCTCGTCGGGAGTGAGCTGCGGCGCTCCAGGGGTGTCGCCAGAGGTGCCTACTGGATGTCGGTACACAAGCAAATCCCCGCGGGCCCGAAGCTGTGCCCACTGGGGGCGGCTGATCCTATTGGTCTTCCCGCCCACGGGGACCCCGTTCCAAGGACGCAGCTTCTCCCACATGGTGTTGCTCACGACGACGCCGTGCACCCCGATCCCCATTTCCTCGGCACCGAGTGGAGGATGATGCAATAGCTCCTCAAGGTAGCCGGCGGGGAGCCTTCCCTGGTCGCTGGCGACGGGAGCGTACTCGATCCCCGCGGTCTTGAGGGTGAAGCAGACGTTCTCCTGGCCCTCTGCAGAGTGGTCTTTGCAGCGCGGCTCCTCCACGTCTACTACGGTCGTGCTGCCATCTCCGGTGGGCCCTCCTCCGGGTCTGGACTTCCCCAAGAAGATGACCCACTGCGGGCCGGCGGCCCAATGCACTCGTACACGCAGTACGAGGGAGTCACCCTGCTCGGTCTCCTCGCCCGGGGCAGGGCTGGCATCCCGTGGGAGAGGCACCCCCGGAGAAGGCGGCGCTTCGAACTGGGCACCAACAGGTGGACCTCGTGGTGAGGCCGATGCATCACGTAGGTGTTGCCCAGGGGCTGCATGTCCGCGGTGGCTCTCTGGTCCTCGAGCTCCGTCTGCGGGGGGGGCTGCATTGCCTGGGGCGCCCTGTTCGCGCGCCCGTGGACTGCGACTGCGAACTGTCCGGCGCCGCAGGCCCAGACTCGAGAGGAATCCGCGGCCTTGGGCGGCTGCGGCTGCCTGCACTGCTCTGCTCGCTTCTCCACCCAGGTGAAGAAGGCAAAGTGGCACGCCCTCCGCATTGCCAACTGCCTGACGGTAACAAGTCACTTGCGAACACTTATCACGATACCGAGAAGCTCGGTAGACCTGGGCATGATGGGCGCAGAGATGGGCGAAAGAGTTCCGCCCGTCACTGGGTGGCGGGAGGTCTGACGCCTGTCCGTCCTCGAAGAGCAGGGTGGTCGGCTCGGCCTCCGCGGCGTCACGGCAACCGTCGGGTGCCAAGGGGCGGGCGCCGCCACGAAGTACGACGCCCACCCGAACAGCCTCGCATGGTTTGTCCTCGGCCTCCACCTCCGACTCTGACTCCTGATCCAGGACCTCTGCGATGCTCCCTGCAACGCCTGGCTCCGCAGCGCCTGTCTTGCGACGGCGGCGTCGCCGGCAGCAGAAGGAGCAACCGCAGGAGAGGATGCAGTAGAGGAACACGATGATCTTCCAGGTGCCCCTCCCCAGGTCGGCGACGGTCCGCCAAAGCAGGAAGATGCCGCGGCAGGAAGTGAACCTGGCGTGGGAACCAATGTCCACGATCGCCTCAGAATCCAACGCAGCGTACTCTTTGCAATGAACTTCTCCAGGTTGATCTCTACAGACCATGTTGCGGCACAGGTGGATGGAACGGCCCTCGAGCGACTCCAACTTCTGGCGAAGTGCGCGCGAACTCGCACCCTTCACGCCCAGGTAGTCGATCCAAAGGCCCTTCCGGTCGATCCGCTTGGGCTCCGAAAGGTCGATCTTCAGCCGGGCCACGTGGTCGTCGATCTTGATCAGCACGTCATTGGGTCGCCTCCCAGTCCCACGACCCTTCACCTTCTTACTGTAATACTCAGTGGTCGTGGCTGGTCCGGTCTCTGGCCCCATCCAGTTGATCTGGGTAAGGGCAGGCGGAGCCGGCGGCAGGTACCTTTCGGCAGCTGCATCGCCAGGCTCTCGCCGGCGGCACTTAGAGCACCGCGCCAGTAGACCAATCAGCCAGAGGGCAGCTGCACAGGGGGCCAGTAGAGTACGACAGATGTGAGTAAGAAAAGCAAGCACCGCCAGGAAAGCCCAGAAGATGAACGCCCATGCCACGGCAGGCCAGGCGGCCCCGAAGACCGCCAGGCCCAACTTCTCGAGGGCGTAGAAGAACCATCCGCCATCCTTGGTCAGCCAGCCCGTCTCGGCGCGGGTGGAGAAGGCGCTCCCGAGGCTGTCGAGCTTCTCGTAGGCGACCCCGCCCATGCCACTCAGGCGCCAGGCCCAGGTGCCCTCGCGTAGGGGCCTCAACCCCAGCGCCCAGACACCCCAGCCGCCCACCCAAGAATCCTCGCCACGTGGGTCCTCGGTGGGGTGGCTGCCATTCTCGACTCCTCCGGCGGCCTGGGCGGGAGGCGGGGGCGGCGCTCCCGGCGGCCCGCTGTCGGGCGGCGCCTGGGGGCTGCCTGCATCCCCACCCTCCTCCTCGCGCTCGCCGATCTCCATGCCGTACTCGGAGTCGTCGTAGCACGGCACGGTGCACCCGAACGGGACCTCCTGGGCCACAGCCGGGCGGCCCCATCCGGCGCGGGCAACAGCAGTGCTGAGCGGCCCGCGCCAGTCGTAGGCGGCCGCGCTGGTGGTCAGCGCGATCAGCCCGCGCGCCGGGCCTGCCAGCGCCAGACGCCAGGCAGCCATGGCACGCACGCTTCCGGGCGCCGAGGGCGCCCAGACCTCCTGAGGTCGGCTCCAGGGCTTTGAGCCCCGAAGGCTTGAGCGGGAGAGAGGGAAAGAGAAGGGCAGGCAGAGGCAGGAGCAGGGAGACGAGAAAACCCAAGCCGACTGGGGAGGGCGGGGTCCAACCGCTTAGGACAAACATCTAAAACGAGGCAAGTCACAGCAGAAAACGTCTCCGCAAGATGTGGCGCAGCTGTGCTGTAAACTGGGCCAGATCCAGCAACCGCACCACACAAGCACACACAAGCACCTGTTGTCCTGGAAGAGCAAGCCGATGTCAGAACTCGTATAGCTTCCTGACGAAGATGTCGTAGGACGCGACGGCGACGGCGACGGCGACGGCGACGGCGACGGCGACGGCGACGGCGACGGCGACGGCCACGGCCACGGCCACGGCCACGGCCACGGCCACGGCCACGGCCACGGCCACGGCCACGGCCACGGCCACGGCCACGGCCACCGGCCACCGGCCACCGGCCACGGGCCACGGGCCACGGGCCACGGGCCACGGGCCACGGGCCACGGGCCACGGGCCACGGGCCACGGGCCACGGGCCACGGGCCACGGGCCACGGGCCACGGGCCACGGGCCACGGGCCACGGGCCACGGGCCTCGGGCCACGGGCCACGGGCCACGGGCCACGGGCCACGGGCCACGGGCCACGGGCCACGGGCCACGGGCCACGGGCCTACGGCCACGGGCCACGGGCCACGGGCCACGGGCCACGGGCCTCGGGCCACGGGCCACGGGCCACGGGCCACGGGCCACGGGCCACGGGCCACGGGCCACGGGCCACGGGCCACGGGCCACGGGCCACGGGCCACGGGCCACGGGCCACGGGCCTCGGGCCACGGGCCACGGGCCACGGGCCACGGGCCACGGGCCACGGGCCACGGGCCACGGGCCACGGGCCACGGGCCATGGGCCACGGGCCACGGGCCACGGGCCACGGGCCACGGGCCACGGGCCCGTGGCCACCGGCCACCACCGGCCACCACCGGCCACCACCGGCCACCACCGGCCACCACCGGCCACCACCGGCCACCACCGGCCACCACCGGCCACCACCGGCCACCACCGGCCACCACCGGCCACCGCCACGGTGCACCGGCCACCACCGGCCACCACCGGCCACCACCGGCCACCACCGGCCACCACCGGCCACCACCGGCCACCACCGCCTGAAGGCCCTCGGCCTTACTAATTGTTAGCAGCACATGTAAGTAGGTTATAAGTAAGTTGCAACTAGGTTGCAAGTAAGTTATAACCATCAGTAATGTTACTAAGTCGGCTAACTCGGGCGGTGCATTTGGAGGTAGATAGCTTGAGTTAGCGAAGTTGCTAACTTCGCTAACTTGTACATGCTTACGTGACAACAGAGCTGCTGCATCGGGTTGTCCTTGGATGTTGCCTCCAGAAACGCATGCATGTGTTTGGATTTTCGGGATCACGCATATCGGAAATCATGATCCAGACTTGCGTGCGAACGCATTCAGAATATTGTATCGATCGTTACAAGAATGTTGTGCATTGCAAATGCAACATATCATTTCGAATTCGCAACCCTCTGTTGCACTTGTTTTTGAATGTCACTAGAGTTTGGGCTCCAGCCGTTTGGGCGAGGATTGCTGCTGGCGCTTGTGGCGTCCTCCTGCACGCGGCGTGATGAACGCCTCCCGTGAACAGCAGATCGCGGAGGTCCGCCCCAAGATGATGGCCATCAAGGACATGAACTTGCATCCTGATGCAGCGGTGGTCTCATTACTTGAAGACGTATGCAGCATTGCAAGAGGCATAGACTGCCTGAGGGTAGAAAAAATACACTCGAAGTATATGATGGTGTGCACAGAGAATCGTTACGGAGATGGAATCATTTCGAGCGAGGTTATGGATTTGATTTCCAAGATCTTCAAAAATGGATTCAAGAACTCAGCCCTCCAGAATCCAGCTTGCATGGAACTTCCACCAGTGGGCACGCCTGAGTACAATGCAATCAAGAACTTCAATTTCAAAATAATGGAGGACTCAGCGGGCCAGCTGCCGCAGTATGATTGCGATGCAAAGTTCGCGTCCTATACGTGCGGCCACACATCCATGGGTTTGCGTTGTATCAACGCAGGGGTTCCAGTACCCACGGTCATGCCAGAGCGTTTCGACAGAATCTCGCACCGAGGGAAATTGTCACTGACGAGGTTACGGGAGGTTCAACCAGACTACGCTAAGGCGTGTGACGAAGGAATTGAGTGGAAGGTCTTTCGGTACGAGTTCGTGAAGGAGTTCCCGTGGATTAGTAATCTTGCTCTGGAGGCTGGCAATGCAGGCCAACAAATTGCCAGATGCGAATCTCGCATGAGTCTCATGTACAAGATCGCAGCAATTGCCAACCGACACCACACGGGTGGCACCATGATCGATTGAGATAGTGTGATCCGCGAGGCGACTCGCGCAGGCTCTCTCTTTCCTGGGGAGATCGATGGCCTAGTAAAATATGTGAAGGAGTTGCCTGGCGGCCTCGGCAACCCGATCTTTCTGAACGAGCTTCGCGACTTCTCGCGGCAGCTGACCTCCCAGTGCGTGGTCACGGGTTCAATGGCGAAGTCTCTCGCCGAGGTGCAGATCAAGCATGAGGGGGGCCGCTGCGACATTCAAGCTCGCATGCATGAAGGCGATGACATGTGCGACGGGTAAGTTCGCGAGGGATGGCCATCAGATGCTTTTGAAGCCAGGCGACGTGACCGCCTTGTCGAGCGATAAGAAGTCTACGATTGTAATGGTGGCCGATGAATTTCTTCAGAAAGTGCGACAGATCGCATGCGGTGGGGGCATCACGGCAGACACGGTCGCCTACGGCACCATCGTGGGATTGACTGACGTTCGCGTAGTTCATTCCGTGTTCAACAAGCCCGATGAGCGCTTAGGCACTTGCAAGACGCTGAATGACATCGGGGTCAGCTTCACCACTGCGTTGGCAACGCACGTTGGCAAAGCAATTGCTAGCCCATGGAAGCAGATCGGTCGCGAGGGCGCATCCAAAGCCGTGACAGGGCAGGCGCGTAGCTCAGATGTGAAAGAGCACACCGCTTCGGGCAAGTGGTCGAACCAAGTGGACAAGCTCAGTGACAAGGGTTTGAGGTTGGCGCCAAAGTCGCCTTGGCGAGCGACACCTTGGGTGAGAACATTTACGAGCTGATCTCCATCGACGCTGCGACTGGCGCGAAGTTGAAGCTTCAGGCCATGGGCAGTGCGACATGCCACCCCATCGACGACTTCTTACGTGGCAAGTTCGTCGTGTCCACGATTGTGAAGGGCAGTCTTGCGACCTCGTCGCAATGCATGTGGAATGCATATACACCCCCACACCTTTGAATTCTCGTTCGTCGTTCCCTCATCTCATTTGGCTCTGCGTCGTCATGTCTCATCTTTTTTTTTTCCCGCTGCTCCCCCATAGAGGAAACGATCGACAAGTTCGCTGATCATGGCCCCCTCAAGTCTGTCGATTACCAGTGGGGCATCGAGGAGGCCAACATCAGGCTGGCCTTGGATGATGTATACAGCCAGAACGGCAACTGTCTCAAGTACTTGAGTGGCGTGATTACGCCTGTTAAGCTTCGTGCTCTCACCGTAACGCGTTCGTTTGAGGCTGAAGAGCTGGTGCTTGTCCCACTCTCTTCGGCAATCTACTTGAAGAAGCAGACTGATATAGTTCAGTGTGGGCATGTGTTCATGAAGACATACAAGGACCCCAAGGGATTGACGTTCAATACTGTGTTGGCCCCCAGTGGTGGCATCAAGATGCCTAAGGCTGAGACGAACACTGGCGTTGGAGGGCTGAAGCAGGCACCGTCTTCGCTCGTCATCCCCTTCTGGCTCGTGCAGGATTCAGGTGAGCACGGCACCCCCAACATGAAGCTCAAGACCGTCAAGTCTACAGCTGTCCCATCAGTGCATGTACCAATTTTGACAAACAAGTGCGCCATAAACAAGGGCGATGTCCTTAGCGCCCAGCTGGCATCGCTCATGCCCAAGCGCAAGGTAGACGATGTGCCTGCTGCGCCCGCGGCTAAGAAGGCCAGGAAGCGATGAGGCTCGCGTGGTGGCAGCATCGGTTACACATACCATGTGTCGTGGGGGGTGTTTATGAAATGTATGAAAGCATCGTCGGTATCGTTCCTCTGCAATCGTTGCATCATTGCGTCAACACGCATCGGACTCGTCTGCAATTGTCCATTGCATCGGCCCGCAGGCGTTTGACTGTGTCCAAGCGAGTGCACGCTGCATCTGCGCACGCACTGCAGCTGCAGATGGCAGTGAGCGTGCAGCTCCGCACGGTCATCGAGGGGGGCGGCCTTAAGGATCGCGAGCCATGGGTCCCGAGGGCGGTGATGCATACGGCAGGGGGGCTCTTCGTGGAGCTGTCTAGAGCGGATAGGCAGCTGCAAAAATTTATATCTGTGCCCAACCCCACCAAGAGCCAATCGCCTCTGGCGACAAATTCGTTTTTCGATCAGATCTAGAAGATGCGCAACGCCGCTTGCACCGAGGCCATTTGGGACCACTTGAAGCAGGCCGACCCATTGCTTCAGCAAGATTGCGACAGGGCCAGCGTCATTAAGAACAATAGGAGTTCCCTGGATATGTCGCAATCGTGGACGCTTCGCGTATTCCCACCAGGGGAGGAGGAAGGAGAGGAGGGGGCTGATACATTGGATGATGAGGTGGAGTGGCGGGGGAGGGGGGCGAGGAGGAGGGGCTGAAACAGAGGGGGATGGTGGAGGGGAAATGGGAGGAGGGAAAGGGGGAGGAGGAAGGAGCATAAGGATGACAAAAAAAGGATGAGGAGGAGGAATAGGAGATGCCTTCATTCGCTTGCGTGAATAGGCCGCTCTTGGGCCACTCTTGGATCGAACTCTTGACCTTGAGACTTCTTGGGCAATCTTGGATCGCGTGATATCTTGGACAAACTTGGGCAATCTTGGGTCGCGTGATATCCATGCCTGCATGTTGAAGCATCGCGTGATATCGGGACATATCCGTGGACATCTTGAAGTATATATGAGCCCCTCTTGGGACCACCGTCCAGGCAAACCACTCCCCCAAGGGGATGAAGGGCGTAGAAGAGAACGCATTCTAGACATGTGCCCTAACGGGATGGTGGTCTACCAGAAACTGTCTCGATATATATGCCCGCAGTCCAGTGCGACCATGGTGATGAGCATTTGCATCGCGATGCAGTTACCTTGAAGCTTCTGTTTGAGCTGAATGCTACTAAAGAAAAAAAAAAAAAAAAAAATAAAAAAAAAAAGGTGTGGGTCGAATGTACGCCAACGGGCTTGAGTACTACGGTTTGTATCTATCGGCAGCAGCGGTTTCATGCTCAGGAGGCACCAATCGCTTGTCGGTCAGCACCAGCAGGGTGGAAGGTGTAAATAAATAGGAAAGAACGAAGTGGGCGAAAATTAAAAGATACAGTTAAAACAAAACAAAATAGAAAAGAAACAAAGATAAAATAAAAAACACCTAAAACAAAACGGAATACCAAAAAATCTAAACATACATTAAAAAAAGCAAAAATAAGAAAAATAAAAAAAACATAGAGAAGAAATGAATCAAACGAAAACGATAAAAAAGAAAGGACAATAAAAAAAAAAAAAAGAATGAAAATAAAATGCTCAAACGTCCGCAGGAGAAACGGTGTTCATTGTGGTCGACGGCAAGCGTCTGCAGGAGCGAGTGGACGATTGGACTCCCACGTACATCAACAACGCAGCCCAATCCCTTCGTGATCGCTTAGATAACGAGGCACGTGATGAGGCTGAAGCTGATGGGTCCGAGGAGTACGATGACCCGCCAGTCGCAGCAGGCGATGGCTCGCCACCAGGCGATGGCCCGCCACCAGGCGATGGCTCGCCACCAGGCGATGGATCGCCACCAGGCGATGGTTCGCCACCAGGCGATGGTTCGCCAGGCGATGGTTCGCCGCCAGGTGATGGTTCGCCAGGCGATGGTTCGCCACCAGGTGATGGGCCGCCCTCTGTTTTCACTCGCCGACGGGAGATGCGCCAGACGACGCTTAGCTTCCAGTAGCTCCACTCCCTCTTCGCCTTCCCACCTCCCCTTCCCTCTCCCTCCAATCTCTATTTTATTTTTGCCTCGCGTGCTCAGTCCGAATCTGGCCCCGCTGGCGACGGGGACTCAGTAACAGAACTCAGTTCAAGATGCGGAGGGCCATCGTCGCGCATGCCGCTGTTCGGCACATCGGCGTCCCTGCCCATGCTCATGCCCTTGCCCTCGTCGGGGCCCTTGCCGTCATCGTAGCCCCCGCCGCTGTCGAGGGCCGTCGCCTTGCCCTTACCACCGTCGTTAATGCTCTTGCCACCGTTGGAGCCCTCGCCATCGTCGTAGCCCTGGCCACCGTCGTAGACCTTGTCACCGTCGGTGCTGCCCTTGCTACCATCGTAGCCCTTGCCACCGTCGTAGTAGCCCATGGCCTCGTCGTCGATGCCCGTGCCACCGTCGTAGCTTGCACAGCCGCGACCGATGCCATCAGCACCCTTGCCATCGTCGTAGCCCTTTTCGTAGCCCTTGTCGTAGCCCTTGTCGTAGCCATTGACGTAGCCCGTGTCGTAGACCGCGTCGTAGCCCTTGCTCGAGCTGCCGTACTGGTCGTAGCCTTTGTCGCTGCCCTTGCCGCCGTCGTAGCCTTTGTCGAAGCCCTTGCTGCCGTCGTAGCCTTTGCCGCCGTCGCTGCCCTTGCCGCCGTCGTAGCCTTTGCCGCTGTCCGACATCATGTCCTGCAGCCCGACACGCTGCTCCTTCGCCAGCCTGATGTGGCCCTTGCCGCTGTCGCCGTCTTTGTCGCGGCCCTTGCCGCTGCCGTCATTCTCGCGGCCCTTGCCACTGTCGTAGCCCTTGCCCTTGCCACCGTCGTAGCCCTTGCCCTTGCCATCGTCGTAACCCTTGCCACCGTCGTCGTAGCCCTTGCCATCACTGTCGTAGCCCGTGTCGTAGCCCTTGTCGTAGCCCTTGTCGTAGCCTTTGTCGTAGCCCTTGTCGTAGCCTTTGTCGTAGCCACTGTTGTCGTAACCACTGTTGTCGTAGTCGTAGCCCTTAATCAAGAGCTCGGTGACGTCGAGCAGCCTGTCGGTGATCCGCCGCTCCCGCTGGAGCTCCTGTATGGAGGGCGAAAATCCGCCGACCTCCTTCCTCCTCCTTCTCCTCCTCCTCCTCCTCCTCCTCCTCCTCCTCCTCCTCGTCCTCCTTCTCCTCCTATTCCTTCTCCTCCTCCTCTTCCTCCCCATCATCCTCGTATTCCTCCTTGTCCTCCTCATCCCCCTTCATCTGCAGCAGTCCTCGTGTAGCCGCGCCTCGCGGTCGGCGCCGTCATGGCACGCCATGGCCGCGCGCGGTGGCGCGGTGGCGCGGCCACGCCCCCCTGGGAGGAGAAAGGGGTCCTCCAGGGGGCCTCGGTCCGGAAACAGCAGCGCGCGCAAATGGGGGGAGGGGGGGGTGCGATTCAGGTGAGGGGGCGATTCGGGTGAAGGGGGCGTGGCTGCGTCGCGAATCGTTTCGCGCTGTGCACTCATGGGTGCATGCAGCAATGCATGCGTTGTTTCAGAGCTTACTTGGGGGATGTGAACTTGAAAATGAGATGCGTTAGCATCGTCGTCTGCGTTCGCTCGAGACAGCCTCACAATTAACTCAGCATCACACGACCTCACAATGGACTCAGTACCGCGAACCATGATGTTGGTTATGGTATGCCATGCAATGCTACGCTATGATGTGAATATCCCTCCCCGACCTCAACCTCCTCCGTTGCCACCGCCGTTTAGGCCCGAGCGTTGCTTGGGTCGCGACAGTGCGCGACCAGCTGCAGCGCTCCACGCGCAGCAGCTACCAGCGCTCCGCGCGCAGCAGCACCAGCTGCATCAGCACCACCAGTGCATCCAGCAGCTCCACGCGCAGCAGCACCAGCTGCAGCAGCGCCACCAGTGCAACCAGCAGCACCACCCGCAGCAGCATCACCAGTGCAACCAGCAGCACCATGGCGGGCGAGACCGCGGCGACGCTGCTCCTGGAGGCGGCGGAGGATCTCAGCCAGCGGCGGCGCGCCGCGGCCGCCAATGTCTTGCAGCCCACCAGCAAGGTGGCCCCTCGGCCGCCAAGCACGCCGCCGACGGCGAAGGTCTTGGCGAAGTACGATCGCTCGCGCGTGGCCGGCGGCTTGCTCGATGATCTCGAGTTGGCGCCCGCGCTGGATCCCGAGTTGAACTCGTTCCAGGGCCTGCAGGAGTTCATGGGCGACGGCGATGGCGACGACACGGGCTACGACTACGCCAGCTACGACGGTGGCAAGGGCATCATCGACGGTGGCAAGGGCTACGGCGGTGGCAAAGGCAGCTCGAGCAAGGGCTTCGTCATGGGCCACGACGATGGCAAGGGCAGCGGCGAAGGCTACGACATCGACAAGGGCCGCGACAAAGGCTACCACGGTGACAGGGGCGACGTGGGCTACGACGGTGGCAAGGGCGACAAGGGCTACGACCGCCGCTACGACCCGTACAGCTCCAAGTGGTATGACCACCACAGCTCGTGGTACGACCGCGACGACGATGACTGCGACAACAGGTGGTACGACCGCAGGCGCTGGGGCGACTACGACAAGGGCTCGAGCAAGGGCTACGACAGCAAGGGCTACGACAGCAAGGGCTACGACAAGAGTGGCTACGACAGCAAGGGCTACGACAAGAGTGGCAACTACCAGCGTGGCTACGACAACCGTGGTTACAACAACCGTGGCTACGACAACCGCGGATACGACAGCCGTGGCTACGACAACCGTGGCTACGACAACTACGGCAGCAGTGGCTACGACAGCCGTGACTACGACCGCAAGGTCGACATGGGCTACGATCGCAAGGGCGACAAGGGCTATGATCGCAAGGGCTACGACGTCGGCAAGGGCTACGACGGTGACACGGGCTACGGCGGTGATCCAAGCTACGACCGTGGCGATACAGGCTACGACAGTGGCAAGGGCATCGACAGTGGCAAGGGCCACGACGGCGGCAAGGGCGATAAAGGCTACGACGGCGGCAAGGGCTGGCGCGAGGAGAAGTCCCGCGGCGGGCGCCACACCAGGCCGGCGAAGGCCCTTGCCACCAAGGAGCAGCTGGACGGGCTGCAGGACCTGATGTCGGACCGCGGCAAGGCCGACTACGTCAGGTGGAGCAAGCGGACGCACTGGCGCATCTGGGTGGAGGAAAACAATACAGATCTAGTTCTATCGGCCCCCCTCATCCCTCCTCCTTCAACGGTTCTTACCAAGGACGAGGGGGAAGGATGAGGGCCAAGAACTGGATATGTAATGTGTTCCTCCTCCCGACATCTGGGCGGAGGCGGCTGTTCGCCGCTGATCTGCAGTAGCGCCAGAATCACTACCAAAGCGGCGCCGAAGCCGCCGCTGCTGCATTAATGTGCCGCCACCAGCGCGGCAGCAGGCGTGGAGTTCATTCTAGACCGCGCGCTGCCTCTCCTCCGTCGGGGATGATCTATTATGGTGAAGGTCGTCGTATGTAAGATTCTAACATACGACGCAGTTGTCGTATGTAAGATTCTAACATACGACAAAGTTGTCGTATGTAAGATTCTTACATACGACACCGTTGTCGTATGTAAGATTCTAACATACGACGGATGTGTTAATAATCCTTATGATATATAAGAGCGAGATGTCGTATGTACGATTCTTACATACGACAACGTTGTCGTATGTAAGATTCTGACATACGACAGATTTGTCGTATGTAAGATTCTGACATACGACAGATTTGTCGCATGTGAGATTCTGACATACGACACCAAGGGTTTGAGCTCGTGTTTAGAGTAAACTTCGAGGGTCTCCATCTCGCTCGTGGTCGACGTTGTGCCTAGAATTGGCTTGTCTGCTTGGCTGCGCTGCCCGCGGCTGCGCTGGATCATGTTGATAAGTGATGTATGAGCGTGGCGTGAGCGAGAATAAGGGGAAGTGGGATGAGAGGAGGATGCGCGGGAGAAGGAGGACAAGGAGAAGGAGAGGGGGGAAGATTCTGAGGAGGAGGTGGGGGGTGAGGGGGAGGAGGAGGAGGGGAAGGCCCATCCTCCCCCTTATCCTCACCCTCCCCCATCCTACCTTTATCCTCCTCCGCCTCCTCCTCCGCCGCCGCCGCCTCCTCCTCTTCCTCCTCCTTCTCCTCCGCCTCATCACCCTCCTCATCTTCCCCCACCTCCTCCTCCTCCTCTGCCTGCTCTTCCTTATCCTCATTCTCCTCCTCATCATCCTCATTCTCCTCATTCTTACTCCGTCTCATTCTCACCCTCTTCATTCTCAGCATGTCTCCTCCTCGTTCCCGCCGTCGCCGTCGAAGCCGTAGCCTGCGCCGTCATCTGCGCGCGCGGTGCAGGAGAGGGCGGCGGCCACCGTGACGACCACGATTGAACGACAACGAGGATGGGGAGGAGTAGGAGAAGGAGCATGAGGAGGAGCAGGACAAGGAGCACGCGGAGGAAGAGGGGGACGATGGGGAGGAGGAGAAGGAGAAGGAGGAGGGGGAAGAAGATGAGGAGGAGTAATTGCCATGGCGGCTGCGATAGCGACGGCGACGGCGAAGAGTTGTTGGCGACGAGTTGGCTGCGACGAGTTCGACGGCGGCGGAGACGACGGCGGGGGCGTCTCATCCTGCTCCTCCTCCTGCTCGCCCTCCCCCTGCTCCTCATCCTCGTCCTCCTTCTCCTCCTCCCTATCCCTCCTCACCATTCTCACCCCCATCATCCTCCTTCTCCGTCTCATTCACCTCCACCGCCTAACCCTCCTCATCCTCTTCTTATTTCTCCTCGTCCTCATTCGTATTCGTATCATCGGTCTCTCCGCAGGGTGCTTTATCGCGCGAAAAGCTGCAACGAGAACCTGAAGGCTCGCATACATGCGTTTGCACGCACAACCCCAACGAGCCCCCATCTAAGTACGCCCCGACACCCACACTCAGGCGGCGTATTCACCGATACCCAAGGCTTTGCGCCCCCGCGCACGATCGGCAGCACCTGCCTCCACAAGGCGAGTATTCGCCCGACCAACCGCACCCTTACACATCTTGGCGTTGTCCAAGAGCAACGTGAACGAATCCGCGGCCTGCTCCGCCTTCTTCACGAGCTTCTCCATCTTCTTGTATGCAGCGTCTGCCTTTCGAGTGGGCATGGACGGGGTTCAGACGTGGCGTTGACACGCCGTTGCTAAGTGCGACCGTTCGCCCAACCGCTTGAGACCATGCGACCGCAGTCGCAACGCCAAGCCATTACACAACCAATTTCACACCCTGACATCATGATAGTACATATCTGCGTGTCAACGCAACCGAACGCGCATGCATACGACTGCATTGGGCGCTGCCTCAACGCCCCCCCCCCCCCCCCCTAGTGTCACAAGTGCGCCCTTCGACGCGAACTACTCGCAGCCGATTGCAATGCGTTTCAACACAACCGAACATGCATACAACTGCATCGGGTGATGCCCAACCGTTTATGCTCTAATCAGCAAGTAAATTTCGACGTGAATGGATTGCAACCACTTGCAACATGTCATGCATGAGATACTGGCTGCCTTGCGGTCCGCCGTTTTGGACATCTTCTGGCAATGCTGCTTGTGCCTGATCAGGGTATCCAACCTTTCATTGAAGTGCTCCGTGTCCTCCTTGCGGTGCTTGGCACGCAGCGCCTTCAAGTCGGCTGACATGGCAGGCATAGTCGCGTACACACGCGCGCGCGCGCCGCAGCTTACAAGCTGCGTTCTCTCAGCCCTCAACCAACTCGGCTGCGTGAAAACGCATGTAGTCTGCGACGCGGTCGCATGGCATGAGTGCCAACCATGTGAACACACATCACTGCCCTACTCATACCCCCCCCCCCCCCCCACTACACGAACGCCGTGATCGGGCACTCCCGTTGCATGTCCACCCCCAGCCGCCTCCTCATCTCGACCCCTCTTCTGTTCACACCTCTCGCGCCCCCCCCCCCCCCAGCTTACTACATGTCGCCAACGATGGCGGGGCTGAACGTTTGGCAAACCGTCAGCAGCATTTGTGGTTCATTCGCCCACCTTTGCGAACCAGTTCACGCGTGGCTTACGCGTCCCCATTTGTGGTTCACGTGTCCATGGGAAATCAGCGAAGACGATCGCGATGGAAGCGCAGGTGCGCTTTGAGCTGCAGGATGAAAAGCAGGAGCGCCAGCGGTCAGTGAAGACTGCCAAGGCGGCATTGAAGCATGCCAAAGCAGCGAAGACGCAGGCTGAGAAGAAGGCAAGTGGTTGTTAACTAACAACAACACAAGGGCCCCTCGAGGCCAGGGGGGAGGGGATGGGCTCTCGAGCCCACCCCCTTAGTCAATGGCCCCATCGGCGTCGCCAGCCCCACCCGCCTCCGTGCGATCGCCCCCCTCCCTCCCCCCCCGATAGGCAGAGAAGAGGTTCAATGCGTTTTTGAAGAGCAAGGACGCGTGGATGAACGCGCTGCTCGACGCAGATGATGCGAGCGCGGCCCACGTTCGGGCCGAGACTGAGCTGGCGCGCGCCGAGCGCGATGCCCGCTAGGGGCGTGGGGGCGACGGACGACGGGTGGAGGGGCCAGAGAAAAAACCTGCATGCATCAATGCAAGATGAGTCTGGGATGATAATGTCGGCATGATAGCGCAGGTGCCTCGTCCCCCTCCTCATCTTCCCCCTTCTCCTCCTCCTCCCTCCTCCTCCGCCTCCTCCCCCCCCCTCCCTCCCAATCCTCATCCTCATCCCCATCCTCGTCCTCCCCATCACATCATTCCCTCTTCGTCCCTCCTCGTCGTTGTCCTCCTGTTGCTGCTGGTGCTGATGCTCTTGCCCATCCTACTACGCTACTAAGCCGTGCCCCCCCCCCCCCATCGCTCCCTCACAACTGCTTCGCACTCTGAATGGCATTGGTGCTATGCGTTTCCGCTTTTTCGCGTCATAGGATCATCCGACGCCTCACGATATCTGTAGGATGACGCAGCACCAAAACCCCAATAGGAACCACATATAGAGCCCCAAGGCCGCAACGGGGAGGAGGAGGGGGATGCGGAGGGGAAGATGAGGAGGATAAGGCGGAAGAGGAGGAGGATGCGGAGGATCGCGACTTTGGGATGCTCCCGACTGGTGAGGTTAAATCCAGAACGCCAGTTCTGTGAGTGATGTCTTGGACCGTCCCCTCGGCATCAGCGCGCGCGCACTTAACGAAAATGATGATGAGACATATGATGATAACAACTGCAGGTGGTCTGCGCTCTTCGTTCGAGTCGGATGGGCTGGCGGGGATACGCGACGAGGCAACACTTACATCGCCATATACGCGTCGGTTCTATGTATGCCAAGATGCATGCAACCCGTTGCAGGTGGTAGACTCGCACTGCCATCCGAAACCAATCTTCGATGCGTGGGGCATTGCAAGTTGGCATCAGTTGGTGTCGGGCTCTCGTTTCGAATATAGATCACACAGGCCCGCGTCGCATAGCCATTTGGGCTCGATCGCGATCGATCGCGATCTATCGCGAGGCGCGATCTTTCGCGAGGCGCGACCTATCGCGAGGCGCGAGGCGCGAAAGTTCGGAACTGTCGTCTTATGACGACGGTGCCGAACCTCCGCGCGGAACTGCAGCACATGTCAGAGTGGATATCGACACAAATCGCATGTGGCCTGTGCCCATCAGCCGTGGCCCAGCACCAGTACGACAGCCTCCTCATGAAGATCAACAACCTGTCACAGATCAGTACTGACGAGGCGACAGCCTTGGTGAAAACAATCAGGGAGCACTCGCTGAACACTTGGACTCAAGAGAACATCGCACGCTTGTGCCAGAGCGTCGGGACCAAGACAGGCAAGTTGCCAATGCCAAGCGGATACAAGCAATGGCAAGATATTAGCATTGCATCGAGGGTCTTCACGGCGAGCGAGATCAAATCGCTGAAGAGCGGCGACCTGAGTGAGAAGGCGTGCATACGCCTGGTCGCCGCTCGGTGCAAGCTGATCGGCGCCCACGCGCTCTCCGGGAGCTCCAAGGGCAAGATGGCCGCGCTCGTGGCGTGGGGCAGCGGCAAGGGGCATGGGGGCGAATGGCTCAGGCTCCTCGGAGAGGTGAAGGGTGCCATCTCCAAGGCCATCACGTGCAAGGGTTGGTCCACGCTTGGGTACGCCACGGTGTGGAACTTCGACCGCATCGAGGACATGTCGGCTGAGCCGTGGTGGAAATCAGCTTACAAGGACGATGGGCCCGCCTTGGAGGAGATCCAGACGGACGCGCCAGACTACGTGAGGAAGTCGAGCAGGCGTTGCGTGGCGAAGACCTCGCCTGCAGCTGCAGCGCCCCCGATGACAGCCCCAGACCCTACGGCTGGCGGGCAGTTGCAAGTCATGCAGGCCCTGTTCGGTGCACCGCTGTGCGCGGCGCTCTTCGCCAACTCGGCGGCCGCGGCTCTCAGGCCGCCCGAGCCGCCTGCGCAGCCGCGCGTGGAGCTGGAGCCCCCGAGGCCAAAGCTCCCGCCGCGCGAGGAGCCGCAGCAGGAGCCGAAGCTTCCGCCGCGCGAGGAGCCGCGTGATGAGCCGCGCGATGCTGAGCCCGAGCCAGACCTGACCGACGAGGAGGAGAAGCTCAGGGCGCTCCTCGCCAAGAAGGCCAAGACCGCCAAGGCGAGGAAGCGCCCCTTCCGCGGCTGGCGAAGGCGTCGGTGACGACGAGGGCGGGGCAGGCGTCGAAGACGCCGAGGGGGCTGTGCCAATGAAGAAGGCGCGGCCCCCTGCCATGCGGCGACCCGCGGCTGCCGTGCCAAAGCCCGCCGTGCTGCCCAAGCCGCCGACGTGCGAGTGCAACACGCCGTACAGGTGCGGCTACGTGATCTACAAGCCTTCACAGAAGGTGTTCAGGGCCGTTGTGGGGAGGGCAGATCGCCGCGTCCGCTTCGACCGCAATGCGACGATGAATCGCATTGAGGATTGGAGCGCGGCGCTGGCGTGGATCGACGCCAAGTGTTAGGTGCTCGACGCGGGGAGGGGGAGGACCAGGGGGTTGTTGAGGACCAGCAGGGCTGGGAGCTCGCATCGCAGCTGCAGCGCGGCGGTGGGCGGCGCCACATCGACGAACTCCCTCTTGCTTGTATGACGTTGCACCATGATGTCTAAAACACAAGTCTGTTGCGATCTTTTCATCGCAAGTCGCATGCATCAATATGCAATACTCCTTTCTCTCGCGAGCTACCGTCGCACTTCGTATGCATCACTATGCACCTACATGTCCTTCTGATGCGACGTCGTATCATGCCATATGCATCGTTATGCAACGTGCACTTCTGTTGTGATCTACCGCCTCGCTGCATTCAGATGCATCGTGCAGCGTGCCCCTACCATAACGCGACGCATGCATCCTATGATGCGCATTGGCATCGTTATCGAGTCTGTAGCCATTTGGGCTGAAACCATGGCCGCGTCCGCCGCCAGGAAACGCAAGGCGGATGAGGCGCTGGTGGAGCTCCACAGGGGCTCATACCTGTCACAGCGCGCTCTGTCGGGTGTCCTAAAATATGTGCGAGACCATGGGTTGCCCGACAATATTTCACGGAGCTCACAATACAGGGCAAACGAAAACATCATTGCCAAAGAGTCGAACGCATATGGGAACGTCTTGCGTTGCATAGACACGCCTTTAGTCAGTGGTAGAACTTTCGAGAAATGGGTGTGCTGTCCTGGGCCATTTTTGTATTCCTGCTGCAAGGCTAGCGCTCCAGTCAGGGAGATGTTTCGCCGCTCACTTCAGGAGCACCCATGCAGCTTGGCGTCGCCGTGGCTCATCATTTTATATTTCGATGGTATTTCACCGCGAGACCCCCTGGCGAAGGGGAAAGATTATCGGGGGGTTGATGCTGTTTACTGGTCGTTCGCTGAGTTCGACGAGTCCTTGGGTAACGAAGATGCGTGGTTCACGATTAGCACTGCGCGGTGCGCAAAAATAAAAAGCATCCCAGGTGGCATCGGGCAGTGCATCAAGATGACCCTCAAAGAAGTTGTTTTTAATTCTGCTGGTGGTTTCAATTTTGAGACGAGCGGTCTTACATTAGACGTGTCAGAGAACGGCGACGCAACGTCGCACGCGACGATCGTCGCGAAGCTGTCGTGCGTCATAGGGGACGAAGAGGCATTGCGGGAGCTACACATGAACAAAGGGCACGCTGGTTCCAAACCCTGTGCGTTATGTCGCAACGTCTTGAATAGAAAGTTTGATTATTTGACATATGATGTATCTGGTTTCCTTGTGACAGACGCGTGCTTGGATGCGTCAAAGATACGCAGAAACGATGACGCGACAATCATCGCGATCCTGGAACGACTTCGGCCCGATTGGGATAAATATCAGCGAGTTTTCAGAGGGGCAGTACACGACCATCACACAGCACAAAGGATGGAACTTCCACCCCGAACACATAGCGCTGGACCCAGGTTTGCGATATCTCCCTGCGTCATTCATTTGCTTTGACTGGATGCATATTTATGTTGTGTCTGGTATATTCGACAGAGAAGTAAAAGCACTTTTAGGGCATGCGCAGTTCAAGTGTTTGTGTGATGCAATGGAGTTGCATGAGTATTTCATGAAGTGGACGTGGCCGGGTAAACACCACTCAGCCGCAACTGTATGGGAGACTGGTGAGCTCCAAGCAAGTGCCTCAGAAGAGATCTCTGCGTTGCCTGTTTTGTGCAGGTATATCCGGCAAGTAATTGCCATGCATCCTTCATCGGATCAAGTGGCCCCCCAGATCGCAAGTATGCTGGCATTGCAAGATGCCGTTGACATAATCATCGCGGCGGCGCGGCGGCTTCCAGTCACGACCGCGCAGATAGAGTCAGCGATAGTGAAACATCTTCGGTGCCGTCAGGACGCATATGGTGAAAGCTATTGGGTGTATAAGCACCATATGGCAACACATTTGCCAGAAATGTTTGAAAAACATGGGTCGCTCAGTTGCTTTGTCCAGGAACGCAAGCACAAAAACGTAAAACGTTTCGCCAAAGACCACATGTGCAAGAAGGGGTCAGAGAAGGCTCTCATGGTCCAACTCACTGCGCAGCACGCGCACGATTTAAAGACCATGCGTGTTTCACCTGGCTTAGTCGACCCAACGAAAGCAACACAGAAGCTGCTGAATGCGTTGAAACGCATGTGCCCTGGGACGCAGACAGCCGTCTCCAGCATCGAAGCCATGACAGATTTCGGCCGCATCAAGCGCGGTGAAATCGTACTTCTGGGGTCGGGCGGGATGCATGCAGCAATGCAAGTGTGGTTTCACGTGAAATGCGACGATGGCGAGTCGCAGGTGCTTGTCCAGCAGCTTTCAACTAAGCATGTGAACGCCGCTGAAGGTTTTTCCAGACACATCTTTTTAGATGATACAGACCCTGTTCTGATGCCTCTGACCTCGCTGAAAGCTCCTGTGATGTACAGGAAAATAGAGAACGACATCACGTGCATTTGGCCAGTAGAATACAAATCGCGATGTTGCTAACATGATGCGCTGCGGACCGTCGCGTTTGCCCCAGGACGATAAAAACATCTGAAGGCCCCTGAGCAGATCCAAATCGACGAAGCGCCCAATCATGATGCCCCAATTTCCAACTACATGAGATGCAAAAACATAACATAAACATTTAAAAAAACAGCTTCAAACTGGCCAAACCTAACTAGTTATAACTCCGTTAATAACAATTAGAAGTTCCGCTAACTGTTACTAACTACGCAGGGCCTTCAG